>JAPSES010000144.1:16838952-16868324 GCA_029822895.1 Maxillicosta whitleyi
CCCCCCCCCCCCCCCAGATCCGCCCCTGCCATTTCAGAGCAGGTAGTCTAGTTATTTGTCTGTCGTTGGAGACCACTGCTAACCATCTGAACATGCCTGAGAAACAATCGGAGTATCTAGCTGTTAATGTTTTACCAAAGGTGTAATGCAGGGGGGTCAAACTCATTTTAGTTTAGACAGTTTCTGAACCAAAAACCCAAACATGGCACTGTGTTCTATCAGACGTGCATTCTGGAGGAAGCTATTATTCTCTATAAAAATTCATGACAATTGCTGAAACGACTCTTGGATGTAAATTAGAGCAGCGAGGGCAACTTGAAGGTTCATCTCAGGGAAATAATTTGACATGTTTTGCTGTGCCTGTGATGTGAACTCGACACGAGAAAACACAGTTTTGTATTTTCAACCCTTCAGACAGCAACGTGAGAGTGGAGCGTTATGTTTAAGATTTCCACTCTGGAAGGGCGTTTCACATTTTTGCATTTCCAACACCCAAAATTTTGTCATTTTCACCAAAGAGCGTTGTCGTGTAAACTGGGCCTCAGCCCAATATGATCTCAACTGGGCCAGACCAGTAAAATAACAGTAAAAAAAAAAAGGAAAATTACATTATGAAAAGTTTCCTTAAAAATCTGAAAATTAACCTTTACTTTAAGAAAAATACTTTAATTTTAATAATATTGTGCCTCAGTTTATCATTTCTACATATGCATTACAACGTACAGACCATAGGGGATCTACAAATATACAAAGCATTCAGTAACAGGCAGTAAAATTGCACGTCTCTTAAAACATTTAATGTTGATATTTGTTCAGGTTATTAAATTTTTTGTGAAAGGATAGTTTGTAAATGTAGACAGTTTAATTTATAAACATTTATAGTTGTCATTATTGATAAATTAACTTACTATGGCAGTTTTTTACTGGTCTGATCCACTTCGGATCATATTGGTCTGTATGTGGAACCTGAACTAAAATTATTTTAACATCCTTGATTTAATATTTTCAGTGTAACTTCAGTATTTCATAAATTCATCTCCTGGGCTGGTCTGGACCCTTTGCCAGGCTGTTTTTGGCTCTCGGGCCTTATGTTTGACACCTGTGGTGTATAATTTCTACACCACTCTGAAGTGACCTTTTTATCAGCACTTTGCCAATGAAAAAAACCTCCCAAAGCAGGATATGGTGGCAGCTCTGACTGTGACATTTGTAAGAGTGCAATCTCCTGTTCCACATTTATTTAATGTCTGAATGTCAGAATGATTTCATTTACAATACATTTTCAGATGTTTTTCAGTGCAAGGAAGAGGATGTACTTTGACCAGTTTTCTTCATCTTAATAAAACTAAAACAAAGATCTATTTCATTTCCAACCATTGCTTTTAGGATACAAGTAAAACACTCACATATGAGCAAACTGTAATGTTTGGGAAATTAACATCACAGGCATTTGAATGAAACTGTTGGCTAGCCCAAACTAATGTTAAGCTTAAAAACTCCTTACAATATCAGCTATTTAAAGTTTTATATAGACACACACACACACACACAGCCCAAATTGGAATCTGGCCCGAGCCAGAGCCCAGATTGTAATCTCTTTCTAGGTCGGCCTACAATGGAATCTCTAAAGGATTCCAATCTGGACCAGCCCCAAATTGGAGCAAAAATCCATACATTGCAATTTGCAAATATTATGCACATGGTAGTGGTAGACTTGTATGTGGTCTGGTCTCTGCCATAGCTTGATGTCTAACTGTGGAATGAGCGGAGTCTGATGTCAGCCAGGCTGTCAGGATTCCAAGGTATGTACTGGACTGGATGAAGGAATCATCACTGACACTGGTGATGTGAATAATGGTGTGGGAATTCCTGTCACATGTCATTCCATGGAGGATGTAGCGGTTGGTGATCTTAATTGATATGATGATGTAGGAAGATAAACCTGAAGAACGCAGATGAAACAAAGCTGCTGCGAGGTCCCTGGTTCTCCCTGTGAAGCATAATATCAAAATTGTTCATGTTATGACAAGTTTGTGTTGATGACTTCTATTTGCATTTAATAAAATGATCATATTTGTAAATACAGCCTACTTACAATGTTATCATCTGATGCTGCTTCTTCTTGTGGTTCTGCCTGGATTTCATCTACGTACCTCAGATTCTGATTCAAAATGTGGGATCAATGGCGTCTTTATCCAGTGTACCCTGTTAACATAACAGAATGGAAAGTAACTTTAATTATTCATTCATTCATTCATTTTGACGTACATCAAAAAAATACCATCAAATTGTTATATTTTGTTATTGCTGAAGTACTTGACGAGTATTTTTTTTGTCTTGATTATTATTATTTTTTTTTTTTTTCCCCTTAAATTTGCAAAATGCTTTGTGTATCTGCTTTGCCATTGGCACTTTGTATTCATGAAGTGTTTCAGTTCTTTCCTTTTGCTTGAAAAAAAAAAGGAAAAAATGGCATATTTATGTTGAAAATTCAATATTAAATACACTAAGTTACCTGTTTTGCTAGCTGCTGCAGAAGAAAGCACTCTCAATGAAGTTTTTGTCCAAAAACAACTTCATAAGTTCTTTTACCAGCTGCAGATGCTGCAGAAGTGTTGATGACATACGTAATGAACTGCAGCGTGGTTGACCAGGTGACATCGTCTCCTACAACCTTTTCTCCAGTTTCCCCTGTAGGTCACCATTACCTGAATATATAGGGTATTAATATTTACAGGACAATTCTTTACTAATTGTGCTATATTTATGAATATACATTTACAAGGTTGAAATACATAATGTACTTGTGATATTATGCAATACCTCATTCAACACATCCTTGGCTCTGGGGGTACGTAGGTCGACCATGGATAATCAACACGCCTGGCCAAAGCGTTATCTCATTGATGATTGCTGCCACAAATTCCCTTCCATCGTCAGACTGAAGAATCCTAGGTGGAGAACAGCGTGACAAGTTTCTCAGTGACCTGAAACATTCCATAGTAACATGTCTTAGTCAAAGAAGCAAATATGCAAGAAAATAATTATCTTAATCACTTTCAAATTTCATAGTAACAAGTAACATAAATCATTATCTGTTGATCAACATACCTCAGCATCCCTCTTGGATGTCAGGGGGAATGTCCAGGAGAACTTGGAGTAGTGGTCCCTGGCACGAAGAATCCATTTGAAGTCGCCATGAGGCCTGCTGGAGATGTCGATTAATTCTACCTGCACTCATGTGAGGAAACCAAAGGAAACTAGAAAAGCACTCAGAGAGCGCAAACCTCCGCCAAGCAGCACAGTTCCCCCACATATTGTGACTGACACCCCGCAATATTACTCCCACATTTGTTTTTTATCCATTTTATTAGATTCTTGACACTGGAAACATAGGAAAAAGCATATATATATTATTACTGACTAAAATGTTTTGAAATGCATGTTAGGCCTTTCTGTAAAATATTTTTAACTACGGTATACTAGTATCCTGGGTACTTACCAATGACCTGGGTTTCAGAATTGCTGTGGCTCCAGTGTTTAAACTTGCCACCATCTGCTGCCATGGTTACCATGGTTTTCTGATACCGCTGTTCACTCATTAGAAATGTCTCCTTCTTCTTGGGACATGGTCATGAAATATGGCTCTCCAACAGCTGCTGCAATCAGGTATGTCGTTCCATGGTGAACAGTAGATGGACTGATGATCATGTGGTTCCCATCATTTATATACAGAGGATTCCAGTTTGGACCAGCAGATAGGGCTGCTATTCTAAAATGGAATCTCTACAGGATTCTAATCTGGGTTTAGAAATTCCATTCTAGGCCAGCCTAGAAAGGAATTCCAGATGGGACCAGATTCCAATCTGGGCCTTGACATACACAAACTCAGAGGTTCATGGACTCAGTATTAACCAAATTAAATGTATTTACGTACCTCCTTGTAGTTTTAGCAGGAGGGTGGAGGTACCTTCCAGAAGGTTTTTAGGTTGGAATTACGCTAAGATAACCTCAAAGCTACACTTGAATTTGCTTCCATTATGCCAAATTAACACTTTTGTTGCCACATTTTGCAGGTTCTCAGACAACTTTAGAACTTTTTTTTTCCTTCTCAAAAGCCACCTAACAACCATCTTATCTATTGTTTCTTCCTGGTCCTTTTAGATGTTAATGTATACTGAAAATTTGAAATATTATCATGAAGGACTGGAACTGAGACATTACAAAACAATAATTAAAATATCTCACTTGTAGTTCTAAACATATTTAGTGTTTTAATACTCACATTTTGTTTCTCCCACAGACTGTTACATTGCCAATTTCAATCACATGCACATGTTGTTTATGCAAATATGATGGTGACGTCATTAGGCGACTTCTAGGACAGCAATAGCTATTTTCCTAACTGAGGAAAAAAGTAAGAACACCGCCACTGTGGTTCTTTGCTTTTCAATCACTTAATCATTTTTTGCACAGATTATTTGGATGCCTTGAAAGGCCTATTTCTCCATAAGTCACCTGCCACACTATAGGAGCTATGCTGAAGATCAATTAGTGCAGTTAAATTAGTCAAGAATCAGCTGCTTCATAGTCAAAAACTTACACAACACAAACCATTTAACTGAGAAATCCCATGGATGAATATTAACAGGCAGCTAATGATTGTCAACATACACAACACACTGATATCTAATGGAGACAATTATATTTATATTTTATTACAATATTAGAATTTGAACATTTTGTCCTCTCCATCCATATCTCAAATATAAATTTTTACATAAATATACTCCAAACAGTGGAATAACAAAAGACAGAGACTTAATATAAAACAAATGAAATTAGAAACAAAGTTATACCAGAGTCTGGGATAGAAGCATAAGGAATGTAATTTAACAAAATATCACACAACATGGCAGAGTCACATGAAAGGAAATAATTAGCAACAAATTCACTTCATTAACTTTGACCTTTTTCGATGCAGACATTGTGACTTGTTATGGCAGAAGATTAAAGACGAGCAAATCACAAAGTCAGCTGGAGAAAAGGTCTTGAACTCTGCTAAGGAAAATCTGAAATTTATGTCAAATGAAATTGGCTTTGGTTATAGGATCCATATTCATTATAACCACCTGAAATAACAGCCATTCATATAAAGTAAAACAAAAACAAAAAAACAACAACTTGGCTTCATACGTTTCCCCATTTTTTTGTAGCTATACATTTTCATAGCCCATAAATAACCTCAATATCAAATAATCAATCTGCAGTCTGAGCTTTACAATACATGCAAAAACAAACCGCATGGCCTCTGATGCAACCCTTCCTATAGACACACACATACATGCAAAAATAAAGGTCTTGTCTTGTCAAAGTCCTGATACTCATGTCTAACAACTAACATGTCAGAGGTGGCTGGATCGATTAACAGATTCCAAACAACTGCTTTGGGAAATGACTCAGAAAACAACAAATGTGAACTCCTCTGTCAAGTCAAGTTATTTTGTGTTAAATGATAAATCATAAATCATGGCATGTAAATCAAAGTGGTTTCTAATGTGAGTTAAGACTGGCCATCACTGAGCAGAGACATTAGCAAAAACAATAATTAAATGAAACCAAATAGTCCCTGCATAAAAAGGTTAAACAATTAGAAACAGCCGACATGAAAACACATCAGTCGGGTGTACTAGAGTTGAGTTAAATAAAACCAGAAGCACATAAGCGATAAAATATGATAGAAAAAAATTTGTATTGTAATATAGAAAATTAAATTATTACAGTATATATGCATGTTGACGTATAGAGATTAAATAATAAACAGTTGCACAAGAAAAATGTGCTTAAAAATCTGAGCAGGTCAACAGTACTTGGATGTAAACCTCATATCAGATGTTTTGTTAAAAAAAATAAAATAAAATAAAAAATAAATCAACAACCCTGTGATCATGTGGCTAAATAAAGTTCAGATATGTGAAAAATCATACTGCATCATATTAATTCATTCTGCTTTTACTTTAATGGCAAAGTTTTTTATTGTTCAGTGGTGGTAAAGTATGAGATTCTGGAGAAAACAGAGTTGTTAAATGGAAAACGTCACAACATCTTACCACCAGATCCCTGATCCATGTACGGTATAATGTGCTGATGATGAGGCCGAGTGGTTGAGTGGACATGTAGGGGGTCAAACGTTCGAGGAAAGGTAAAGGTTTCCTGGGTGTTTTTGTCACCCAGTTAATGACAGACTGACAGACATGTACACAGCTGAATGTTGTCCTGCGTTAATAGGCTTCTTTCTGAGTGTGCATTTGATCCTGGATCTTCTGCAGCATCTCCTGCATTCGCCGCAGCTGTGGGGAAAGAGACGGAAATATTAATGTCACAACTTTACACTAATGCGACCATAAATTTGCCTTGTTCCGTTTCTGTTATTGTGAAGTGTGAATGTGTCAACAGGCGGCGCAGACGTGAGTTATTTACACATGACTGCACAGCCAACTCTTCGAGAACAGTCTGTTTTTCATAGATCACATGACCTGTATTCAGAGACTACATGGAAACTATTCCATCTGCCAATGTGGTAAACAATAAATAAATAAAAATCAAGGGTACTAAAATATACTATACTTATCATTCATCCTTTATGAGTTGTGCTCAGATTACTTTGCTACGTCTCAAATACATCCGTCTACATTACGTTGCCCACCCATACATAATTATTCTATTTAATGGAGTACATTTTATAACAAAGCAAATAAAAAACAACTGAGGAAAAATAATAGTTTCTTTATTTAATGAAGTAAATAAAATTGCCAGTATTGAGAGGGGAAAGGGGAAACATTTTCATGATCTGTAGCTGATTAGACTGGACATTAGCATAATAAATATATCTATATATCACTGCTCTCTCCATCAGTTAGCTGGTGTGGGATGCATACTGTAATACTGTACACGCCCATAATTCTATGTACCACATTCATTTACTAAGAAAAGTAAGGACTCATGAGGGGAGGGGTGTTTTCATCTGGTAACATCACCTCTGAATATTTCCAATTACAAATGTTCAGTTTGGCATAAAATCCAATTATAAAATGGATAAATATCATATTTTATATACACTTTATTAGCCCTTGAACTAACAGTTGACTTCAGGATCTTAAAGCATTCATATTTGTGAAACTATTGTTAAGAGAACTGTATTTACAGTATATGTATAGCACTAAAGATGATGCCATGGACTATAGGAAATGTAAAGTATACAGTAGTTTTAATGCTCTAATTGCCATACTTTAATTAAACAAGCTCCTCTTCTACCCACAGTTCATAGGGACTGTGATGATGATGATAAGAGCAGGGGACGGTTGGAATCAGTAAATACACCCATTCATGTTTTACAAAGTTACTCATTGTCAACTTCAGAAAACATGAGGTAAACAACAAAGAAGCCTTCAAAGGGCTTCGTCAACCATCTGATGCAAGTGTGTCCCTGGGTCGGCGCGGTGGTCCGACGGCTCAAGGGGGCCGGAATTATGTTCGGGTTCGTGCTCATGTCCGTGATCGTGGTGCTCATGTGACTCCGTTTCATGGTCGACTTGCCGTACCTCCTCATCCTTTTCTCGGATGAGCTTTTCTGTCTCGCTGTCCGTCACTCCAGAGACCACAGGAATGGGGAAGTCTGTGCCACTCTCCCTGGTTAGTTTACTACAGACACAGTAAAGTGATGTTCAACATTTAACAACGCCACAGTTTTACTCAGGATATAGGTTTTGTAAATCCTCAAGATCCAGAAATACATTTTTGTTCTGTAGAGGGGACATGAGTCTCCTGGGTCTTGGCAGGATAGAGTTAAAAATTATATTAAACAATACAAATTACTGGAATCAAGGTGTATGATCACAGATAAAGAAAGAAAGGGAAACCTAATAAACATTTAATATATAACTATAATATTTGCAAATCTTCCGAAAACATCTACTGTGTTGGTGTGAGTGCACATACTTGCGGTTCCGTTCCTTCACAACCATGCGGGTCATGCTCTGAATGCACTGGGCCCTGTAGTTCTCGTAGTGGGTCTCCCGAGTCACATCCTTGAGATCCTGCATGTGCGTGCGGACGAGCATGTTTCGCAGCTTGACAAAATCACAGTGTGCCGAGTTCTCCACTGCAAACCACAGTGCAAAGATGAATCTCAAAATGACCTTCAATATATTTCAATAGCTTGCAGAATTCTATCAGTAAAGATGAAAGATTGAAGTGGTTTTCTGTAAGAAGTGTGTAGTTTTGAAATGAAAATCAGACTCTGAGAAGGACCCTTACCCTCCACGATGCCCCAGGGGTAAAGCCGGCCTCGCACTCTCTTCCCTTTGGCTTCCACCACAGTGTTGCTGCCAATGACTGCAAAGGGAATACTTTCCTTGTGGGAAGAATTGGAAAAAGTCATAAAATTAAAAGATGTTTTAAAAAGATTCAGCTGGAAAATATGTAGATCGTCTGTTCAGATTGTTTTATTTTTATCTTTCCCATTACCTTAGTACCTTCCCCCGGTACTTTTCCTTCTAAATTCTGTTTACTCAATAAGCTTCAATCCATGCTACTTCTGTTCTGTCCCTGGTTTTACTGGTGCCTAACATCTCCTGTCAATTGTGATTTTGTTATCGGTGTCTTGTTGCAGATAAAACAATTCCTTTAGCAGAGATTATTTAAGGTCAGTGGCAAAGGTAGAGAGCCTGGCACACTGACAGCCTCCTGATAGTCAGTGATGCAAGAAGGCTAGGGAGTGGTTGAGTCATCAAGCCTGTGGAGGCTGTGGTAGTCAAGGTCATGAAGTCTATGCACTGTATTTAACAGAGTTGATGTCTGCATATTTCAATAACCTTCAAACCCCAAACAGAAAACAATTATGAAAGGACAGGTCACAGAAACACGTCCTCCTCACCTTCAGTTCGAGGTCCTGCTGCTTGAATTCTTCATCTTCATCCGAGTCACAGTCTGGGAACTGGTATATCTTAATACCATACTGTTCAATCTCTTCTCTGATCTGAGGATATGGAGTACAGAGTAAAATAAATATTTGTAAGCAATAAATGTATGAGTAAAATTACTATTAAAGGTACTAACAAATGACTAGATGAGTTCATCTAAGTGTGGGAGGACAAATAGTTTATGGATTGAAATCAGTCTTGCCTTGATTTTCTTTTTCTTGACCTCAGTGGGGGTGAGTGTGTCTGCTTTGGCTAAGATGGGGACGATGTTGACCTTCTCATGCAGAGCCTTCATAAACTCCACATCCAGAGGCCGAAGGCTGAAGGAGAACAAACACATACAATATTCAGGACAAAAACCCTGTGAAATCACTGTGAAACAACTCGGTAGGAGATACAGGCCTGTTTTGTTATAGTATTAAGCAAGTCTCATGAAGGGGTTTCCTCTTGCCCCATCCCCTTGCAAGAACTGATGAGCAATTACTGAGGCTTGTCAAGAGAGGGCACAGTTTCTCCATCAGTATTGCAGTGAACATGCACTGTAGTATTTCTTGAGCTTTATAGTATGTCTGTTCTTTAATGAGCACAGCGATGTGGAACAGTGCATGTGCACAAATGGACTGAAAAGTACCACATCAGCACTCAGTACAAACAATTGATTAGACTGAAAGTACTGCACTAGATGTAAATCCACCTGAAGGCAGCTGAGAACTCCTTTAGCTCGAGGCAGGGGCTGCATTAACAATTTATAGAACTGAATGCACTGCAAGTAAATACTGGTGCAGTGCACATTTGTGATTAATCTCAGTTATATCAGGTGGTTTTGTGACCCTGACAAAGGCTGTTAAAGAGGAAGTGAAGCTGCTGTGATGTATGTTTTATAGCCAATATAGATAATTGTAAAATTGGCTTCCTTTGTTCACTCACTGATCTGCTTTAGATGTAAATGCAAGGTCAGACAGTTCTAAGTTTTGTCATTACAGGAATTTTAAGGAGTCAGAAAGCTAACAAATCTGCAGCTTTGTCGTACCCATGACCGAATGGTGAGATGAAATAGAGGCAGCAGTGTACTCTGTTGTCCTGGATGTTCTTGCGGTTGAGGCCACTCTCGTCCCTGAAGTATTGTTCAAACTGCTGGTCGATATAGTCGGCCACCGACTTCCAGCTAAAGCACAAAACACACAGGACATTCACTCTCTGAGGCCATGCAGACTGGGGAACAGCTGAACCCTCACACATGACTTTTTAACCACAGTAGAGCTCAAATGAAGTTATTTATCTCCTTCCACAAAGCCTAGTCTTTTTCATTTAACATGCTTTGTACCATTCAGTGTTGTTTACAGCGTCCCCAAACCCAGGGGTGTCCACGATGGTGAGCTTCAGTTTGACACCTTTCTCTTCTATATCCACTGTGTGTTTGGTGATTTCTACTGTTTGCGTAATTCGTTCTAGGACACAAACACAAAAATATTATCAGGCAGCCATGGTATCTTGTAGAACAAATGTTTTTTGAACAATAAATAAATACAAATCTGAAAAGCTTCTTCACCTTCAGCATTGAGCAGCTTCCTATCTTTGTAAAGATCTGTGAGAAATAGACTGTTGACCAGGGTGGACTTTCCCAGGCCAGATTCCCCTTCAAACAAAAAGAACAATATGGAGGAAAGGTCAGAAAAGCAAGATTAAAACTTAATGATTGGCTGTCACTTCAAAGACTGGCAAAACTCAGCAAAGCTAAGGCTTACCTGCCACCATCAGGGTGAAGTCAAATCCTTTCTTGACTGACTTGCGATGGACTTGGTTTGGTAGAGTTGCAAAGCCAACATACTCCTTATCCTGGTCCTAAAAATACAAACAGATGAAGAAACATCAGTGCACATACTGCAATCCACAGTATTAAACATAAAATTATGTAAAAATAAGTGTTCAATGTGGCAATAACCAATAACTCCATTCAGGTAGAAGGAGAAGTAGTATTTTCACAGGATTTTCTCACACATCACAGAACTTGATGCCTTTGTAAAATCAGCAACATAAAGGTAAAACCAGCACTTCCATCATAAACTATGAAACACAATCTACTCCGCAACAGGAAGCACCATTCATTCTGTTTTTTTTTTTTTTTTTACAGCATAAAGCAGCGCATTAGCTTCAGACTTGTACTATACACTGTTTGAAACTGTCAGAATGTAAAATGTTCAACACTAATTTCATTGCTTTGAAAGCAGGACAAAACCACACACAAAACGTCCATCTCTTCCTGAGTTTTTGTCCAGGCCACTTTGTATTACCTGAGTATTCTGGTAAGGGTCAAATCGAGCCCAGGGGCTCCTGGGCCTGGTGGGACTGACGGGGGGTGGCAAGTCAAACTCCACACTTCTGCTGTGCGGCAGACTGGGCTCTGACCCTGAATCTGACAGTGCGCTGCCGGCCACAGGGGGCCTCAGATAAGACGGGGTATGAGGGCAGTCTTGGCCCTCAGCCTCCCTGTCTGCATCATGTGACTCATGGTCATGATGGTGGTGGTGCGTGTGCTCATGGTGCTGGTGATGGTGGCTGTGCCCTCCATGCTGCTGAGGGTCTTGCATAATGTTCTCCACCTCTGCATCATCTGAATGGCTTGAATGCTAGAGACGTCGAGGTTGAAAGGGACGGATGGCAAGGAACCGGTACATATCAATAAATAAACAGAGGGCAAACATAGGAAGAGGAAAGTTGACGTACCAGTGAGAAAGGAGGGATGAAATTCACAGTGTTTTAGTTTTAAAAGGTCTTTCTATGTCAACACACCAAGAAGTTACATTTTTATCCACTTCATGTGATAATAAAATCACATGGACTGGGAATTTTTAAAACATGTCCTCCTCAGCACAACTTTAATATCAACATGTATATTCTAATCAGTGAAAATCTAAGAAATTGCGAGTATAAGTTTGAAGATGTTTTTAATGTTTCTCAAGTCAAGGTCTTACATTTACAGAATCAGTATTGTTATTTTTTTCACTTTCACTTTTTATTACATTATTATATTTTGATATCAGACATAGATAATAATTTGGATCTGTATATAAAATTATCAAATATGATGCTAAACATAGCTTCAGATATTAAAACCCCAGTTTCTCAGCATGGAGATATAAGAGGGCCTAAATGAGTTGAAAATCTAAAAAGTAAGAAGATTAAAAAATTGATTAGCAATGTAAGAACAGATATTATTTGTTTTCTCTGACCTAGATACGATTTCAGCCAGTATTAGACTTAACGGTTGAGGACTAATTTTCATGGGAATATGTGCAAAGCTGCAGTATGACATAGGTGGAGGCTGCTGTGCATATTCTGGTCTCCAGTTAGCACAGTTCTCCCAGTTGCACAGTTGAACCCTCTTTGCGAGCTGAGCTCAGAGAACTAAATAATGTAGTGATCCTGAAAAGTCAATGAGGCCATTTAAATATATCTGTAGACTCATACTCTGAGTCTAAACATGTTATATTTGTTCTCTTCACATTAACTAAGGATTGCAAAAATATGTATATGTAAGGGGACTTAATGGGGAGGGAAGCATTATCGGTACCTGTTCCATGTCATGGTTCCTGCTGTGATTGGGGGAGGGAAGGCAGGAATCGTGCTCATCTGAAGAAGAGTGAATTTCATGGTCACTGTCTTCCATTGCAACTGGAGCTACAGTGCACTCTGCAATCTCCAACCAGGAAGAAGCATGCATGTGGAGGAGTTTATTAAGGCGAAATAAGGGGAGGATTGTATCAGGAAAGGAAGAGTCCATCATGAAGATGTTAGGAATATAGATGGCAATTTTGGCAAGAGGAATGTTTGAAAGAAAGGGGGAAAAAGATGAAATAAAAAAACAAATTATTAAAAAATGGTCAAATTAAGAAAAGTAACTACACATGAAACCACGTACCATCCATTAGCTATAGAAAATGGCATGAGCAGAGAAGATGATGGTTTAGTCAAATACGGTAACATATAAAAGACATCCTGTGGACAGGTCATTCCAGTCTTATAATGGTTAAAGTGGTGTTGGTCCGTGATGGACTCCTGTTATCCCAGTAAGTCCTCCAGTATGTGTTTCACAGACCACCACAAATGCACCACTCCAACCATAGTCAGCAGATAATATTATGTGCCTTGGCATTCAACTATATAATTTGATAAAAACAGGCTTTTTAGTATCTACAGCTAAACTGTGGATTCAGCTAAAATACTGAATGCAATATAATCTCAGTTCAACGGAAGCTTTACACTTGCATTTTAACACCCAGCTCTAACAAGACACCACAATTTGCAGGTTTTATATATATATAAAAAAAGTGTATACACGTAATTTGGGGAAAAAAATACACATTTCAGAATCCTGCATTTTCCTTGTTAACTAAGCAAATAGACCCAAACTGCAGGTCTAAAAACATCCACGGCCTACAGTTTTGATTAAAGCGGCATTCTGAGCTTCAGGGTGAAAAAGAAATTGATAGTTTCAGGGTTCAGGAAGCTAATGACCTGCTTTCCCTTGTTACAGGCAATGAACAGAAATCAATGTTCAACACGATGGATCCTGTGACCTACATAAGAGAGAAGTTGTCAATTGTACAGCTTTTGTTTCAATGTAAAAATGAAGACAAATTGACCACTAAATGTCAAATTTAGATTTAAAATTTAGGCTATTCCTCCATGCTTCTTCTTTTCCTTTCAGTTTTTCCTCCAGTATAAACTGATTTTATTTACGGAGACACATGCAACACAGCATACTAAAGCACTTTTAAAACTAAGCCCCTTTACGTTAAAAAAGTTGACCATACAATTTGCAATACTATAATCAGTCACATTTACAAACACACACACTACATGTCCACACAGTGCCTCACCTGTGGTACTTTTTACAAACGTGTAAAGCCTTTTCTTCCTGTCTCTGTGATCACTCCTCTTCATGCCCAAAGCAGCAGGAAGCACACAGGCCCCAGCATTTATATGCCTCCACTTCAGAGGACACAGCGTCCTTCAGTCCTATTAGTGCCAGGGGAACTGATCAGCAGCATTGACAAGCCACACGTCACTATTCAGAGGCCACAACCTACCAACCCACACACGAAACACAGCCTCCAATACTTCCTATTGGTGGGTGGTATTTTATCACCAGTGTAGGCTGTGTAGTGCAGCTCAAGAATGACATGAATGACTCAATAATTCTCCATGACGAATCCCTACAGGTTGTTGCCATGTCCAGTATAAAATATTAAAGTCCCCCTCCAGTCAACATGCTCTAATCCTTTAGCTTTACTGTGAATTCACAATGATTGATGTCCATGCAGTGTTTGAGGCTCTTTTAGAGTAAAGTCTGAGGCTATGGCATGGACTCAGTATTGAATCATTATGCAGCTTTTACAAGTACATTTTTCCAGATTTAGCCATCATTGCTAATATATCAGACACTTAAGTTTTGGGAAAACAGTAAATATCTTCTATTCAACAGGTAACCTTTGAAAACTAACTATATTTGCACATTCAGTAGATTCCAGGGTTGTTGTTTTAACATTGTTAATTAGGTCAGTGAACTTTTTTCTTTAAAACATATAAGAATAAAGCTATTATTCTACACAGAGTGATTTTAGGATGTTTTCCTGGAGGGATCCCTAGAGTTACAACAAATGAATGAACTGCAATTGACTTAAACCTTTGAATTAAGACCCATGATGTGCTTATTGGCCTACCATCATCAGCTATAACAGAATAATCAGGTGATGCTTATGAGTTCACTAATTAATCTAATGAATGAATTATTTGATCAACTATTTATATGCCAACAAACTTTTCTTCACATAACACATGAAGCATTAAAGAGATTTCTCATTAGGATGTAAATGTATGCAGCAACTTGCTCCAGAATGTAACCTGACTATTGACTCAACACACAAAGCACAGATAAGACTGTGATGAGAAAACAGCAGCATGAGAAAACTGAAAATACACATTCTAACAACAGACTCTAAATGTCTTCTTTTATTTTTTGTGTGCACATAACCATCAAATGTGCAGGGCCACACGTGCCACCTTTCTGGGAAGTCTAAACTTTTTATTAAATTAAAAGTCCATCTACTTTCTTCCAGTAGCATTCCTGAATGCTGACCCCACCTCTTTAGGTGCCTCACAGCTTTCTTTTCTAAGCCACACACACACTATCTGGTTACACCGTCATTAAACCTTAAGTGATGAGGCAGGCATTACTGTGTTCAGGTAGCTTATTCACTTCCTTCTAAGCACTCTAAAGCATCTTTGTAAAGGAAAGCACCTTTTTTTTTTTTACCCTACCATTGAACAATATGGGTGACAGTCTGCACAAGAAGGGAGGGAATATCATTTTAAATGCCATATTTCTTTTTAACTAGTTGCTCCAAATTGCATTATTGACCAAAAAGATATTTTTCTGTTGAGTCCTTTTAAAATATTATAGTAGAAAGGACAAAGAGAAGAAAAATGTAGTGGATCACAGAAGAAAGCAGACCCACAGCACAAACAGAGCTTTAATCAGCTCTAGAACAAAAAATGTTTGTTATGGAGCGTAGTTTTATCAGTGACATCATCCTTTCCAACAGAGCAAACCGTCCAATCAGCGCTACTCTGTATTCCTGGGACCCATCTGTGCCAACGCACTGTTTATGTTTCTATTCCCTCCTTCAAGAAAAACAATATGGGAGAATTATTACACTTAAGTAATCTAAGAAGTTCAACACAGGAAAGATTTGATCAGACTGTGGACTTTTTCCACACACATTACCCAAAATCCCATTTTTATTAAATCACTCAAGTTATGCTGCCACACATAGGCTTTAGCATTTGATTCTTTGGTTAAATGTAATCGCTATTTTGCACCTTCTGGTATTTAGAAATATCTACTATAATCCAGGTGAATGTATTAACCATGATGACATCCTAAAATGATCCAATCAAGGATGACTGACTCCTAGAGAGTATAGACATTTTCTACAGAACTGAACAGTTTAAACTAAATGCACTTGTCTGATAATGAGAAGCCAAGTGTGTACAACTAATTAATCAATATATCTGACATGTGATGGATTGGCAATAGGCACACACACTCTGGTGACCCACAGAGACACTACAAATCCATAGAACAATGCTAAGCAATATGACTTTTCTTATTATTAAAATGGTGACAGTGTGTAAGAGTGTATATAAGATACTGAAATAGAGTCAGTAATATTAGAAGTATTTGCTCAGTGATTACAGACAGTTTATGAACAGATCCGATTAAAAACTATAAGGTTAGCCATTAAAGTATTATAAAGAAAACTGAAAAGTTTGAGGAAAAAATGAAATCCTCATTCTTCCATAAGTCACAATAATTTTATATGGCAAAAAAATAAATAAATAAATAACCTAATAGGCTGTGACATCAATTCTTATTAGGCTGACACAAAGTATCCCACTGGAGCCAGTCCCAGCTGAGACCTGAACTAGTTACAGTTTCCAGAACTGGCCAGAACGCCTTTTCAGTTTGTCTTGATGTTCACTACAACTGATTAAAGAGCTTTTAAAATCATGGACATAATGTTGTGAGTTTGCCATTAATGAAACAGAATGAATAAATGTCATTCTAGATTAACTCTGTGTGGCTGGACTGAGACACAGGACTAGAAAAGCCTCAGACAAACTGTGCTGAAGTAACCGAGAGCCACTGTGTGACTTCATGTGGCACAACACAAGTCCACATACTTCCTCCTCTTAGAATGAAAACATCATTCACAATTATAATGCAGCCATATGAATGAAAGGAGAAAAATTAACAATGGAATGTTGACAGTACATTAAGATTTTGGTGATGACAGCGGCTGCTGCTTTGGCATTTCCTGCCATGTGTTTGTTGTGTGTTAACAGAGCAGGCCTCCCACACTGAACTACAGTATATACTCTCCATTGCAGATCTCTATTCAGAAAATATTGGCCAGAGACAGAGTGCATTTTTATATAAAATGATTAAGGCTAAGCTAACGTCAACTAAAGTGTATTCCATATACAGCACAGTCTGATGCATCCAATTATTTTGATAAAAGTGTAATAAGCAGTCTGGAGGAAAAGTGGCAGGCTGTTGTGGAACTACAGTGGGAAATGATAGGCTACCCTTTGTTGTGTTTCAATCAAAACTTATCAAGTACACCACTGTACCTGGCATCAAATGAAGGCAAGAAAATGACCATCTTCAATTCATCAGGGAGGTATATTTAATGATGGGACTGAAACTTTTGTGGCTAACCCAAACAGTCCCTGAGAAACAATTGACGAACATGAAACCCAATTCAACATAAACAAATAGTGTGGTTGACTACACTGCTTTGTTAATGTTGGATCATGAAAGTGGGTTTGGCTGCCACGGCGCTGATGGATGATGATTTGTTGTAAGAAATGCAGCTCTCAGGGGGAAAGCCCACTTCAAATGGACCCTTATGACATGGGAAATGCAATCAGAAGCTGCCAAAAGTCATAAAGAAACTATACAACATGTAGTTATTGACCTTCTATGATGAAAGCAGAATGCAACATGGAAGGAAATGCAGTTGACAGAGTCGTTTATAATCCAGCTACAATAATTGCCTGGCTATTAAATGAATGTTAAATCATTTTTGCTTGGCAGGCCTCAAGTTTCTGGCAAGAATAACTGTATGTCAAAAAAACAGTGAGAGAGATTCTGTGCACAGAGGATTGATGGTCACAACTACAATACATTTGACCTTATTTTGAAGAAAAATTAAATAAATGCCATTATTGAACAACAGTCACACCAGACACAACACTCCATGTTTATCCCTTCTTTAAAATGTAAATGTTGTGGAATGCACAGGCTGAATACCAGTGAGGTTTCCCCTTGTGGCGGGGCCAGTAGCAGGTGGTGAAGTGAGCCATGTGCACTCTGTGTGAATGCTGTGGTTGTTTGGATAGTTATAGCAAAGCTCTGTGTGAAGCTGGCTCAGTACACAAGCTGAAAGGGAGAGAGAGACAGAAATAGTCCCTCTTCACCACACACTCCCACAGCTATAGAACTCATGCAAATATCCATGTGACCAGAAGTCCACATATTCAATACTACAGAAAAGACAATTAGCATATACAGTTTTCCTCTGCCTTGCAAATGTATAGCAGGGAAAACTTTAAGACGGATCTCTGATGCAAATGTCTTCTTGTGTCAACTACTGTGCAACATTGTTTTCAACCGTCAGATTAAGACACTCCCAACTCTCCTCTCAGTATATTAAGCTGTCACTCCTAATCAGCATTCATTAACCTCTTGCAGTTTGTCAGCAGTAAAAAAAAAAAAAAAAAAAAAAAAAAATCCCTTCTCTGCAGTCCTACGTGCAGAAAATTAATACTCACACAAAACCATACATGAGCACAAAGTTCAGTCACATGCATTCATGTGAACGACCTAACGTGAATGTGGCTTCATGATTATAATCTAAACTTAAACTGAATGTGCACAGGAGAAACCCACAGCCATGCACATCTATGTTGAAAAGAAGAAACAACAAAGAGCAAATCACATACACACACTTAATTGCAGGGTCAGTAAGAAAAAAAAAAACATACAAGCACATACCTCTGATTCACTGTTTGTTTCTGAATTTGCTGCCATATTATCCTTTCAGAAGCAGTGGTTTCACCCGACTGGAGTAGGAAAAAAACAGAAGCCACTGAAAAGGCCTTAGGAAGCAGTGTCACTGCTTTAGTTTCAGAGCACCCCGTGTTACATAAGCACACCTAATTTCCTTGCTTCACCAATCACATGGTATCCAGTTTTCTTGTTCACATCCCGCTTCACGCAGCCCGGAAACAACTTTTTTCAAGCAGGTACACCTTCGATCTTCTGCCACTGTGGAGTCAGTGAAATTTCAATAGCTCCACCCTGCTCTTTAACTTTGGCCAATGTGTGGCTTGTATGTAGATGAGAGGCAGCTGTGGCAGACTTTGGAAAAGACACTCCTCCGTAGAGACCTCAGCAACATCTGACTTGCGACCTTGCAACAAGCATCTCATGCCTTCACTTTCAAACACGTGCACACATATAACGTCGCAGCAGAAACACAAATGTGCACAGTACTGGACAGTAAGCACTGTGCATGAATAAAAGATGCAGATGCTGTATGTCTCAAACTATTAGAATTTACTCTTTGATTACAATCATATTATTAACAATTGATCAGAAAAATCAGCTCTAAACAGATAGATTCAGCTCTGTGAGGTCTGTGTCAAAAGGGATTGGCTGAATGTATGCAGCTACAATAGTCATCACATCCTCCACAGACCTCCCAGCTGGCAGTGCCTGAACCAGAGTGGCACAAGAGAAATGTGTGTGAGAGAGAGAGAGGGAGAGGAGGAGAAAGAAAGTGTGTGTAAGATAAAACGATTATTTGTAGCATGTAGGCCACAAGTCACTTCACCACATGCACTTAAGTGGGCCACAGCACAAGGCTTTTCATTAATCTTGATGGATCTGTGCTCTACTAGTCTTGTAATACTCATTCTTGTGGAATTAGGATTTTTTGATTATACTGCTTTTGATTTCATACAGAAATCACTCTGTCCAAGATGGCCAACTGTATGAGTGATTTTGAGAGTCCTTGTTAAAAAAAAAAAAAAAAGCCAAGGAAAAGTGAGACTAAAACACTATGTTCCTCTGTTAAAAATAACAGCCTCAGCAACTGCCTGCTCTTTAAAGACTGGGATCTAGTTCCTAAGCTTTTAGTTTAATATGAGACAGAAGAAAAAACAGAGGCAGAATTCAGCTGAGAATTCATTTTCCGCCTATGGGAGGAACAAGTGAAATGCAAGTTGATCCCAATCTTAATAGCTTGGTGCAAGTGTGCCAACTTATACAATAGTAATCACAACCATAACCAGTACACAGAGAACACAAATGTCAACACACATGCTTGTTCAAAAAAAAAAACCACACAGTAGCAAATCTCACTTTAGCCTTATTTAAGGTGACAAATCTACAGGCGGGGGTAGAAAACACATGTGCACTAACAGACCGGAGACATTACATCCTGTGAGGAAAGATGATGTCTGAGGAGACGACCTCAGGTTTGCTTTAATCCTCTGTGGCTGGTCCTCATCATGAGGGTGATTATCATGGACTGTCTGAAAAGGGCTGACAGGGCCTAAGGGATGGACAGCTTTAGATATAATCTCATGCTGCACACATACTCACAACCTACAGTTAGTAATTTATATGTTGCTCCTCACACAGATGTACTACATACAGACACCCCACAAACAGAGTGTACGGACATGACAGTACGGTTCAGTGTGTGGGATCTGAGGATCATATTTCCAGGCCTAATTAAAACGTCTCTTTGTCCTTGTTTACATTGTAAGGCCATCTGGCTCAGGTCCAGTATGGCTGGAATGAGTTCCTTGATAAAATCCACTGCTCACAGACCCGCTGCCGATGAGCGCTGGTCCACAGAACAGCAGAGACAGGGAGAGATAACAAACCACAAAGGAGAGGGGACAGATCCTGTATCTGAATCTTCAAAAACACAATGATGTAAAATGTATGTGAGGATGACTACGTGCAGATGTTCATCTGCTTATTGCAGGGGATGCCTTATGTCCCATGGGAGGATACGAGGAGGGAAGGCAGTGCCACCTGCTGCTCATATCCGGAAACTGCGTAGCTGCATATCTGCTGTATACACCAAACTTAACTAACGGTCTTGAAAGTCTGGCTGCTCAAAGGCAAGAAATGTTAAACAATAAAATATGGATAGTTTAGAAATGAAGAGAACATAGTGCATACACACAGCTTAATATTTTACTTATTAGGGAGACAATTTTGGTTCAGAAGAAAAGCCAAAATATGTGTTATGTGATTGTTATGTGATGTTTTTGTTTGTCACTTTAATGCTCATTAGTACAGGATAACATCTTTATAATATAAAAAAAAAAAAAGTAGGTTATGGTTGTATGTATTACACTGAACAAAGAAGAAACAACTATATTTTTTTTTCTAAAATTATTTTTGTAGTGACTTCCAAATTATTTTTTTATCTACATTTAGTCCGTCTGACAGATTTAATTTATTATGAAGTGTATTTTGCAATTTTCAGTAAAGAGCAGGTATTTCTGTATTTGATTTACCGATCATGTAACTATACATAAAGGCAGAGTAAATTCAAAGGTTACTGTATCAGTACGCAGAAATATTAAGAAAAACTTTTTTTTCCCTTTTCTAGATCTGGAGTTGAACCCCGAGCACCCTCAGTAACTCACTGCTCCTAATCTGCTAATGCTAATGCTAATGCAAGGTGTTGTGTATACAGGCATGGACAGAATGTAGTGACTGAATTTTAGGGATAATGAGCTGAATTCACTTTTGACCTAACATCCTTGTGACTTTGTCTAACTGGGAAAACTTTTGAAAAGAATCCATGAAAGACAGAGAGGAAATAAGCAGAAAATATGAATTAGATACACATTTTCTCCTGAGTTGACTGACATATTGAATGAGACTTCTATCAAGAACTGCTACACTCAGAGGTCAGCGACCCCTTCTGAAGTAGATACCTACCACTTCTGCAGGAACGCAAATATTATTCCACAATAGCAAGGAACGAGGAGACGCTGGATCTGCTGAACTTACACTTCCTACACTTCCTCCTCCATTCACTCAAGGCTCTTTATCGGACAGAGAGAAATTCCTGTTGGAAAGGAGCTAAAGCATTTTCTCACTTTGTTGTTTCCCTTTCAAAAAGCAGCATTGTGTAACAAAGGTTCATGTGGATTTGGTGGAGGGGGGGTTTCCCGCTGAATGGTGTAAAGGGAGAAGCTTTTCCAGATTAAAACTTAGGAATCCCATTGTTCCTTCTAATACATTTTACCTTTTAATCACGGTGCATTTTTATCCGATTATGTAATTTGCTAAAGCTAATACTTATAGTGCAAACATCTCCATTTCCCCAAACTTAGAAGTACAGTTCATTAATTTTTTTTTTTCCAAATGCAACCAGAGGCATAATCTTCTTTTTTTGCTACAGTAGTAATGTGCATAAGGATATAAACAAGGTAGGGTTTATAAGTTGGCTTCACTTTCATTAACAGAAAAATAGGAGAGGTTTCACAGCTTATGTTGGGAGGTGCCCAGTAATGAAGCTTTAAAATAAACAAATTGAACAGGCATCTCTAAACTAAACATTCTCACTACTGGTCACGTCAGGTGAATTTTTCATGTGCAAAGCAAAAACAATGTTTTGACAGTGTTGACAGTCATGTGTTGATTTGTGTACATTGGCATTTCGATTGTGTTTTGTGACCATTTTGTTGCAAGCTAGCTAAAATGATTTGTGCAAAGCGACTGCAAACATTATCTTGTTATCCACAATTGACATTCCAACATTCTCTCCATGATTCATGGCCTAGTGTCCAATGTGTTTTTCACAACAAAATGCATTCAGTATTGTTCTGATGGTGGGAGAGTGAGTAAAAATGCAGATGTCATGGCAATTAATTAATTATTTTCTGACGAGTCCCAAGGGAGATGGTACATCCTTGTCTGTTTAAATTCATATCCTGCACAACACAGCGAAACAGGAGGAGGAGTACACTTTAGCTAGAAAGTTTAAGGACTGTGGTGTAATCTTTTTATCTGTAGCTCAGCCAGCATTGACATCCAATCACCATAACAGCCCAAGTCTAAAATGTGCTTTGGACTAATTTTAGCTCTTATTATTATTTTTTTTTTTATTATTTCTTTTCATTTTTGCAGATTCTTCTTGTGTAACTGAATTCTCAATTTCATGCCATTTGCACTCTTCTGTTTGTAATGTTTTCCAGCAGCTTGGGAAGTCTGAAGTGCATCATTAGCAGAAGCACAGACGGTATCTAAATTAGCAAGATAAATCTGGGAAAAAAGGGTTTAAAATATCAAGCAGATTTGGAGCAGATCACAATCAACCACACGTGCACACATGATATGTTAAGGTCACACTTTAAACTCCACAACCAAGGATTTGGTTTCTATTAAACACAGTAATTGCGCTGTATTTTACCACTTTTGGCAGCAACCTGGACTTCCTAATGACTTTTAATGTTCATTCTCAACCATTATTCAAAATGAGAACCATAAATTGTTATTTCAACTGACTCTCAGATTGCTGAATAAACTGTTACTGAAAGAGAACAAGCTGCCTTGTCCAATCTACAAAGCTGATGGTGTTTATTTAGACTAATGTTCGCACCACAACTGAGCAGAAAAAAAGAGCGACACCTGTGAGACAAAAGGCGGTGGCAACAACACAATCTCGCCATCAGCTGGGTTGTGAACTCTTTTTGCCCTGGTGAAAGGAAGTCAGTGGGTTTCTGTGTGGCCTCGCTTCTGCAACACCAAATTCCAGCCCGTCTAAGTCCCACATTACATGAACACAAAACCACCTTGTGTGATTTTTGGCTCCTGCTGGGCCACTGCTTATCACAATGCTACTGGAGAGGGTGAAGTCTGAAGTTGGAGCCATAGATCAGCTGAAACAGAGTTGGCATTGTGTCTTGAACAGATTCAATGAGAGAAATTACATCAGCGTCTGGACTGGGTTTCCTGTCTTTCCAAAGGTGGCAGTGGAGTGGAAATAAACACGAAGTATCTTAACTATTCTCAGATTCATTACTTTTGCAACAGAAAATGAAGAAACCGCAGATGTTGCTCTCCAAGGCAGGTGATGTTGAAGTCAACTATTTCTTGCATCATATGAAGTCTGTATAAAAAAAGTTTGAGAAAAGTGTAAGACGCCAGTGTAGGTAAAACAATGCTCACAGAAAACTGGGATCAGTTGAACAACCTGTAGCCTTACTGCTATAAGTCTTATTTCATTTAATCTAAACAAATTGTCATATGAAGTGTAAATATGTGCTTGAAGGTTCAACATACAGAACAGTTCAGAAATCAAAAGGACGATACAAACTATAACCGCAATGGTTCTGGGTGCTTCCATTGGCATTTTAATGCAATAAATCTCATCTGAACATAAGGCTTGATGACATGTTAGTTGCAAAGGGAGGTCACACTAAATATTACCACTTCGGCTGTTTTTACCCTGAAAAGTTTGTTTTTGCTGCTGTACATACTTCCCATATATTCAGATTGTATCTTAATCGTATTGTAGTAATAGACTGTATCTTAAAGAGACTGAAGAGATGCATTTGTGTAGTCATTACAACTGTACTCAACTTTTGCACAGTACTGTATATGGCTGCTAGAGTGTTTCGAGCTGGTCTTTTAAAATCCATCCACTATATAGAACACAATGTGCTAGTTTAAATGAGAAGCATTTCAAAGCTTTAGCACTTTATAAAACACAAATACGGGACTCTCAAGTATTAAAAAAAAGTCTTTCACTGCTTTTCCTGTCATTCACACTAGGTTGTCCAATTACAATTGAACTGTTAATTCTGTATTGATGGATAAGCAGCATCCCTCAAACTGAGCCTAAAACCCTATGACTGACACCCCAGGAGGAATCCCTGTGTGCTCAGGATTATGAAGCTGTTAAACTAATAAGTAGGGGGGGTTTCTGACCTCAACACCCTGCTACTAAAAGCTTTTTTACCAAATCTCCTAAAATGACATGACCGTTACATCTGGACTTCACCTGAGCACTAATTCATTGCTTTTCTTTTTTACAGCAAACACACAATTTATCAGTTATACAGATCTCCACGACTGTTCATGTTCTGTATGGGTATTGGAAGTAGAAAGGAAAAAAATCATGAATGAAGTAGCAAACAACCACCTTTAAAAAAAGGAAAGAAAAGTGCCAGTTCTTGACTTGTTATCTCAAAAGATTGACATGTTTTTCTCATGTTGGCAAGAGTGTTAAAGGTATAGTTGTGTATTTTTGACACAAATGTGTATGACATCCCCATCATCAGTGTAGTACATCCACCCTGACTTTCTGTTCTGGTCCGGTTTTGGTCGAAACGAAAGTAGTCAAGTAGTTTGCAGGGTCACGACAATAAAACGTTTTTCTTCTCAAAATAGTATGTGTTCAAAAGAGCGATTTATTTGCATCACAAACCAATGTTGATGAAAAAAAAATCACACCTCGTAATACCCTACTTTTTCTCATTTCCTATCAGTGCGCTGTCATGCTACTGACTGCTGCGCACTAGTCAATAACTTTTTTCAACAGTGAAACAGGTAGACTAGCTGTCATCATGTGGCAGTACGCAGAGATACGAAGAGAAAGAAAGTAGGACCAAGTGATTATGAGGTGTGACGTGTTTTTGTGGACATAAGTTTGTTATGCAAATAAATCACTCTTTTGAACACATGCTGATTTGAGAAGAAAAATATTTTATTTCCTTGACCCCTGCAAACTTGCCGGACTGCTTTTGTTTCCACCAAAACCGGACCAGAACTGGGCTCAGAGGACACTGTCGGGGGTAAGTCAGTGTGGATGTACTACACTGATGATGGGGATGAAATACAGATTCATGTCAAAAATCCTGAACTATCCCTTTAAAGTGTAAGTATGTGGTTTCAATTGAAAATAAAAAGAAAATATTGGGTTTCTTTTACAGAATATTCAAATCACATGTCTCATAGATCAAGAAAGAAACCAAAAAAGGAAAAAGCAAATTAGAACCAAACAGTCCTGGATCCAGTGCCATTTGCAACAGAGATGTCACTGAAAGATGCAGGATTTACTCATGATGGTACGCCAATTCATTAAATTTAATTTTGCTTCAAATATAATTTCAGGTATTGTTGTCCTTGACTACTACTACATAATCTGTATGGGCATTGGCTGCAGAAAAAAATTTAAAAAAAGAATGGTAGTCATTCAATCCCTAATTTCTGCCAAGCTTTATTAAGGATAGAAATGTGCCAGTTCTTGACTTGTGCCCTCAACAGATGGTGTTCATGACTTCTGGGGTGGTGTCTGACTGGGCTCCAACATGAACTACACACAATTGTCCCTTTCCTTCTTCTGTTTCCATCTGTTCACCACTCTGGATGTAATCCGCTTCTATAATCTTGTTGCCCAAACACAACATGCAGCCAAAAAAAAAAACTCAAAAACACATTGTGCTACTTAACATACAACCAGTATTTTTATACTGGATTCATCATTTTTGTCATTTATTAATATCCCATTTACCACATACTATACATATCTGACCAACACTGCCATCAGAAAATATTTTCAAGATCTACACATTACATAAAACATGGAATCCAGCCCATACTGCATTATTAAAGTCACATTTTCCCGGTATGATTTGATTAAAAGGACCACAGAGTGAGAGCTACAAAGCTAATCAAATGGTTAAAGCAAAATCAGAAGGCTGGGCGATCAAATATTAGACATCTGTGTCTCTTCACATCATAAACTACTGTATGTGAGGAGCATGTCAGTGATTGGAAGCATGTGCAGTTTTATCTGACTTGTAATCTCACTTCTCATCCCTGCAGAAGACATGCTACACTTACCATTCTGCAGATGGTCAGCATACATACGACCGGCAGAGGACAGTGACAGAGAGCTGCTCCAGGTCTGTACAGAGCAACGTTTACTGCCTCCAGCTCCGGCAGAGAAGCACAATGTATTACCCAGACATTAAAAACGTAATGCTGCACACAGACACATGCCGCATCCTGGAGCTGATGGCTAGTGCTACTGCAGAAGGAGCAGTGGTGGAGGAAAAAGAGAGAAGGGAGAGAACAGCATGAGTGTAAGGGTCAGACAGAGGAGGGAGGAAAAGCTCTGTGCACATCAGGATTATTCAGAGACCTCAGGAAAAAACAGGTGGGATGTTAAACAACTGGAATAGCCGAGAGAAAAACAAGCTACTTCATTCACAGAATTGTGGTTACCAAAGTATAATAATCTTAATAATAAGCAATGAAGAACACTAGAATAATCCGAAAATGATGACTTAATATCCTAAAAGAAACACTCAGACGAAGCATCAAAATAATCACTACACTGTAAAAAAAAATGACCAAAGAATTAACACTAAAAAGTTGTAAAATTGCAACACAAAAGAGTAAAAATACAATACTTGAAAAGAAAAGAAAATTGAAAAGATTTTTGTGTTATAGATTAAATCAAATATAGCTATAGTTTTTACAGGATGAGTATGCTAACAAAACCAGATTTGTAGAAATTATGTATTTCTATTGTTTTGAGAAAATGTAACTATAAATTAAAAAACAATATGGTACCATTTAAATTGCAAGACTATAATGTTCAAATAACAGCCTATTCTCATGTATTTATATATACATACATACATACATACAGGATATAAAAACAATAGGATTTTTTTTTTAACAGTGTAGGTTTATATTGTTAGCATGAACACTTGGGAAATATGTCACTGTTTTCCTGTTGGTGAATATGAACTTGGATGGCACTCCCTTTCTTTTTCTATAAATATATTTTTCTATATATAGGCTATTTAACTTTTATTAAGTGATTGAGCACAATTTATTATAATACCATCCTCTGTACTTTGTAGTCCTTTATTGAAAATACAGTATTTTCCTATATTTAATTTACTGATCATGTATGCTCATAAAAGGTCAGATTAAAGTTGAGGGTTAATATTTCAGAAACAGACAATACTGAAAAAAAATTGACTTTTTCAGTAAAGATTATCAATAAGTGAACATAAAAACAAGTATCTCCTTTTACTGTCATTGTTCAAACTCCATGAGTTTTACTGGTGAATCAGTGTTATAGAAGATGATGGTGTTTCCACGTTCACAACAGAACCCGTGAACATCCAAATGGGTCATAACTAATGACCATGAAAAGATGACAAACTGCATTTTACACCAATTATTTACATGCATTGATAGGATTAATGGATCAGAAGTTATTGAATAGTTTTGATCAGTTGATGCTTTGAGTGGCCAATGCCTGTTTGGGTCTTTAAGGGTTAATGATCCACTAACATTCCAGTGCAAAACTGTCGTCCAACAGTAGTGAGTTATGTGCTGTCACAATAGTAACCTGTCACTATGAGTTTACATAACACCTGAACACATACAGGTTGTTGTCATATAGGTGTTACAGCACAGCCAATTATAGTCTAATTTCAACAGGTACAGAAGCAGATGGAGCCAAAAATACAGTGAAAACATGAACAGCATCAGACTCCGCATGTATTTCGTCACAGCTTTTAGTTTACAAGGTGGAGTTGGAGAGAGGTGTTTTATGTGTTACCTGTCGAACTGTAACACTGGTATCCTAAGGTGAACTCAAAAAGAACAGAAAACATCTTCTAAAGCCAAATGTGCAAGTACAACAACATAATGTAATCTCCACAATTCTCAATTCATTGATTAACTGTCTGGAATTCAGGACAGAAATGCATGCATTATATACAGTTATGTTCATTTTAAATACAAGTTCCTGTAATTCTGCCCAATCTGATTCAACTGGCAAAAAATTATGATTCAGTTATAGAGTAAATACAAAACACAAACACATGTCGTGTTTTACTATTGTGGTCACACATTTCATATTAATACTGCCCATGTCAAACTGTGCCATAAGAGTATTGTGTCATTCTGTTACTGTAATGGCCTACTTAAACAACAAACAGTAAACACAAGTATAATGTTAACTCCATTTTGTGCTGAGCTCCTACTGAAGGTGAAAGGGAGAGAAGATAGACTCATTGTCCTGCAGTATCTACATAGAGCAGGCTATGGTAGGAATACTGTTAGATTATCAGCGGAGGCATTGATCATCATATTTCTACACCATTGTGAACCATCACTACGATACCTACCACTGTGGGAAACACTGCTTCATACAGGAAAAATAGTAATGGATGAATGAGACTTCTATGAATGAAAACGGGTATAAGTGGGTTAATTCCTCTGTTAGTGACCTTGACCAAGATACTGATGAAGATCTAGAGTTGGTCCCTAAACACCTTCAGCACCAGCTCACTGCTACCTAATGCTAATCCTACTGCTAGGTACATGTGTATGTATTATGATGGGTAAAATCATTTTTAGCCAAACACGTTGTGAAACAAAGCCAGAATAATAAAGCGTTAAAGACTACAGGTGTGTTTTGCCTCATTATTACCTCTGCCGAGGAGGTTATGTTTTTGCCATCGTTTGTCTGTCTGTCTGTCTGTCTGTTTGTCTGTTTGTTTGTTTGTGTGCAACATAAATAAAAACATTAAGGACAGATTTTGATGAAATTTTCAGGACTTGTTGGCAATGGAACAAGGAAGAAATGATTAACTTTTGGGGGTGATCCAGAAGAAATCCTGGATTCTGGATCAATTTGAAATTTTCATTAACATTGGGGTCAATGGGGCCAAAAATTTTGTTTCTCAGTATCT
>JAPSES010000144.1:16868424-16922785 GCA_029822895.1 Maxillicosta whitleyi
GTGGGGTGTCAGTCACAATATGTGGGGGAACTGTGCTGCTTGGTGGAGGTTTGCGCTCTCTGAGTGCTTTTCTAGTTACATCATGTTATTTTGATTTTAATTGTCAAAACACTTTCATGTTGTTGCCACTTTGCAACATTATCATGTTTTGTTGTGTCTTTGGCATTGCTTTCAACATGTTGACATGTTTTACATTTTTTGGCCGTGTCGCAAATTATTATGCAGTTGCTATATTTTGTATGTTCGGTTTCAGCTTAAGTCAAAGTTTGGAGAATTACTAGTAAATGTCAACCTCTAATTAAAATGCCTCCAGAAAATGCTGACACACCACAAGTCTTCCCTCAGAACAATCATATGCAACAGACAGAAAGCCAAACTTCACTCACTATCATTAGATAAAGGTCAGGAAAAGTACAATTCTGCAACTTCAGCTGAATGTCAGAAAGCTGTTGAGTGTCCTGTCATCTCTGGTGTGTTTATGGTGCTGCTTTGACTGGAGTGTGTTTGGGTACATTCAGTGGGCCATGGTAAAAATGTATTCAGGTGAGCCACTGACTGCTCTCTGATGTCCATGTGTAGAGAACAGCAGCAAAACAGTAGTTTGACCAGTTGTGAAGGAACAGTGTCAAGTGGAAACATTTTTTCCCTTTAACTTCTGTGGTATGTTTTTCTAACTTTATGTATAAAATGCAAAATATAACATATGTGGGGAAATTTACTTTACATTTTTTTATTGCAAGTGACTGAACAATCCGTAATACACCTGGAAAAAATAAAACACCATCTTCAAGTGTCTCAGCTACCTATGTCTAGAATAAAAACTTGCATACTGATATGTATGTAGATGATTAAATTTGGATTTTCTGTTAAAATCCTGATACTCGCTTGTTCATTGTCTTTCTTCTGCTCTACTGTTAACTTACAAATGAACATAGCTCTAAGAACGACTCCAACATAAACTAAGAAGTCAGCAAATGAGCACATGTGACTGTTACATTCTGTACCTTTAAATATTCACTATCACCTCCTCCCCTGACTTTTACTGATTAATTATCTATGAACCTCTAAAGAGCAGAATAAATCAGACATCTTTATTTAGAAATACAGAACAGAGGTGAGAACAGCAGTGATGTAATTTTACGGAGAGTGCGGCACGATTCTAAAATCTAAAAGTACAAATTTATGCATAGCACATGGTGTGCATCATGAGCATTCACACCTTGTCTAAATGAAGTGTGAAAAGAGCGACAAAAGGAAATGGCACTGAATGAGTACAACACCTGGCCACCAACAGGATCTCACAGCCTGATAATTAACACACAAAAGAATTTACAATAGACAGTTGTGTACAATTTGAAATATTTAACTATTTACACCGTAAAATGTTTGAATACTGGACTTTATTTTACAGGTCACTGTAAATATTTTGACATTACTTTATTTCTGTTAAAGTGAAATAACACCTGCTACAGCACTCAAGAAGTGCATGGATTAAATGGCTGGAATCAAAATAAAAATTCATGTGGTTGCTCTGCTGGAAATACATTTGAGATGCCAAAATGTCCTAGCCAGAAAACACAATGTTACTCCATTAAATAATTTAATTTGACCATAGCTTAATATACTGAAACCATAGTTTTCTTTAACCGGAATTATGTAGATGTAATTAAAATTCAATTACTTAATGTTTCATGTGATTGGACTGCAGTGGTGCTGGAAGGCAGTCATGGCCATGTTTTTGTGAGAAAACAAAAAGTAAAAAATAATCATAGGTACCCCTCATCCTAAAACTGGGTCATTTCACTGTTACTGGAACAGCTGAGTAAATCCAGGATTTAGTGCAATAAAAAGGGATAAAGTGCTAAATGTCTATGACAAAAACCTGCCTCAGCAGTTTTTAAAGTCATGTGGTGCAACTGCATAAGAAGCATCTTTAAGGGAATCAGAGAAGTAAAAGCACTGACGTTCTGACTGTTTAAAAGCTACTGCACTCAACAGGGACTGTGCCCCCATAGCACAAAGTGACACTTGTATGGAAAGAAGGGTGTGGATAAAAGGCAAGTTAGAGGGAATTAACAAACAGAATGATAGCTGAGAGAGAGAGAGAGAGAGAGAGAGAGAGAGAGAGAGAGAGTGAGCGAGAGAGAAAGCTTTGAGCGATACAGGGACTGATCATCTCTGAGACCCAGAAACAAAATGACATTTCTTAAGTATCCACAAGGGTTGTTGTTGTTTTGAGGACTTTGGCAGTGTTTCCTCTAGCTTTTGCAGGCATGACCCCAAAAGGACAAAAATGATCAGCCTGCCTATGAAGAGCAGGGTAAGTTCACATTCTTGTCTTTCATTCAACACTGCTCAATCAGACTTCAACGCAGTGAAATACTTCCAGCACCACACACTGCATTCTGTTACTGCATCAGTTACAGAAGCAGTTACTGTGACTCATGGGGGTCCAGCCACCAGATGTTCATAATATAATCTTTATAAACCAAAAATAGAACATTTACGGTACACACAAACTGATAGAAGAGCAGATTCAGCAGATTACTGTCCCTTTGAAAATAAACAGTTATAAACCCAAGGCTGCTGTGGAAGTTAAAAAAAAAAAACAGATAATAAAGTAGCGCTTGATGTAAACCAGCAGTCATGCAGTATTTAACCCTTCTACAATACAGACATGTTGAGCATGATGCAATAAATTGGTGGGTCAGAGACATTAATCCGGTGCGATTTAGAGTATAGTGGGTCATCAGGCCATCTGTGTTTACATTAGCATGTGATGGTCAAGTCTGTGTGGCTGAGTTAAGCTGTAAACTCCATGTGTGACTCACTGTGTTTATGTTCACTGACACTCGTGTGTCTATTTATCTACGTGAGTGAGTGGACAGATTGCTGACAAAGCTCCCAATAGTCTCGTCGACAGCTGTGCTCTGCTAATGACAATAATTCAGATTGCCACAACTGTAATGTAAAGAAAAGCACTGCCATTCCAGAAATACCAACTAAGCCAACTAAATTCACAGCTGCCCAATTATATTAGTCTGTGAGGTAGTGTGTGATGGAGCATGATGCTGACTATTCAAAGAGTTATTACATTAAAAAATGTTTTTTTTAAAATATTAGTTTAGCTACGTGACTGTAATCCTGTCTTAAATAAATTTCCAAAATACACTGTGTTTTTTTTTCAGTGGTGACTGGTAGAAAAATGGATCGACAGACATGGACATACATAGGAGAATATGGTGAATACATGATCCAGGACTGGGCTCACTGGCCGAATAGCAGCCGAATGAATGTTGTAACATTCTAGATTAATGCAGGAGTAGTGCGTTTGGAAGGTTTCCAACTAATTTCTTAGCAAGAGACTGGTGTTTTCTGTAATACAGAAGATGGGGCTGGATTTGTTTAGGCCTGTCACACGTAAGTCGCTGTACAGTGTCTTCCATTACGCTTATGAAGTCTACAGAATGCAGCTGAATTTACAATACAACTGTTTTTTTCTTACTTTTCCTTTCAAAATGTATCCCTATTCTTCTTCTTCTTCTCCTTCCAGCTTTTCCCTTCAGGGGTCGCCACAGCGAATCAATTGTCTCCGTCTAACCCTGTCTTCTACATCCTCTTCTCTCACACCGACTACCTTCATGTCCTTTTTCACTACATCCATAAACCTCCTCTTTGCTCCTCCTCTAGGTCTCCTACCTGTTGATTCCAAACTCAGCATCCTTCTATCAATATATTCCCTCTTTCTCCTCTGGACATGTCTGAACCATCTTAGCCTGGCCTCTCTGACTTTATCCTAAAACCTCTAACATGTGCTGTCCCTCTGATCTACTCATTCCTGATCCTATCCATCCTGGTCACTCCCAAAGAGAACCTCAGCATCTGCATCTCTGCTCCCTCCATCTCTGCCTCCTGTCTTCTCTTCAGTGCCACCGTCTCTAGACCAAACAACATGGCTGGTCTCACCACACTTTTGTACACCTTTCCTTTCGTTTTAGCTGGAAACTTACCCCTATAGACCATTATGAAATTCCCACTGCAGAATTTGGTGAACTTTAATAGTGTTTCACGTGAAAAAACAAAACAAAAAACCCACAGTAGTAAATTCATGTCAGCAGTAAACAGCTGAAGCCCTCTGGAGGGAAAGGGACAGCAAAAGTGCATTAAGAGCACTGTATAGTCAGCTCTGGTTTGTAATACAGACTTCATGTATAGAAGTTTACATATATGAATAGAAATGTGAAAAATGCATAATTCCTGGGACTTTTCCTCCTTGTTCCCTTCACTAGTTGGGAGCAGGAATCTGATTGCTGACCTTAGTCTGAATTCTCAGGCCAGCTCTATTAATAGCCCAGACACCAGAAAGCGCAAGACTCCTAAGTCAGCAGGCAGAGCTCACTTTAGTTTGGCTTTAGCTGGAAAAAGAGGCTGATTAGAAAGGAAAACAAGTCTCCTGAAGAGCCTTCTCAACTCATGCAAGTCAATCACTGTTTGTATCATCATCAAAAAAAAAAAAAAAAAAGCACAATGTAGCTAATGGCGTGCACTATAGTCCAAAGCTTGGCAGATTCTACTGAATAACATCCACTGATTAAAATGTGTATTATGAGTAAAACTGGGCTGTATGCCTCAAATAGTATAGTGCAAGCTTTCAACTTTTCCATCTAATGGTAATGTTGCAATAAAAGGGGCACCCCATTTGGCATTCTTCCCAGGAAAACTGGGCAGTTATTTGGGAGAAAGACACTGTTATTTCATAGCCAGACGAGTCATTTACAATGAAAAAACTGAGCTTTTGTCTGTACAAAGGTATTTAAGGAATATTGCTGAACTGCAGATCTAGGCCTAACACTAACAAGATCAAGCTATAAATCAGTCCAAAGGTCTGCCCAGATGCTACAAAAGATTAACAACTTCTGACAGGCTTCTGTGATACGCTTCAAGACAGACCAGACTTCCATCACACTGTTAAATATGACTCCCCATGTTTATGCAAATGATTTGAGCTTTTTCATCTCACAAAGGAATTCCCACTGATTTGCTAGTGTGATGTTTGCTTTCTTTAAAGCAGTGAGGGATTCACACACATTGTCTCGTGAAGTTATGCAATGCCAAAATATGTCTTTCCTGGCTGACTTGTGCTGTCATTTTCCCAGAAAAAACAATGTCATAACCATAGTGGCTGGGTGGAAAAGCCCACAACTGTCATTTTAGATACGCATGGTCTCAGAGCTACGTTTTACTGTCCATTGTCTTATAAACAAAATAAGATGTAAATTATACTACTTACAGTACAACTTGACTTTGACAGCCTGTACACTTGCCACTGCTTCAAAACAATACACACAATGTAATGTAATGTAATGTAATCTGATCTAACACAATGAAAACTTATCTTGAGAAGATTCATCACAGCAGTCGTCTGTTACACATTTTGCTTGTGTGTTTTGTAATTTGATCCAATACTTTATCACAGGTTAACAGTCTCCACCTCTTTAATGTGCTCTTAAAATACATTACATTCCTTAGAAAGATATTTAGGCAGACAGGCGGTACAAGAGGGCGGCTGGTTGTCTGCTGTGGCAGCAGGTGGAGTTGAAGGCCAAGGACGCTGAGGGCATTTATTTACTGTTCTGTGGTGGAGACTAGGGGACCTGGAGGGGGTGTCCCAACCTTCTAAAAAAGAGGCCATTCAGTTAAGTATCACTGTTGGATGAAAGTGGAAACAACACAGTAGGGGATTGCACCATCACAAACAGGAACTGGAGATAAACAGTGACAGCAGGGAGCCTGTCTTAAAATTAGCAAACAATATATCACATCACAATAAAAGCAGCTAATCAGAAACTGCTTTCCAGTTTACCCCAACTGTTCTGCCTGCAAGAAGCAGGTTTGATCATCGTCTTTTTCCCTGGTATTTCAAGACAACAGACATTTTCAGGTCAGCCTATGTTCTGCTTGAATAAACTCTTCTAAAGAAATAGTTCAGCCAACTTTTGTGTACGTACACAGACACACAGAGGAATGTTAACTCCACTATCCTTAAGGAAGACACTGGAAATTACTAGAAACAGAAAGAACTTTTTAATTTAAGTGGACAGTTAGACATTTAGGTTTTTAGATTATTAATTACATGCTTTAGGTGATCAGATAACTATTTATAGAGACAGATTTTTTTGGATCCCAAAGGAACTGAAGAGGAGCTAAGACACAGCGGGTGGGTTCAGAAATATCAAACACTGTCTTAGGGCGTAAATACAACAATATGTTCACATGCAAAGCATTAAAATTCAATTTAAATTTTTTTTAAAAAGTTGTATCTGCTGGCTGGAAATAATAATAAAATACAACAATAACACAGCCTCTTTGTATAAAACTATACCTATATAATTAGGTCATTTCAAAACTGTGTGAATTCAGACTCAGCAGGTGTGCAGCAGCTTACACTGTGACCTATTCAGCGACTTACATACACAAAATAGAACTCATTGCCAAAGGAAAACAACCTTGAACTTGGAAAGTGCTTTAAATTGAACAAAATAGCTTTCATTGAATTATGGAAGTAAATTAACCACTGTAAGAACAGACATTTTTTTATGTAATGTTAGTTTTACTGCCAACTCAGTGTGGTTCACAATTCAGAGTCTCTTTAGTTTCTATTAGTTAATAGTGTAATTTTTAAATTAAATATGGTTAAAATTATCTTAGGAGCTACATTTGACCCAATTGTTCTCTTAATGTATTTCATACAACACAACAAGAACTGTGGTAGATGTTGTTTATTAACAGCATCATCCTGTGTCGCTGTCCAAAAGTTTTGTTACAAACAGTTTAGAAAGATTCCTCCAGTACTCTAGGAAAGGCCTGAATAGGTAGCGCCAGTATTTCAGCCCATAAAAAGTTGCCTGTGGCAACCTGTTAATCTGCAAAAACTACCGGATGTTTTTCTTGTTTCCTTTCAATGACCAGAAGTCTAAAAGAGACTAGAAGACGTTTTTTTAAACAGTAAAAATAAGGAAGTCATTAGTTGCTTAGAGTGCTTAAACACAGAGGCCACCTCCATAAAACAGCCAGTAATGGGCATCTATGCTCTGTGTCCTCAACAACATGTGAGGGTCATGTGTGCGCACACACGCACGCACACGCACACACACACGTATGATAAGATAAACACCTGTAATTAAAACTACCTCACACAGAGAAACAGTAAATGAGTGTGTGGTTTTCCTGGTAGGCTAGGCTTCCACTCAGAGGTTTTTGAGCAGTCTGTATTTTAGCAATTTTGGTTAAATCTCAAGAAATATCAGTGTAAGTTCATTGTGGGTACCTTTAGGAAATATAAATAGAAGTATAGGAATAGAGGATGGTAGAAATGCCTTCTGATTTAGTGATTTAGATTTGATATGAAATTGTCTTTATTTCTTTTTCTTTTAAGACTGCTGCAAAAACCGCAAAAAAAAACAAAACACGGTGTCTATTTTTATTGTAATGTACATCTGTTTGTATCATGATATTTTTTTAATTTCCAATAAATACAAGTAATCAAAATTATTATATAATACATACATTTATTATATAAGGTTCAGAAGAGAATAAACCAAATAGGCTTATGTTTTTTTGTACTATTTATGTTTATTTGCCAGCACCATTATACAAAATGACCATTGCTGATTTTAAACTCAACTAAGTGGAGATGCAGGACCAGGGCAAAAGTACAATTCGTTAATTTTGAAAGAGATCCAGAAAAATGGGTGGAACACTGACTTTTTTATGGGTTCAAGTTGAATTAACGGACCATAGAGTCTTGGAGGAAGTATGCACACTCGGAGTGTCCTTCTAGTGTATTTTGGGTTTAGAAACATACCCCTGGCAATGAGGTCACATGGAGGACCACAGAGAAAGATGGGACAGCTCCTGGATAATAGGGAGGTCAGCATGCCACAGGTATGCAAGTGTGTTTCTTCAGAGGTTAAAGAGTATAAACCTGAAACCTGAGGGAGATTGCTCTGTAAGTGAGACAGACGAGGGAGTTCCTTCATACAACGGAAGAAAGAGGAGGAAAAACAAAGTTGAAAGAAGGGCTCATATTAAAGACAGAGGAGTGAAAGGGAAAAGGGGGAGTAGGCTCTGGGGACGGAGGGAGACACAAGCCACGTGTCTCCTCTTTGATCCTTCAATGAGACACACATGTTGTGGTGTTCAACCATTTCGCATGATCTGGATTTTCACATCCTTCAACTCCCAAAACTCCCAACACAAAACACATCTTCAGTTGTTTCCCTAAAAACAATGTTTCAAAACATTTATAGTGTCAAACACCAACAAACACCATCTCTTGACCCCAAACAGACTCAGTCATCTCTGCAATGTCACAGAGCAACAGCAGTCAATACAACAGACAACACAAAGAGGTCATGTGATACTAGCATCCAGGGTCCTTTTTAATACCGACTATTAGGGAGAATGTGGTGAAAATCGTTGGTCAATGCAATTTTAAATCACAGTAGCATATTGTGATATAGTATTATTGTGTATTCCATGTGCTCACAATTACCTCTCCCTTTGTCATGTTCATTATCCTGTATTTGTGTTGATGCCTGCAAACTTCCTGCATGAATTTATGCCATGTGGAAGATCACACAACCGCACAAATCATAAAAATATAGCTGAAAAGAATTCAATTGTGATAAGATAGAATGACATAAACAACAGAGCGTTAAATGAAATGAAAGGTTTTTTTAATCAAATCGCTACTGAGCATATGTGCTGCAGTTTTGGTAGCAGCTATAACTGACAATGTGTGACTGATCTGTGTGCAATAAGAAACAGGCTCCTAATTATTGCCAGCAGGCCAGTTTCATATTAGGGAAAAGGTTTCAGTCAAACGTGTGTAGACAAAGCTGTCAGATATCAAAGGTAGTCATGTCAATCCCTTCAAACAAAACACCCTGACAAGGCAAGAGGGATGAAAGATTTTATCCAGTGCAGTGACATTACAAGGTTAAATGAGCAGATCACATCACCGATAGTTTAATTCAGATGGTATGTGCTACTCAATAACAACTAAAAGACAAATTAGATGAATTGGTCACACTGGAGTGTCAAATATGGCTTCATAATGGTCAAATGTGTATGGCTTCTTCAAAAAGCAACATATAACAATACTTGTGGAACATCAACAGAGAAGTAAATATTGAAGATCGGTGTGGTTCCTGCTCTGGTGTCTAGTTTCAAAACGGCCAGCTGTGAAGTGATACAGATTGAGACTCACACACACACAAAAAGAAAGAAAATTCTCAGACAAAAGTGAGGGTCAATAAAGATGCAGCCTACCTCTGAATCAATTTCAGACAGTGTTTAGTCGCATGGAGTGAGCTGACTATGTGTTAGTATTTTTCAGCCTGTGACAGAAGAGACCTCCTGCTTCTGTTGGACATGAGAACTGAATGTCTGTGATGTTAAATGAGCACCAGATTCAATAAGCGACTTAAAAGTCATGACCTCCAATGATTAAAAAACTCAATAACTGATGAACTCCCAAATTTCCACCATCCTTTCACTCTAAACCACTTCCTTATTCTCAATTACAGTAACATTCTCTAAATATTGTGGTTGTCTTAAACTCCCACCCTCTTTACACTCTTCTATCTATCATCGTGTCACAGCATGCTAATACATTCCATGCTTTACTTGCACACTAGTGCTTAAATCTGATACCACCATCTGAATGAATATCTGTTTTGTCTGTAGTTTTGGTGTGTGATGCCCATGGTGTGGATGAATGAGTATCCAGGGTTGAGCACTCAAACTGTTTTTCATTTGCTGGGGATTTTGTATTCAAGATATAAGCACACTGAATGCCAGTGGTTTCGCAGAGCTGCTTCTTAAGTAAGATCATTTCTGGCATGAACATCTCCCAGAGTAAGTCAACCAAACTTTATTTCCACAGTACTCAGGCTTTCTATGTTTCTAGTCAGGTATTTCTGTTCATCTTCATACTTTGTCTACACTATGCTATCTTCCCCTTTGTATCCAACAAGAAAAAAAAAATAAACGAGAGAAAAAAAATGCAACATGCAACTTTTACATTCTCTGGGGGATTTTAAGAATCTTTTACTAGATCCCTGCCCTGCAGAAGATCTTCCTGATCTTCACTATCTCTCCTTCTCTTCCTCTTGGCTTGCCTGGCATTTCCTCTCACTGTCCTGCAGCATGGTAGGAGCATCTGGAGCTGTTTTCTTAGGGGGAGTGGACAGAGCTGCAGCTGAAGACCATGCCGGTCCTCAAAAACACAACTGTCACTATGTATTAACACACAGCACATACAGTACACACAGACACACACAGAGGAATGTTCACACACACACAGGCCTCACTCAGGGCTACATCAGAGGATCATGTAAGTTTAATGTTAAATAAGAAAAACAGCTAAAAGGCTGAAGGAAATGTCAGTGGTTTGCTGCTACTTAGGGATCAGAAGATCATAGTTGGAACCTAACAAAATAATAGAAAAAATGAAGTCTTCACGCACAAAAACAGCATCATCTTTCTTTTACTCTCCCTTGCACCATGTTCTCATTTGCTGTATATTCAGTTATCATTCACCTGGACAGAAAATAAATAATCTACGGATCATTATGCAGGACACATTTTGGACATTAACATCTGTCTTATTTGTTATCTGTCTGACGTCTAGCTGTGCCCTCAGTTAGAATAAACTCTGAGTTTGCTCCCAGAAGAATACCGATTACATCAAGGCACTCAGGATCTCAGCCCAGGCTACTGTCCATCTTAGCAGACATCAGTCTGGCTGATACGTCTTCTGTGCAAACGATGAGATCTGTGAGAGAAAGCTATGTGGTTTTTTTCTTTACTACTGTTGCAAAAAAACACACTGACCCACCTGCAGTTCTTAATCTGACATTTCACTGTAACTGGTTTTGCTTGTATTATTACTCCCTGCAATATTAAACTAAGATAGTTGTAACCACCATGAACTGGACAAAGTCAGCCCTCCTATCGACAACAGCATGACTCTGCAGCTCTGTTCATTTTGGAGGTAAAGAAGAATGAAAGAGATCCCACGGAAATAGAAACAGAAATCAGCTAAAGTATGGTTAAGTTAACTCTAATTAATTTTATGTATGAAAAGCAATATCAAAATCACAGCAATATTGGGAGCCAGATGAAAATAAGCAAGTGTCCTTTAAACAACACATAGCACACTTTGAGATGAAATGCAAAATACATATTGTGAATAGGATGATAACAGAAGGATTCAGCATGACCAAACTCTTAACCACACACTGAACACTGGAACAATTTGAGAGTTGTCCCACAGGGGCGAGGGGATCGAGGTAAGGAATGTTTGCTGAAAATTGTGCAACGTGAACATGACTCCAAGTATGCCAAAAAAACTGAACCACACTGCAGACGTAAATTTAAGTGTGATGACAAGCTATGTAGAAGGAAAGGAATTGAGAACCAGTCCCACTTTGAGACATGACTGACATTGGACCTGCATAATATGAAGAAATATTGTACTGTTTAATAAAAATGTTCAAAATTGTAATAATATGACTTGTGATTTCATCACCAAATCCAAATTGTGCATATTAACTATGTCATTCTGCTCTATGAAGGTACATAGTCTCCTCAAGCCCTATTTGTGTGGGACCACTATTACCTGTGGACTCCGGTTCATTTGTAATAATTTCAGAGGGTGTTTGTGATATTAAACCTGTGTAAATTTGCCATGTTTGTTATTTGTAAAGTGCAAATTCCACTGTAAATGTCCAACCCTATTTCAACAAACAGATTCCCAGTCATAATATTAGTCCGATGCAAGTCAGTCAACATCTCTGTAAGTTTGGGTGATATGAAACATTTCTTGTTTCCTACATGGATTTATGCATGTAAGTTTTATCTTTTAACAGTTATCTGTGGGCAGTGAAAGTGAGAAATAATGTCAGTATATTAAAAAAAAAAATACACTTTACTTATTCCATGTAAATGTGATGCATGAAACACAGATGTGAGGCTTAAATTCCAAATTACTGAAGATCTAGATGTTGTACTAGTCCTTTGTTTAACACAAACCCAAAACATTGAAGATTCTACCAGCAACAATTAGAAACAATGAAATCAAAAGCAAACCGACACCAATTTATATGAAGTTAGACGAGGCTTCATCTGACAAGCTAATTGTTCAATGTAACTGTGAATGTGGCACCTGTAAAACATGTGATTCCGCTCAACTCAAGCAGTTTGTTATGATGTACTTATTGAGCATGTTCATAAACGTAACATAATGATCAGGACCAATTACCATCAATAAAATCTTATCAATTCCCATCCATAGCGATGCAGGCAGCTCCAGTAAGTATTACAACAGCATAAAAACAGACAGTGGTATTTCAGAGAGATTAGGCCCTTAAATGGACAATTTTAAGTCTCTCAAGCAAGTATTTAGACTGCAGTCTTTAGTCTTTTGATCACATCAGACCACTTTGATACTGACCTCAACACCTGTCTCATTTCCTTATATAAGCTTCATGTTTTGTCTGAGGGAACAGGGTGGCGCTGTCTCTGCTACAGTGCCTGAATTTTGAGAATTGGTCACCAAGTACTGAGACGATGGTGGGGGCCATGGGAACTGGGCTGAGATTATTTATAGCGGGTGGTGGAGTTTACAGGGGCCACTTCAATTCGGCTTTTGAGGAATGTGTAAGGTCACCCTCTGACCAAAACTTTTGCAGAGTGCTGAGGCTGGGGGTTGTAATGCTAGCTCAGGCTGACGTGGGACATCTGCAGAGATGAAGACACGAGCCAATTAGCTAAAGGGTCTGGTGAACAGGCCCAGCAGGGACAGGAAGGAAGTAGTGAGCAGAGGAAGTATGAATGTCAGAGGAGGACCAAATAGGGCAATTCAGCAAGCCATTTTAACGATGATGAAAATGAGCCAAATATTTTTACATTAGGCAGAAGATTTCAATCAGACATGGGGTTTGAAGGCGATGGCCAGTGACCAGAGGAGGGAGGTAGTTAAAGAAGCCAAAAATCCCATCTCATCTCCTAACACCTTCTACAGTTAACATCCATCTATATGTGTAGATAAATAATAAAACTTTAAATATCTTTTTTTAGCCAGTTGCCTTGAAAACACTTTTCATCAGGAAATAATTTTCTGCAGCTACATCTAACTATTAACTTTATTATAATTTAATGGCTGTAACTTGGATTAGATTATGTCATATTGGGTGAGCTATACCATCCAAAACACACATAAAGAATACACAAATTGTAGTGGAATATGTCAGAAAATGTTGACTTTTCATCAACACCGTTTGTGGTGGTGGTTAGATGATTATACCTTATGTTATTCATACTGACTGAAATTCTCTTACGATGCAGCTTCTCTTCCTGTGGAAAAACTAAGTACTCTGAATGAATACCTAACACATGATGCTGTGTAAATCCTTCTTTAAGCAGCCATCTTTCACCTTGTCTTTTGTTGTTGTTTTACAGCAGTCTCGTATTCAGTGAAGTGTTGCGTGCCTGCTCTTTAACCCGATTGTTTGCCCTTGCATCAAACTGTAAAAGCCTAGTGGGATTCCTGTCACAGGCAAACCCACAGGCTACAACCCCACCACCACAGCCTCAGTGTCTGCATCACAACTGTGTCATCACACTATGAATCTCACTACAAGCTCAGAGAACTGAGCTCACACACTTTACTCAGTGGAGAGTTATGGGTCAGGTTTCAGTAATGAGTGATACGGCACCCACCAACACTAAAGAACTCAAAGTGGAGTGGTGCTATTGTTGGTGCATGGATTCAGTAACATATTATTGTAGTGGATGATAGAATTACAGCACATGATAATGTACAATGTAATATTTGATACTGTTGTTTGATGGATGAAAGTCAACAGTCAACAATAACTTTGTTAAATGTAGAATAAATGACTGTAACCTTATATCAGTGTTTCCCATCAATTACCCAGTTTAATTGGTCTCCATATCGTTATACTTCTCATAATAACATAGAACACCTCCAACATTGTGCTTTAGAAGCAAAGCATCAGTGTAAAACTGTCTGCTGTAGAGGCTAACAACATTTTATGAATCCTGCGGGTCTTAAGATTCCCATGGGATCAGAGTCAGCTTTGCTATTCATAACATGACTGGGACAGGACAGGAAAAAGTCAACAGGAGTGAACCAGACTACAAATTATACAAGCAACAAGTCATTTATAAACTAACATACAATTCTAATTTGCAACCAGCTACCAGTGTGATGGGTGTGAATCACAACTCACTTTTATACTATTTGTAATATGCGGACGGTGTAAACCAGGTAGTAGTCCTGGCCAAATACAACCGAGAATTACCTCTTTTTTGTCAGAGGCACCAGAAAAAGTAATTGCATTGACTAAAGATTAGCCCTTTCCAAAAACATAAAGCACAATGGAGTACAATATAGAAAGGTTGTCATTCTTACAGGACTCAAACAGCACATGAAATGTTCTTTTATTTTGTCATGGAATGAGACAGGAGTGGAAGCCCTACATGTCTCCTTGTAATGTACTGTCACCAGTAGCTGAACACAGTCTCAGTTCATTTTAATTTGTCATAACTTTACAGCTAAAACAAACCAAATTAAACAAACTACTGCAGGTTAATGTGGACACAAAGAAATATTACATACATGCTCTGAAGAATTACTCTAAACTACCTTGAAAATCCTGCCAAGTACTAAACAGGTCAGAAGATGGATGGACGGATGGATGGACGGACAGATGGATGGATGACTTGAACACACCTTAGCAACATTAATGCATCAAACAACGCATGATGCAATACTCTCTGAAAAATACTGTAATTTAACTGGTGCTCAGCCCTTATAAAATGTGTGAGGAGTGCACACATGATGGAATCCAGTCAGTCAGCAGAAGAGGTAATAAGGCCCTGTGTGTATTTGTTTGGCTTGAGTTCAAATGTTAATAGTCTGTTTGAAGAATCACTTGCTCACCTTCTCAGCATGACAGAAAAATTAGAATGACATACAACTGTATCAGGATGGTGTGAGTCTGTGTCGTTTCCTCTCGACTGAAAACATGGTGTTAAAGTAAATGGAATCAAATCATGGTTCACACCCGTCATTTGACATTCCCTTGGCATAATTACTTAAGATGTTTTGTTCCCAATAATATGCTTTGTATGTGTTTCTTGAACAATGAAATGTCAATCAATGGACAGAAGGGTGTGGTGCAGCTGCATATCTGCACAGTCTGTCATTCCAGTTTGCAAATGAATGCAGTACGCACACTCACTAGCTGTGACAGCAATGAGAAAAGCAGATGCGGCTGCAGGGGAACCAGTGAAAAGGGGAAAACCGGCATCTACTGCAGTAGCTATCCGGGTCATGCTAATGGGCTAATAAAGTCCAAGTATAGATGTCTACACTTTGGCTGCAGTGGCAAGCAGCAACAGAAGGCAGAGGAAGGTAATGGTTAGTTGAGTAAAAACCACAGTGGAATGCACTATGGTAAATGTGTGTATATGCGTGTGGAGAGGGTGGCGAGAGAGAGAGAGACAACCGTCCCCTCCTCTCTGTCCACAGCTGGCGTTGCCCAGGCAAAGTGACGTCATTCTGTTTCTGTATGTTTGTATGCGAGGTTGTAAGGCATACTGAGGCTAACAAAAGGAAGCCACAGCCACCCTCTTACTCCACCACACCCGAGTCCTGTGTGGTTTTCAAGCCACGGGGTGTGGGCACAGGGAACGGACACTTCACTTATGTCAACTGAGAGACTTCAAGAGGAAAAATACAGTTCTTGGAGAAATAAGAGACAAGCATGGTTCTAATAAATTATACATGTGTTTTAGGAATATTAACCCATTGTTTCCAGGCTTTAAATAATGCAAAGCAAAGTTACTGCATTTCCACTGATCACATCAACAAGTTTTGTGCTGTGTGGACCAGGACACACCAGGGACAGATATTATTTCCAGCACCATCCATCACTGAGTAGATCACAGACTGACGAATAATCATCATCAATATGCATATGTGCCATCATACTACAACAACAAAAAATACCATGCCTAACAAGCAGGAAATGTCCAAAAACATAGCATCAAATACTGAAGTTGCTTTTACCTTGACTGACCACAGATTTGAAGTTTAAACAACTATAATCTTTATTATTAAATTTTTATATTTCACCCTCCATTGTTGCAACGTTCATAGCTGCCATGGAAGCCAACGTCACAATAATTTACACTGTGCTGCTTTGACAACCAGCCATGCAAAAGTAGTACTATGCCTGCAGTGGAAATGTAACAAACAGGCAAAACAGAGACAGGCTATGCTGAGTCGAACTGGGTCAAGTTGATATCAGCCATGCAAATGCAGCGATATTAAATGTTTTAGAGGTGCAGAATGTCATTTCTCATGCTCAGGGTCTCCCAGGTTAAATGATAGCAGAAAAAGAGGTTTGATGATCTCACAGAAGTGGGATCACAGAATAGTGATCTAGTGTGACTCATGTTGAAATCATGTTTACAGATGGGATAACATATGACGTTTTATTGCCATTATTAAGGTTAAAGTAACTCAATTTAGCTGGGAAATTTTCTATAGAAATCCAGTCTCTACATTTTACCATCTTAATACACACATTATACCTACCACTAGCATAAGCATATTATTACACGCATTAGGAGCAGTAAACTGGCATTTAAGGCATTTAGGGGCCAACTCCAGATCTTCATCAGTACTGTGGTCAGGGGCACCAACCACATGTACCTATTTTTAATGTTGAGGGGAAACTGGAGGACCTGGGAGAAACCTATGGGATGTGAAGAAAAACTCAACAAAAGGCTCAGGTCCAGTCTAAGGAAGTAGCTGTTAAACATTAGTATAAAGTGGATATGACACCATTGATAGGTTGGTTTCTACTTTGGTAAAAATATTATTTTCTAAATTGTGTGGCCTTTTAATTATTCTATAGCTACATACTGTTTTAGAATTAGGTTTAATGAGAATATTGGAGAGGGTTTGGTGTCATGTGTACACACAGTACTGGGCATCTGCTTATTTAATCACATATGTACACACTAAGAGATGTGTGAAGCCAGCGAGAGTAACAAGTAAATGTCATCACCAAGCCAGGAGCCAGCAGGATCAGCCTGTGGACTTAGGACAGATGTTGGCCCATTGAAAGTCACCTAACAAGGTGTTCAGTCTACATATTCTGCAGCTTTGTCACATAGGCTTGGAATGCTGCTGAGGAAGGAACCAGAGTTTGTCACACCCACTCTGATCCACTCCTCTCCACCCGTCTGTGAACTGTTTGGGCTCAAAAACAAACACGCCCCCTTTCATCTACACAGAGCCAGGCCAAACACAGCTGTAGGGCTTATGACTGGGATATAGGCAATGACATGAAGTGAAGGAGAAGGGAGGGGGTTGGTTTTGACACTGAGGTGACAGGCCTCTGGCTACTGCAACAGAGATAATAAATGAACTACGATACGCTTCATGAGAGCTGCTGACTCTGCTAAAAGATGGTTAAATTCTTTGCTTCTGGAGAAGGAAACTATAACAAGTGAAAATTTAAATGTAAACAAGTAGCAGGCAAACAAAGAAAGATGACACGCCTGTGGAAATTCTCAGTTGTCACTTTGAAAGACAAGAAACAAGAAAATCTGGGCCTCCTGAACACACCTTTCACCAAAGAACTATTCCTTTCCGGTGTCGAGTAAAACCCTGAAGCACAACGGCACACAGGCTGGAGCATTCACATCACATATAATAACCTCAGATCGAACACTTTTAGTCCTGTTCTGTGTGAAGATAATGTTCACATTCAGAATTTTCCACTTATTCAATACTCGTTCAGAAACTCTTAGCCAGTACAAGTACAAATTGCACTTGCTTGAAAAGCGGTGGCAAAAGGACTGACATCAACAAACCACAATGTTCCCATATGGTGAGATAATCACAGCCAAATCGCCCTTCACATTGACCTACTTCAGATTCAGCAGCAGGATTGAGGAAAACTCTGATGTCTTACCTCATCATCTGGTCAGGGAAGAAGGATTGATCAGCAGGATAAATGTGTTTAAAATCCCCATCCAGCAGAATCCGGGCACCAAGGAATGGAAACACAAAGTCAATATTAGAAATAAGAAACTGTACAAAATAAATGTGTTTTCATTATGGTTGAGAAATTATAGTCGTTTCATTAAACTACTAATACTCCAACATCTTTTTGAGTATTAAACCTAGCCGTCATCAAACATTGTCAATGCCTAAGCCTAACCCAAAAAAATTATTTTAGTAGTTATGCAAGAATGTAATTTCTTCATGACATGCTTGAAAACTGACATGACTTGGCAAATATATATAGCAATAAATGTTAAGAAAAGCTGAGATCATACATATTTGTGGTTCACAAAAGAAATGTTCACCCTTATGTTTTAATAAGACAACCAAGAACCTTTTTACAAAATTAATAGAGCAGATAAATTATTTAGATGATCAACCAAAACCATCTTTCTAACAAAATGTACCTACTGCACCTTTGACTGTTTATAGTGACAACGTTCAGACCATGGTGAAGATTAATATCAGACCATAAGATGCTGTCGCTGGAGTGATTTAAAGGAGCTGTATGCAATATTTGACCTTTTCAACTGTATCTGTATTCCCATGTTTGTCTGTGTTTAATGTTTATCTTGATCAGTTGTAACTGGAATGTCAATTTCCCAGTTTTGGGATTAATAAAGTACTTCTTCTTCTTTTCTCCAATGTAGAAGAAAACTAACACCAAATGCCCTTTGACTAAAGTATCAGAAAAAGTCATGAGACCTGCTTGAAACAACTTTTACAGTAAAAAAAAAAAAAGAGAGAGAGAGAGAGAGAGACAGCGTGAAGCACATTGTTTCCTCTACATGGTTGAGTTAGATTATGAGGTTTATGGAGATATAAATGTATTAGGTGATGTTATTATCATTGCTAAGCTGTTGATCCACGATTCAGGCTAAATTGACAGTCTGAATGATTCTAAACAGATCTTAAGTTCAGCGATTGATACATTAACTGTACGGAAGGTGATTTGTGGTTTTACTCCAACTGTTTTCAGTCTAAAAACAGAGCTAAGCAAATAGAGCTCTGATGTAAAATGAGGATTATAAGACACCAGCTGTGTTTTTTATTTGAAGGAGAAAATGTGATAATACCTCTGTACAGATCTGCGTAGGGTTAAACAATGAGTTTCACACTTTTTTTGGTACATAACACAGTCTGAGAATACATAGCATTGATTCATTGGTGGTTTTTGGAATCCAAAGTGTGTTGTGCTACACACCTTCCTCCAGGTGTTGACTTTGGACCCCCTTTACCAAAACAATGTTTATCTCAGAACAAAGGCAGACTCACCGACTCATTTTTAATTAAAACTTGCCAAAAGTTAAGGCAATGAAACAATGCTATGCTCACACAGGATAAGTCTTGAGTGCTGATGTTGCAGAGTGTATGTTAAGTGTTCATGCTTCAAAGGCTGCGTGAGCTTTACTGTTCAAAGAAAGCATGCTTACATATCCCACATCAACCAGTGCAGGGGCTTAAGGTAGCTTTTCTGATTTACAGTGTGCATGTAGAGCACAAATCCATTGTCAGGAAATTTGGTCTTAATAAAAACAAGAAAAATTGCTTGAAACTATATAGAATAGGTCTATCTTGATGTATATATTAAAAAAAAAAAAAAAGCTATAATTTCCACACAGTAAAAACCCATAAAAGTCACAAATGTGCCAGGATCAGTTATGAAACTGGTACTGTGGTCCAAGTCTGACAGTAGTATTTTCATTCCAGATGGACTTCAGAGTAATTAGTCAAGACTAGACGCCAGCTCAAATTATTCATAGTGGTTCCCATTTACTGATTCTTTTAGTTCTTAAAAGGCAAACAAATTTCTTTATTCTAGACTGTCTGTCCTGGGAAAATGTCTGGCAACGTTACAAATATTGATTCACTGCTTTAAACTCTGGACCATCACTGCCAGTAAACTCACAGAGGAGACTGTGTACGGGCTTAGGTCAGGGGCTGAAATATCATTATAGCCTCGGCCACCGTTTAAAACCACTTCAAGAATAGCATAGATGTTACAGCTGACAGTCAGAGCTTTAACTGTGCCTGCATATGGACAATGTATAATGTATGAGCAGCATGTTGATGGAGCTCTTTAAACATCTCTCAAAATGCACTTTGATTGAAATGACTGTTGTAGGATGACATGGCTGCTACGTACTGTTGACTGACCAAGGCAATGAAGAGATAAATTAAACATCCGCAACCACAACCCTCAGAAAACATCTGCAAAATTAGAGCAGAAACATCTCATTACAGTGACATAGGACATTAAATTACACTGCCGTACAATAAAGGCTATTCGCTTGACTTGTTAATTTTTCCTGTGGTTCCTCTCTTGACCTACATGCTGAGGTCCTCCACCAGTGATGCTGTCGGCACAGCCACAGACAGCAGCGGGGATGGGAGCATCTCCCCACAAGGCTTTCCCTGAGGAATGTTAGCCGCTGCTGCTGACTGTGCCACCCATCCACACCACGCATTTCCCTTCTGGGCACCTATTCCATCTTCTATGAGAGTCTGACCTAATGCTGCTTTTCTACATACAAGCTCCTCTTTTGGAAAATGGGTTCCCCTTGACAGAGATAATACAATATGTACAAATCACCTGGTTGACATGTGCTCAAACAGCTTTTCCAGGGAGTCCAAATATTACTAACACACATCAAAAGGCCAGAAAGGGAAAAACTAACATTTAGAAATATCACTGAGATGTAAAATCTGGAGCAGCTCCACGAAAAGTCAAGATATTAAAAGGTGAGAGGTGGGTCCCACAGGTTCATTTTGATTCAGCCTGCATGGAAACTATCAGGTCTGTTTGAGGAGTACTTTTGATTTATCCAATTTATCTTTACCACATGAAATGGACTAATTAAATTTATAGCATCATGTTTTGGACTACAATGCCATTTCTTTTTACTTCATTCATTAGTCTATAGCACTGACTTGTAGTGAATCATGGACAGTGATTCAGAGATTTGGCAAACTTTACATGCATTTGTGCAGAGATTCTAAAGTAAAATCTGCACAGAAAAAAACAGTAATATCTGATATCTGACTGAGCACTAATATCTCATTAATTTGAACTTTCCGTTCTCCCACTATCTCATCTCTCAACCAGCCGTTAAGTCAGTTTGAGCGCAACTATAGCCTCTAGTCTGTCATGAGACTGGAGAATGTTATTTACACAGATGGGAGCTCATGAGATGTGAAAAGGTGCACACACGCCAGACAAGGATTGCAGTCAGAAAAGGTATGGAGGCTGTAAAAGACAAGTTTTCACATACAGTAAAAGTGTCAAATGAGTTGAAAATGGCGTTAACACTTAAGGCAGCAACTGAAAAAGCAATGCAAGTCCATGTAATCGTAGAGAAAAACAGATAAGTGAGATTCTTTTAAGTGGTTTAAGTTATCCATTATAGCCATGCCACTTTAAAGAGCAAGAATGCCTGACAAAAAAAAACCTGCTTGTTGTAACACTGCTTTAGGTTAAACACAAACATTGTGATGGGGCGAGTCGTTGTGGCATTTCATGTGAATTCTCCATCCGGCTGCAGCCTTAGTTTATCGGCGCAGCTCTATCTTCATGGTCCAGAAATAGTTTAGTGTGGCGAGTCTTGGTACCACTCTTGCATAACTGCAGAATTACAGCCTGCTGCTGCGTCCCGTATGGGGCTCAAACTGCCAGGCTTTTCAGGGATTTTCGTCCTGCAGAACTAAATGTACCCTGTGAATTTTCTGTATGCGTATCATCCGCATCCATCAGCGGACAAACATGAATTAAATGTGACCCCTGGGTAAGATAAGAGGACAGAGACGCCTGTGTTTTAACGGCGTCTGCAGACTACGGCTCCGTGCGTCCTCAATGAATAAAAGCCCGGTTTTAGAGGAAGGTTTGGTTGTGGGTCAGCTGAGGAGAGAGGCCACCTGAATACACATAAATACACACAACACGTAGTGACCCAGAGGACACAAAACACTCACCGTGATTGAACATTGCGGACCGAAACCGGTTGTTGCTGGACGAATTTTCCATCTTCAAACTTTCACTCACGCGTCCTCCTCCTCTTCCTCTCGTTATTTCCTTTAATTTCCTCTCACGGTCTGAGCTCAACTGCGGTGAAGTGGTAGTCGGTGACGGTGTGTCGTGTGTGACCGGACAAACCCGTCCCCCGTGGGTGTGAGTGTGCGTTTGGCAGCGGGGCGCACACACACACACGCGGACACGCAAACAGACACTCCGCTCGAGCCGCTCAAACTGACAGAGCCAGCCTCTCGAGCCTTCAGCCAGAGCCTGACGTCACTAGACACCAGCGGCTGCAGCAGCGCGCGGAATGAAAACAATCGCACGTGGATGTGATGGGAGATGGGTCACGTGCACCTGCGTTGGGAAAAGGAAGGACGACGTACCACAAAGTGATCTACAGCTGCGTCATAGAAGGATAACCTGCGAATACACCCAACCTCACAGAAAAATGCTCATTAGATACATCGAATTAGCTTCTTTAGGCAGGAGACCGATGAAAAAAATTATAATTTTGGGCACCAATACAAACGCACAATCCAAACCCCGAAAATATAACAATGTGTAGGAATGGATCAATATTGCTATTCTGTTGCTTACAATAGATTTTATGATGATGATGATGATGATGGGAAAATCACTGGATTTTATTTATTAATTTAGTTAAAAACAATACAAAACTAATGATTATTAGTGCCATGTGAAGCAAAACATTGATTGGTTATCTGACAAGTTAATATACTTTTTTAAAGAAAAAAAAAATTAATAGTCTATTATTCTCCAGGGAACTTATTATGGGTTATATCATCATCACTTTTATCCCTAATGGCTGTAACATTAGGGGTGAATATTTCATGGAACAGCAGGATTGCCATTCTCCTCTGTCTATATGTCACTGTAAGTCCCATTCTATTTACAGTCTGCAGTTATACTCTGAAAATACACATTTTGGCAAAGACACATGATATGTACATATTTAGTTTTATTGTGTCCACAGCCCATAGTGAACGTGCAAATTTTCTGCAACATTAATTTCCCAGTAAGACATATGCAGACACATCTTTATACATTCAGTTAATTATATATTTTACAAAAATTGTCATATTTTCTTCAGTTTTCTCTGTTCTGGTGTAATAATCTTTGAATTTAGTCTGAGTTTTTATGAATATCTACACGACAAGTGACAGGAATATAAGATAACACCCGATCTTCACTGGAAAATAGTAAATGCAGAACATATAATGCATTAGGTGGTGATAAATCATTTGGGAAAGGTTAAATGTACAGGGGGAAAAAAATCATCAAGTGTTTATACAACATGATTTGCTCTCTCTGCCTAGTGCTTGTTGTAGATGTGTATGTGCTTCTGTTGATCTTGGCTATGATATATATTAAAAAGCATTTTAATGATGAATCTTTCCTCATTAAATAAAGTTTTTTTTTGTTTTTTTTTTTAAATCTATTTGGCCAGTACATTGTCTCTGAACCCAGCCCTCAGTCACTGAAGAACTAACTCACAATCCAGATAGCTCTATTCAGAACAAAAGTGGTCTGTTCCAGATCTGTCTACAGAACTGGCATAAGTGTTAATGTCAGTGAAGGGTGGGGATATAGTGGTTTTGCAAGACCAGAAGTAGAACACCACTAATCCAACCAGTATAGGATAACACAGATATGAGTCTCTTCCGCCGTTATCTCTTTTGTTGAATTTCAAGGCTGTAAAAAGTCACATGTTCATACAGTAAAAATAGATACTGAACACTTTAGCATCTGCAGATAAAATCATGAGGTAAAACTAGTTTCTAAATTAAATATGTTGTATTACACGGTTTAACATTTTCAAATATAGCTAAACTAAATGTTAAGCAATGGTTGAAACACAGGTTTAAAACTGGAACAACCATCTTCCACATGCAACTAACAGCACATATTCTGTCAATAAAAAATAAAATGTTCAAATTTCCATTTCCACTATACTTCTGCCTCATGTTAGAACCACATTAGTCATCAATATAATTTCAATATCTGTTTTCACACAGTGTTTTGTATGTGTATATGTGCAAATTTTCATTTTGCATAACTACTGTTAAAGAAGGTTTTTCAAGTAGACAAATGTACTTTCACCACAACTTTTTTGTTTTGTTATTCAAGAAAGGAAAAACAATACATAATGGATTTTAGATACAATGACTTGAATTGTTTTTCATAGCTTAACCAATCAAATCCCCTAATATGGGGAAATAGGGGACATTTTTTACACATTATTTGTAGTTTACAGGGTATCTGATGCCACAGGAGAGTGATGAGTGTGTCAATAATACAAAATTAAGGGGACCGTGAACTAATGGAACTTTCTAATTGATCCCCTGGTAAAATCCTTATTATTTTTTTTTTCTAATTTTAGGGAAAATATCAGATCATTAAGCAAAACAGATGCTTGGGTCAGATTTCCACTCAACTTTTAGGTATAAATATCACATGGTTTGGGCTTTTTGCATCTGCTACTGAACTGTTACTTGCTCCAGTAATTGGGTTGGTTGTAACAAAGGGACGCCATATGTTTAACATTAACTTGCAAAGTCTATGATGTTCTTGTAAAAGTGTGCCGTATATACAAATGTGAATGAAAATTTAAGAGCTCAACGTCAAACAATTAGTGACTTACTGGTGCTGAAGCAAAGTGTTACACCCATACCCCCATTTTCCCCTATAACAAAATGAAAAGTAACTCTTATGAGCATTATTTTATTATTTAACTCTGTGCTCTAGATTATAACAAAGACCTTTCTACTACCATTAATATCATTAATACAGGCAGTAATCATTTTCAACAACCATCAAATTTAGCATTTTGACATGTTTTGACTAGAACATTGACAGCAGAGAAAGACAGTGACATCTGGTGGCTGTTAAAAAGTGGAAACACTATTTTACCATTGAATATAATCCACATTTTTTAGTATATCCTCCTGAGACCCAGCAATGTATTTTTTCCTCTGATGTTGACAGATTTCAGAGCTTTACTTAAAAAAAAATCCACTGAAAAGGACATTATATCAAAAATCTGACAAAAACAAAACAAAACAAAAACAAAAGTTGCATCATGCTGTTTCCAATTGCAGTAATTATTTAATGTCAAATGATGAAAAATGTTGACTTACTGGGTCTCAGGATAATAGAGGTTTACAGTTGCAGTAAAGCTAAATTTGTCCATTACTGGAGTTGTTTAAATTAGATCTCTATGTTCTTCAGTGATATAAATATAAAGAAATGTTAATAATAATAATAATAATAATAATAATAATCATATAACCTGTTACTCATCAATAGCATTCTTTAATGAAAAGACTGGAAGAGAAGATATATTAGAGGTAATGAACACACTTTAGAGTCTCTGGTTTGTTTAAGGAGCAACAGTTTTATTTTTAGCTGTGACAAAAGAAAAAAAAACAAAGAAAAACAAAACAGTCGCCTCCTCAGATTCTAAATGTTCAGGATTAAAGTGCAGTATTGTTTTCACAGCTTGTGTAAAAAAAAAAAAATTAAATAAGACAAAAAAAGAAATATAATTTTAAAATATCAAAACTGACAATGGAGATCTGGAAAATATAAATATGATACAGAACAAGATGAAATCTCATACAACAAAGTATCAGCAAATTCAATCCACTTGAATCAGGCTTGCACTTATGATACATAAAAAAGGAAATCAGTTCACGTTTTCGAGTCGTTGGCAAGGCTAGCTTACAACAAAGGCACAGCATTGTTCAGAGGTAACGATCCTTTGCAAAGAAGTACTGTGGTAACATTCTCATAGATCATCAACACATCCTCACAGACACATCTAACATGCTCGACATGGCTCAGACAGGAATGGAGACAGATATATGTACAGCACATGCCCACGGACAACACATCAACCAGGAGGGGCACACTTTACAGAAGCGTATTTTTGTGTTATCAGCCTATATATTGACAGAAGGTTACATGCTGTTTTGAGTCTCACTGTTACTATTGAATACAGTTTTTCTATTAAGCTGCTGAAGTAGCGGAATTGTGACACAGTTCCAGAAAGTTACGGCCCTGAGCCAAAAGAGTACGATGAGGAGGTGAGAGGTGAGACAGGCCGGTTTAGTGCTCTGCTGTTGAAAGGACCATCAGTGGTTGCAGCCTCTGTGGGCATCATACATGGAACAACACAGAACATCATTCACAAAGGACCAATCTGTAGGCAGCAGGCAGAGCCGGGACATCACATCCTCTTGGTAGAAAACACTGACAAACCATCACTCTCTGGAGCTGAATGCGAAGAATTTTTATAGAAGTCTTAAAAACAATGCATTTTAATGTTTTGTTTTTTTTAATAATATGACCCATTCTTCTGTAATAATGAGCAGTCTAGTTTTCTACCAAGAGGATACATTTCCCAGAACCCATTTTTACAGTTGAAAGGCTCTATCAGTGTCTTGCATTCATATAACAACCTGAACCAATATATTTATTTCCTTATCACAAGTAGCCCAAGAGAAGAACTCAACAAACATGGCTTCAACCAGCCGTTTGGTAATATAGTGCAAATTAAAGTACTCAAATCTATACAAAAAGATTTCAGTTGTTACATATAAAAAAGAAATGTGTTTTTTTTTTTATCCTCCTTTTTCCTTTTTCCGCCTGTCAACATTTATTGTCTTTCGTTTCTTTGTATTTAAAGTCACAATATTTAGAGACAAAAATAGCTCGGTGTAGAAGCTGAACAGACCTAGCTACGTAGAACGTCATGCAGCTCGTGAAAACAACAGCTGGAAATTTTAAAAAGCAGTTTCTTTTTTAAAGGTTAGAGATGGAAAAATTATGTTAGAAGGTGCAAGAGAGAAATCTGACAGTGGAAGGGGTTATTTCTGAGGAGTGCGATATTTTTTGCGATGCACATGAACAGGTGTTAGGACAGACACATATTTACAGGGATATTTACAGCTAGCATTTACATGTAAACAAACAGTGGGTCATCCACAGGAGGAGAGACGGAAATGTGGACTAAACGAGGCAGTACCTGAAACCTGAACTACAGTACATACATGAGACGACTGAATAATTAAAGGTTGATTGCCCTCAAAACTCTCATCACTTAAAGTACATTAAAGTTTGGACTGGTGTTGGAGAGGGCAGCAGCATCGTCCAACTATTTCATGTGATCAGTAATAGGATTTACTTTTTCCAGCACAGATCTATGGCTACATGTAAACGCCAGGAGGATCAGACACATACTTATAAATGCAGGAAATGACGTAATGTAACATGAAATGAGGGTAAGAGATGCCATGACTAAAGGAAAAAAATTCATTTCATCTCTGCCCTTTTAACTGAATTTTTACTCTCCTTAATTTGAAGTGGTCAGCCAATAAAAATATGGCAATGTAGCATACGTATATAAAATATGTCTGTACATTTACAATATTTAAAACATTTACAATGTCTCTGGCTATGTACATTGAAACTGAACACATGAGATGCTCCACCGGTATGAATAAAACGCACTAACAGCTCTTTAAATTCAGAGATAATGTACCAAATTATGGCCAAAGATTTGTACCTCAAAGTTAAGTCAGTGCTACAGAAGAACAGAAGGCGAGAGGCAGCGCTCCGACACATCAGGCTAACATATGAAGACCAGAAGAGGTCACAGGTACATGTTGGACCAGGACTGGACCTGACAGCGTTATTTACAGCCATGCACTCTTCAGTGAGCTATTTAAAGCTAGAAAGGTTCTGTACGACTTGTACAAGTGACTGTTCATGTAAACCTTTGTGTCTTCTATGTCAAAGGAGCCCCTCTGCTTGTCATTTCTCATCAGTTCAGATTTGATAACCAAACCAAATACAAAATCAACCCAAAGCAAACTCACACACAGGAACACAAACTGCACAATGTACCTCGAAGAAGCCTTAAGTGAGAAGACTGTACACCTGCTCTATGTTTTGTTTTCTGGACTGCTGTATCCACATGAATATATACATTACAGTATTACAGTAAAGATTCTTGAATGGATTGAGTGATGGAAAAATACTAACTCTACATGATTCAAGAGCTGGGGCATGATTTGAAACTTGGGTCTGATTGCATATGACATGTTCCACTTCAGCTTCAGATGCAGCAGAATCAAGCTATCGTCGTGAATGTCTCTGGATTTGATTTAGAATGTGTGTGCATCTCGCACAGGTGGCTTTTAAGATCCATGTTTTTCCCCCTGAGTCTAATCATTGAGCCTGAGCCAACCTACACCAACAGCATCTGCTTCAATCATGGAGGAGTCTCAACTCCCCCTTTAACAAAGCACCTCCAGCCACTGCAGCGGTAACTACACAGGCAGCCGCCACAGGTGACCACAGACAATGCTTTTGTGATCCACCAATGTGGGGTTAACTCTGACTTCGCATCCCTTCTGTGCTGTCCTACTCCGGCTGCTCAGGGTGGGTGTGCAGGCCGTTTTCAGACCGAGTGACGCTGTGGTTCTCCCAGAAGGCCTTGTGCATCTGGTCCAGTTCAGACACCAGGGGCAGACCGATGTCCAAGTGCATCTTCAGGTTCTCCAGCCACTCTTCTAGTTTAGAAAAAGCAGGGCTGGAGATGGACAGAGCAGAGAAGATAGAGATCTCAATTAATTCAAGTAATTTTCATTCAATACAGATTTTATGATTAATGTATATTTAATTTCAAAACACTGACTAAAAAACTGTCAGGAGAGCATAGATGTGTCCCAATTTTTTTTAAGTTCTTTATGCTATTCTTTTTTATGATTGTATGTACTCTGTGCTTATTTGTAATTGTATTTAATGGTATTTTTAATATTGCTATTATATATTATTTAAGCACTTTGTTTAATTTTATTCTGGATGTTCCACTTATTATATTTATTTATATTTATTATATTTATTTGTAAAGCACATTGAATTATATATCAAATGCACTGTACAAATACATACATTTGCCTGACACATATATAGCTGGCATGTTCAGTCAATTTAATTTTTCACAAGTGGTTTTATAGTTGAATATTTTTTTTTCAACACATATTTTTAAATTTCATTTCATTTCACACTAAAACTTACTGGGCAAGTAAACTCTAAGAATCTACTGTATCCATGCAGATAATTTGACGTTATACACTGTATGTACAGTATATATAAGTCAAGAGAATAGCATCATTTTTTTTTTCTTTTTTACAGTTTATTTTACTGTAATGTTATCAGTTCCTTGCAGTACAACACAGAATGTTCTATACTGTAAACGTAAATCATATAATCCTTAGAATTACTTTACAGCTGAATCTGACTCTGCTACTCCAGCTAACCTCACGAAGACTAAGCAGTTCATAAAACAGATGAATGGATACATTTCTTTGCATTACTTGTGACTGTTTTTCACTGTCTTTGTCTCCATATTTGAACACAGTGACTATGGTGGGACAGACAGAAACCTCAGTAAACCTTAAATGAGAGAGGGTGTATGTTTAACTTCCTCTTTAGTTAATATAATTAGTGTTAATCTAATGTAGATGTCTGACCGTTTGTCTGCATCCAGGTCACAGCAAACAGCAGCCATGGGAAAAAAAGCTGGGGGACAATTGGGGGGCCAGTAATGTTCAAGGAACCCAGACACATTCAGCCCAAAGTCCACCGCCCGTGGCAGGTAGTCTGGATCTGCATTCACTCGACCAATGATCTGTAATAGCACGAGAGACAAACACAGAAAGACAAAGAAGAATTAAAGACCGAAGTGTTGGAAGAATCTGCTGAAAACCAATAAACCCTCCAGTCCCAGGCTGATTATTCCAAACAGACCACAACTACTGTTTGCCTGCCTGTTTGTAGCCACATGAAGACAACTTTGCTTCTCTGCTCTCTCTAATCCCTACCCTTTTCTCAGACTAATGGTGCCCATCTGGGGAAGTCATATTTTGGGGGTTCTGAGTGACTGAACTAAACTGTTAAGCCCAAATTATGTGGATGGTATGAAACCAGGCTCATAGCTCAACACACATTGGACATTTATTCGGAAAGTCTATCCTTTGCTTTTCTGGGTCCTGGAAAGCTTTACAGAGAATATGGAAATTCGAGAAACAGTTTTTCCCTCGTAAAATGAATTGAGAGTCGAAACATTTGACAAAACTTTGCATTTCTGACAGGTTCTACTGGAAAATTTTGCCCATCAACACCCACAGATGCAAAAGTGGAATAAAGTGAAGATGACATTTTCAAAAGCTGAAACTATGTTTAATCTACAGGGAAACATTGTCTGATGGCAGATAACACTACAACAAGTATTAAATCACACCATCATCCAGGGGATTTTCAAAGGTTTTAAAGCATTTATTGATGAATTGCAAGGAAAGCAACTTATGCAAAATGTGCGAAACGCTGCAAAATATGACCTTTCATGAAAACCTATGAGGCACTTTGTGTTTTGCTTATTAAACAACATCCGCTCTGAAATTCTAGATGACTGTCTGGTTATTTTTTAAACAGGGAGAGGAGAGTTACTCACCTCACACAACATGATGCCAAAGGAAAAGATGTCTACTCTTTCATCGTAGCTCTTCCCTGATAAGAAATGAAGGCATATTTAATATGTTGTTTACTGTAAGTAAGATAAGAGTACCGGTATTAGTGAGCTGATCATACCATGAATCATCTCCGGAGCCATCCAGTATGGGTTTCCCACCACAGTGTACCTCTTCCTGCGGTCGGGCTTCTTCAGGCCAGGCAGTTTACCCTGTGACAGCTTCTCCTCGTGTTTGTCGTCCACCATGAGGCGTGCCAGCCCGAAGTCTGCTACAACAACTGTATTGTTCTATATATGAACAAATAATAAAATAAAATTAAAAAAAAAAACACTTAAATGTGGCTTTCAACACAGACATAGAACCAGAATCAGTGAAGGTGGGGGTACACCCTGGACATGGCTACCACCACAATATGAAGAGCTCTTTTCAAAACGCTATATATTCATTTTCAAATATTAAGTGTTTTTATTGTTTTTCACTGACATCTATGTTATAATGTTTAAAATTGTTATAGAAACAGCAGATAACATTAAGCTAGATCCAATTTTCCTGATGCAATCTTAAAATGAGATTGTAAAAAATAAAACAAAATTTTTTAATTACATGGCTTTTATAACGTTTTGGATAAGAGCTCTTCATATTTTTCCCTTAATAGAAAAAAACAGTCTGTTAATGGATTTTAAACAGAAATCATGAATGTTTTATTTCATCAATCAATCAATCACTTAATCTAATTTTATTTATATAGCGTCAAATCATAACAAAAGTTATCTCAAGACACTTTACATATATAGCTGGTCAAAGCAGACTCAATTCATAGAATAACTCCATTACAATCAGTCATAGACAGCAGCAGGTTTAAAGCCACAGATATCATTAGCCTCAGAATGTAATTGCCAAAGTTATATTTTTGGTCAAATTGTGATATCTGTGCAACTTTATGGTCCTAAAACCGCTGCTTCATTTTATGCAGATATCACAATTTGACAGAAATATGACTTTGGCAATAATGCTACAGGGGTAACAATATGTAGAACTGAAAATGAGGTTCTTTTACTGTTGCGTCAACTGACATGAAGAATGCGATCATTAATACAATGCCTTCATTTTCTGTTGATTTCTTTTGGATGGGTGATTATATATATATAAAAAAAAAAAAACTCAACTTGTGCTTCAGGATGGGAAACATTTTTGTGGCAGATTTTATTTGCCAGGCTTGGGAGAGAGGCGGTATATTTTGTTTAAGACCAAGAACCTGTAATTTTATAATGAAAGGAATGAAATGTTTGACCGCTGCATCTGTACTTTTGGTGTCTTATAAAACCACGAGGGTTGTGCACACTGTGTGCATGACATGAAAATATAAAATAATCAATCAATCAACAAAAATGCATGTGTAAATTACAAATATGAGTTGCAAAGGAGGTAAAAACAGCGACTGAACAACTGTATTTGTTACTTTAAACTCCTAAGACCCAGTGCAAAGGACAGTCTATAAAAAACTGAATAGGCAACAAACAATATAGGTAATTATTTAATTATTGAAAAAAGCCCAAACTTGTACTTTCCTGAGTCTCAGGAGGTTAAAGAGTTGAACTTCAAGCCTTTAGTGTGGATTTTCCAAACACTTCACATGTGAGCTCAACACAGATCTTTTGTTTTCATGACACATGTACAATGCTTTCTCTGTTTGAAGAGGTTAACATGGAAGTTTGAACTGCGTGTTACACATCGATTGTATTTGAAGAAAGCTCAGCCCACTGTTAAAAAAGCTCTTTGTCTCTGAAGTGTCTTGGCAATTGACAGGATCAACTTCTCAAAGAAAACATACTTCGCAGGTGTACGAATATACAAACAAGTTCTTACCTCACGGACGAGGCAGTTGTGCGAGTTTAGGTCCCGATGAATTATGTTCATGGAATGCAGGTATGTCTGAATGACAGACAGATGGACACAAAGGAAAAGAGATGTAGAGAGAGAAAAGAAAAACAGGAAGAGGGAAAAAAAAACAGAGAGCTTAAGTGGTAATCTACAGTTCAGCGCTGGAAGAACAATCCTGCCTTGTTTCTTCTCAAGTAGTGTAGTGGACTAATCCGGTCATGCATGGCATTCATTATTGTACTCATATCAAGGGAACATTTATCAATCCATGGTCTAATCCTGTAGGAATTCATGCTCTGATTTCCATAGAGGGGGTGGAACATACTATGCAATGTATAAGCAAAACTGTTGTAGATCACAAATATGAACACTAGGGGGAGACAGCAGTGAGGCTAATATGTAAATAAAGCACCTCTGTTTACCAACACATATCAAAACTACAAGGTTTTTTTCTTGACAAAATTTTACAATTAACTAAATATCTGACTTTTCCATGAACTCACCATGCCAGCAGCTATGTCTTTGGCAAAACTGACCCGTTGGTTCCAGGGATAGTTGTTGTCCTGTGAAATAAATAAATAAATAAATAAATAAAATTATTGATGCTATGTCAAAACCTTTACCCCTAAATAGACTTGTTTCCTTATTGATGCAAACATATTTCTACAGGCACATAGTTCCTTCATACCATTTTTTTGATGATTTCCCTCAGTGTGCCTCCCTTTATGTATTCTGCAATGAAGTTGAGCCTTTTGTCCTTGTAGAGGACGCCTATGAACCTGAGCACGTTGGGGTGATCCAGGCATCTCATGACCTTCACCTGGTGAAACAGCATTTTTTTGGTGTAAACACAGAGCAATAAAAACAGGTCACATGCCTCATCCCTCCAAAGCCAAAGTATCTATCTAACATATTGCCAGAAATGGTTATTACGTCTCTTTCTCACACCTTATTCCAGATATTAAATGTAAAAGAATGTTAAAGTGAAGAAGAATGGAACCAAGTCCTTTGGCTGCTGTGTTTGGTAATGTATGGGAGGCAAAAGTATTATTATGGAGAAATAATGAACTTTATTTTTTGTTTCCTTTCAGCCTTGGCAGACCCTAGTGCTTATGTGTAGAGATGGTGTCACATCATGATCTACTTAAAACCTAAGAAAATCGCTCACTTCATCATTCTGTGTTTCCCAAACTTTCAAATCAAGGAGTTTTGTGTTTCCTAACATTATCACAAAAATACCATGAATTGCTTTTGGTTATTGTACATCATTTTAATCTTGTACCTTGTACTTTTTTTTCTTCTTGTTTAATTTTTTACTTTTATGTAATTTTTCATGTCTTTTGAATGATTTTTGTCCATATAATTTTTTTTATCTTATCATTTTTTACATCATTTCCACAAATATCTTTATTATTTACATAATTTTTGTCTTTACAACTGACCCCTCTCCTTCACATTTCAACATGTATAAACTCAACACTTCTTTTTTCTTCCTTCACTTTTTAATTAATCAGAAAATTCATTCACATCATGTCTCAAACTCAGATGATGAAAAGATGAAAAACACCTCCTAATAGAGTATTTTATGGTTTTCCTCCTATATATGTATGTGTATGTATGGTCTGTTGTATTTTCAGTGTGTGTTTGACTTTTTAGAGGAATCTTACCTTTCTTTAAACGCATGTAATGATTTTTTGGCAATTTAGTGCCATGTGATGCATCTACTTACAGCCTTTTTCTCATGCTGTAAATTTTGTGTTTGTTTCCTTAAATTTTTATTATTCAGCTCGTTCTTCATTTAGCTTCTTTCATCATTAAATATTAAATGGATTCCACATGTTAAAATGTTGCCGTTTTTTCCCCTCTTCTGTGGTAAAGCTACTCGGTAAATGTGCTTTAAAGTACTGCTCTGGCACCTCATAAAACATTTTCCACCCTTGAGCTTTGACTGTGGTGGAGGAGGAGACCGACTCATCACACCCATAAAAGTATTTGAAATATTTAACTTTCAAGTCTCATGATATCTCTTTGTAAAATGTTGTATTTTCAGATATCTTGGCAGCTAAAAACACACAACATGGATAGTGTTTGACTTGTGGCCACCTACAAACACAACAGCCCGCAGGAGTAATAACCAGGCCCACTGTGGTTAGAGGTTGTTTTATAGCTGAACTTTTAACTCTTCTGCACCAATTACAAAGTGAAGACCCTGCTTTCTTTAACCCATTAATACAACTTAGACCCTACGTAAACAGTCCCATGCTGGAATAATTTTCTTAAACTTCTAACGTTTTGATTAAAGGGTTGTTAACTGGATGAATGAGTCTAAGATACTAAACATCAAACAGAGATCACCTCACATAAAGCAAGTCCTCCACCTACTTACAGCGTAATTTGACCTAAAAATAAAAAAGGAGCCTTTGAGTTAAGTCACTTCTTAAATAATCTTACAAGAACAGAAAACTAGGTTTTGTGTGGGAGGTAAAATACACTATGCACTTCTATGATTGTTAAGACAGGGAACAATCTATTTCATCTAAATTCAGTGTATTTTAACTATTCATATGAGAGAACTCTTCTATTTTTTATTCACTCATGCCCTACATTCACAGAGTGGAGCGGCTAATTTTAACTACAATCTTCCTCGCATTATTTCTTTCTTCTTCCAGCCCAGATTTCTCCAGCTGGTCCAGGAAGTCAAATCTGCAACTTCACACTTAGGACTTTATTATATTAAATTTTATTTACAGTCTTGTTCCACTTCTGAACCCTCAATAACACCAGGTTTTTGTAAAAGGAAATGGAGTATGTACATATATGATGTGTGGTTTTATCAGTATATTAGAACTGATTAACTATATTAAAACTGATTCAACCTCTTAGTAAACTACATTTTTCAAACATTGATGAAGAGATCTACGTTAGTTCACTCCTACTCACCTCTTTCAGGAATGTTCTCTGTGTTTCATCGTCAAATCGGATCAACTCCTTCATGACCATCACCTCCCCCGTCTCCCTGTGTGTCACCTAAAATGGTGGTAAAAACCAGTCAGAGTAAGCATCATACTGTGGTGTGAAATTTACTTTATGAAAATGCAATGTTAAAACATGCATATATGTTGTTTCCCTTAAATGGAACTCAATGCTGCCATCTTGTGGACATGGTGAATATGACTAGACATTTGTACCTTGATAGCCTGTCCGAAGCAACCCTTCCCCAGCACCTCTCCGTGAATGAGGTCAGATGGGCGGAAGATACGATGTGTACGATTTGAGACGACGCGAAGTGACTCTGAACGGTTGATATCCTTCCTCTGTGAGATGGGAGAAGCTGCATTGCTGGAGCCTGGTGACTTGTCAATGCTATAGCTCCGCCTGGAGGGTGAGAGGAGCAATAAGCAGGGAGTTAAAGATGAATAAGCTGTGTGCTGAAACATTTGCTGGTATTGCAATAGTGAAAAATATACAACTGAAAATGTGATTTTTTAAAAAAGTGGCAGCTTTTAGAGATTTCTTACGAGATGATGCGGGACCTGAGGTTGTTGATGTTGGGGATTGGGGGCTGGGTGATGGGCAGGATGGGGCTGGGGCCCTCTGACAGAGGGCTGGACAGGGGCCCGTCCACCTGCTCCTTGGCCTCTGGAGAACCCCCGTCTCGCTGCTGACTGTGAGGGTCGTGTTCGATGGTGAGCTGAAGCAGCCGGCTCGTCTCCTGGATAAGCAAGTCAATCTGTGGGGCAATGGTCAGTCAGTCCAAAATTAGAACAGCAATGATATATTTAACAGGTGGGGGATACATGAAAATTGAAATTGAACCTTATCTTAAAGTAAAAAACAAAATAATGGGTCCATTTAAAGTCATCTAAGAAAACACTGTCTGATTAGTATGCTTAATAGGTCTTTTAATGTTCACAATAATTGTTCTACTGTTTTAGTAACAAAAAATATTTTTTCTCAGTCAGTGTAAAATTTAGCACATCAAGATTTCGTTCACATATACATTTCAGTTCAGTTCATTTAATGTGCTTTATTGGCATGAATGAAGGGTAAATAGAGTTGGCAATACATTCAATTTGGAAAACCGCCCCCCCACTATAATTCATTACATAAAACACAACAAGAAACTAAATATAAAGAATGTCAAAATCAGTAAGCTAGGTGTGTCTTTTGTAGTGTATGTCTAACAATATGAGCACGAGCAGATGTTAAATACCTCATCCAGAGGGACATTGTGAATGGGCGTTCCATTGATTTCCAGGATCCGATCCCCAACATGAATGGAGTTTTTTACATCTGGGCTGATGCAGTCGACATCCACCCTGAGAAGAAAACAATAATACTCAAAAAACCTTTAACCGCATGCAGACCTTGGATCTGTCTCAGCTCATTTCAACAGTCATTGCTTCCACTTTCTTGGTTTTCTTTCCTTCCACAATGTTATTTATTTTAAATGAATGTCATCTGTCACATCTGCTCTCTAAGCAAACTTTCCTCAGGTTTTCTCTTAAACTCCCTTTTAAACTTTTGCTGCTGAGAATAAGAATGTTCACACATAAACAGACAGTGACACCTCATCCACTAGACAAACACAGCCGTGGGTGGATGTACTCACTGAGACACTCGGACAGTGTGTCCGTGTTCAGGACTGTAGCCGTTGGTGGGACTGAGTGGCTGGTCAATGGCCACAGAGAAACCACGCCCCCTGCGTCCGTTGTTGCCCTCGGCAGATGCTGGGATGGACACAAGTGTGACCGTGTGGGGGATCCGTGAACATGGCGAGTCCGGCAGTGACACCGGGGTGACGATGGTCTGGTAGTAACAGTGACCACTAGAACCAAAGACACGACAAGAGGAAGATGTAGAGTAGAAGGTTATAAAAAAAAAAGAGCAGTTACTCATCTGCAGAAAATGGAAATCCTCGTGAGGTTTCTGGCTCTGCTATGCATGCAATCATGAGGAGAACTTCCAGTTCTTATTACAACAGATTTCACAGCATCACATGTTGTTGACAACATGTTGCTTTAGCTCATTTTTGGAAAACACTGTGCAGTCATTGTTCTGATTTTATGGCCAGAGTGACTTCTTATCAGTCAAAACCTGCTAGGACAAGATTATTTTTGTTCAAAACAAGAAGAATTCTGGGAAAAGCTTGTTTAAATGACCCCCTTTAAAAAAAAAATAGAAACATATTACTTCGTTTAACAACTCATGGAGCAGGTTGTGGTATAATTTATTTTTAATCACAGAAAAGAGCTGGACCTGTAATGTAAACCTCTCCATAAACATAATGATCTGACTCAATCACACAGTCATGACCAACTTCCTCCCAGATAGAACAATCCTTTTTGTGTCTGGATGAATGAATACAGTGCAACTGGCTTCACATTGTACTGTCTGTTTGTTAAAGCCTGTGGCCAATGACAGTCACACAGGCCTTCAGCCTCACAGATCGACAACCTGTATATGAAACACACATAACTAGTCCTGAGAGCCCAGCCACTTATGATATTTTCAACTAAAGCAAAATAAGACAGTAAATATATTTTAATTTAAATGACTAAAGTTAACATCACAAATCTGTGACAGGAGAATAATTGCATTAAAACAGAATAAATCTCTAAACTTCTCACCATAAGCTAAACTGTCGGCACAGTCATCTATAACAGACAAGGTCTTTGAAGGCCAGAATAAGCTGCATAATTTTAGATATTGTCAATCATGGCAACTTTGGTTTCTTCTTTTTTTGTGGATTTGGTGTCACTTCAAAGGGATTTCAGAGGATTAGACTGCAGCAGTAGAAAGAATTAATTAGAAAAAAAAGAAAAGAAGCAGTGGGTAAATGCCGGGGATAAAACCATACCACAAACTGTATAATTTAGAGGAGAAAACTGCACAAGTAGACCTCATAAGACACATAGACACTCACCAGTAGAGTTTGGATCTCTCCACCAGAGCGTATGTATCTCCATCACCAATGAATGACCTGCAGTTCAGACAGGTGAAGCATTCGGGGTGATATTTCTGTTCTCCTGCGACCTGAGACAAACAAAGATATAGACATTGTTTCAACAAAACATAATCTCAGTCTTTGTTTGTTAAAAACATCCACAACATTACAATTGCATGAACACAGGAAAGTAAAAAAGGATTGTTTTGTGACCTACAAAGCAAATATCTGAAGGCAAAAATTCACAACTGTGTTTTGTTGTGACCGGAACAACATGAGGCTTTAATAAATGACTGGAGAAGTAGGGCGAGGTCTGGTCATTTAGGGCAATACAGAGTTAGGCTACAAGCTGCTAGATTGAATTTGTTGCTGCCAGATCGCTCCCAGGGCTCAGGCCAGTTTTGCAAACAAGAGAGGGAATTGAGTTATGGCCAAAAACCAAAGCAGGCAAAGAGTAGATTAATCACACTGGCAGATCTGAGGATGATGCTGTGGAGACAGGAGGTAATGTAAACTGATTAAAAAAAAACAGATTATCAGAAAAAATCCTCTGTGCATCACCTACTTTGGATAACATAAACTCCAACTTTTATTACTACTTGTAAAATCCATGTGTCCTTTACTACAATCGACCGGCAAATCGATTAAGAGGCTGCGTCTTCACATAAACATGCATCAACATTGACCCCTTTTAACTCCTTCAGGTAATTTTGCACCTATCGATGCAAACGACCGCCCACTCAACCAGCTAAAGACTGTCATGATTAAACATGAGCTGCGATGGTAAACACTAAAGGTTGGGTCCACGGGCACCGCTCACTCCCTTGAGGCTGTGCTTGTGGTTTCATTTTCTGCTTTGAGTGGCAGAAAATTTTGGAAGGAGTGGGCCCCTCGACGGCCCTTCTCAACTGCAAGGATCTGCAATTCTAATTCACCAAAGGGGGGCATGGCACGGAGGAGAGACGAACAAAGGATAATCAATTAAAGGCTAAGCTGAAACAGTGAAATGAAGAATTTTGCACATTCCACAAAAAAATGTACCACAGATATTTGCATATACTTCACCTCCTGCAAATTTTTAAATAATGCAATACTTTTCTGACCATAATCTTGATAAAAATACTTAGTTGCAAAAAAAAAAGATTAACAGAGCGTAAAAAAAATTAAATAATGCCCAAGCTCATCCATCACTGTCTGAACCATAAACACAGATTTGACATCAAATCGTTTGTCCAGTTAAACTGACCTCAACCTAAATGGTTACTGAAACTTTAAAAAAAAAAAGACAAAATGAGTTAAAAAGGATGTTAAAGTGAAGATCAATAAAATAATTGTCTATAGCCATTTGTCAGCCCAACCCTCCTGGGAGAGCAACACTAAACCTCAAGCGTACACAAACAGATAAACACATGCCAAGGGCCCCAGGCTGCACAAAGGACGTCACCGTACAAGCATATTAATTAACAGCTTTTTAACTAACCCATCTGAGCATCGCCTTCCAGCAAAGAAACAAAAAACATGCCACCACTCGGCTTTCATCCAAAACTATGTTAATAGGCTGACTTTCTGTGGTTGTATATTTTGAGGAAAAATATTTTTTACCCTCTGTTCCTGCTTCTCTCAACAAAAGGTTGACCCTGTCATAGATTAAAAACACTGTTTTATCCTTCTGGCTGTACATCACAGAGTTTTATCACTATAGCATGGAGAGTCCAGAGGGAAAAAGACACATAATGGCTGTGTAATAGGAAAGGGAATGAGGTAGCTGTTGGGCTCTTACAAGGACTTAATTTCTTTATCTGTCGTCCAAGTAGCCTCATAAAAGCAGCCATAAACAATGACTGTCTGATTTTGCCAAAACACTTAGACAATAGAATAACAGCAGTCTGCAAAACTTACAAAATAAAGGAAATGAGGGAAGAGAATCTACTAAAAGCCAAGATTTGACATGGGAATAAGACACGGCTTTAGGGGCAAAAACAACATTTACTTAATCTTCTTTATTGCTGTTGTGTTTTGGATAGCTGTGATTTTTGGCAGTGTGTGTTACCTTAAAAATGGGCAAGACAGGAAAAGAAGACAGCTGGACAAAGATGAAAAGGATGTGTGGTTCTGCACAACCTGACACTGTAGCTGCCATTTGGTTACCAGGCAGGACACACAAACACACACACCCCCCAACACCACACCCTCCCTGAGCCAAAACCACATTTGACAGGCGACAGCTGCCGTCCTCACACCGAGGACATGCTTATACTCTGAGGTCTGGAGGTTTAGACAATGATAGCCTAAAGAGACAAAAGGAAATAGTGGTGGAGCTTCAACACAAACCATGTGACTGTTCGACCGAAGTGAAGAGAGGAGTTTCAAGCAGTGTCACATGTATGAACACACCAGTAGCAATCTGTGAATTAGCTCATCCTGTTCATGACTGTGTGTTAGTTGGTTGTGTAGCCTCATAGCCCCTTTGGGTGACAACAAACTGACCCATGTGCAGGTCTGACCAGTGGGAGGGTGAGGGGGTCAACAGGATCTAGGAGTAACCAGGTCAGGTTTCAGCAGTAACTGGGACTCCATACATGTGCCTTAACGTCATACATGTACTGATAAAGACTTAATAATAGAGCAAAGGGACAAAAGAGATCTGAGTCCACCATAGAGAATTGTGATTGTCATGTGTCCACACTTACATCAAGCATTTGCATCCTTTTTTTCCTTTCTTAGATAATTTCTTTTTATGATTTTATCACTCAAACATGTAAAGAGCTACCAGTGACCAAAACCAAATACTGATCTAAAATGTTTATTAAATTTTCAACCACCAATCTTCTCAACAGAGTCTAATAATTCTGGTAAAATGCAGTTTCTCAGCTTTTCAATAGCATCAGATATGATCAATTTGGTGGTTAATTGCCTCTGTAGTGAACATAGAAACACATCATCTTCTGCAGCTTTAGTTCACAAATAAAACCCACGGAGGTTGATTGTCACTGATCGTAGATGTTTGTTTTTATGTGAAGTTAATGACATTTACTGAAAAAGTCACTTTTGACTGATTTTACTCATCTACATCTACATGATCAGTAAATTAAATACAAGAAAATATCTGATAAAAAAAAAAGATAAATATTTAGGATTTAGGAAAAATTAGATGTAGAGATAAGTTAGTTTGGAAGTAACGACAAAAATAGTTCTAGGTCTGTAATGGTTATTTTGCTATAAAACAATCAAAGTTTGGGAAAAAAAGGATTTCTATATTAATATTTGAGAAGGATTTTTCTGGGTTTCACATTAATGTGGCACAGCCTGTCCCAAACTCATGCAATTTCCTGAAATGAGAAAGTTACAAAATAAGGTAACTCAAGGTAATGCTCAAAGTAGGAAGCTGCTCACAATGATTAACTAATTGCAGATGGAACAGAAATAGCTTTAGAGTCATTTTAGGAAATGGAAATTTGGAGAAACTGAAACAGATATGTGCAATGTTTTTTGTTTGTTTTTGTACGTGTTGAATCCAATAAGTCAGTGATGGTGGAGGATGTTTGTCCACAGTTTATTTGTCTGATAGGTGTGTCAAAGCCTTTCAGCTTTATTTGTTTAGTGATTTATGTGTGTGTGAACGGAGCCTTTTAAGCCAATTGGATGAGTTTATGGTGCTCTGATGCTCTTGGTCACAATTAACAGATCAGAACTCTGTTGGTAATAAGTCAGAAATACTCAATGTATCCTTCAGGCCTGAAGTCGTGACTGTTTCTAAGTTGTGGTCAGAGTAATCAAATTACTAGCCACAATATTTAGTTTGCACACAGTACCAGGAATATGGAGTTACTTGTCATGTTTTTAATCTAATCATTTAGCTCCGAGTTTTTCCCTCAGTGCTTTCTACATGCTTTCTACACATTCCCCATTTTTCTCATAACATTTTCTAATCTCCTCACATCATTCTGCATCTGTCAAGCATCATAATCAAATACTGAACAGGACATGTGAACCAGAAGATGCTCAATGCAAGATAACAATATTAAATAGTCTTAACAAGCAGTACTGGTCACAGATGTAACAATTTGAGCTGCATGTGTCATAAATAATAAATAAATGTGAGGAAAAAACAGAAAAGCTGTAGTTTTAGTTTAAACTGACTTTGTATCTTTGTTTGTATTCAGTTATAGAAGGCATGAAAACCAGAAAAGTCTGCATAGTGTTAGTGTAGAAATAGGTAATTTAATTGTCTTTATCTTTGAGTATAATACTGTGCAGACTTTCCCCGGTTTATGACCTTTTGTGACTTTTTTTTTGTCTTGCCCCAGGATACTTTGGCCTGGATGTGCACACATTTACTCCATTAGTTGCAGCCAAAAGGTGTGCAGAAGAGGTAGTAAATAAACTGTTGAGTGTTCCCCTGTTTATTCTCTAAAAGTCACACAGATAATACGCAAGATGCACAAAAGGAATTCTCTACATCATCTAGTCTCACGTAAACACCAGCTGAACCTTCTGACTTTACTCTGCTTTGGGTAAATGTGGCACAATGACCTCATATCAACAGTGCAGAAGGTGCTTCTGAATACCCTCGTCAAATTATATGAGCTCTGGCTTTACTCAGCCTCCTGCTTGATGTAATGAACTTTACTCCAAAAGCCTCATTCATCGCCTAAACAAAGTCCATATGTGGATCAGCATCAAGTTAAAGATCCAGGCACCAAAAAAGTGACCTCATGCAGATGTTTTGAGGAGAAGGCATCAACAGCACGTGCATTAGGCATCTGATACTCCCAGAAGACAGAGATCCATGTGGGTCAGGTACAAAAAATGTGCCAGAGGGGATTCCTAGAGCGCCGGTAAATGAAAACACAATAATAAGCAGAAACATTAGGCTGCTTGAATAGAAATAAGTCAAAGGGAGCCACGATGCAGCCACAGCCTTTTACAGTAGATATCATTTAAGCTGTCACACTGAAAGCCTTAGACAGAGGACAGAAGATCACATTGAAGCTCGCTGAATGGAAACCCCCCTTCTGCCACCGACAGTACAGTAGCACAGTATACATGCACAGACCTCAGCTTTAGAAATCCTCTTAATGTATTCAGCCTTTTCCCTCCTCTTTAAGTCTCGCATCCACTGTGGTAAAACGAGGAAACAGTTTACAATGCAGCCAGCAATTTGGTGGGAAATAAAAATAACACCATGCACTGACATATGTACTAGACATGATAACTGTAGTTCCATCTCTGAATGTGACACACATACACGGGTGCACTTTGAATCCTACTTTTATCAGAGGAAGAATACTCTCTAAAAATAGCACGCGTGCCATGGCTCATCAGTTTTTCATGACATTAAATAGCAGAAGAATTGCCTTGCGGTGAAAAGGCACAACATTGACCCAGATTAAAATGACACACAAAACACAGCAACGTGCATCTATAATCATTCAATTTAAAGAGATGAACATTAAAAAAAAAAAAAAAGTCTGTACATCAGCAAAGCAACTCAACAAGCCACTAGAGACTGTCTGCCTCACCGGCTCACTCTGAGGATCACTACCACCCCTCATAAGACCCCCCGGTAACCTCTAGCAGCACTGAGCAGCCTCACCTTCTTCTCCTTTTTCCACAGCCTGAGACAGCAGAAGCTCCAGAAAAACAAGTCTCCCACCATGTCAGCGAGAGCCGGCCTCTCTCTGTGCTCTTCTAGTTCATTCTACTGAGGCAGGCGATTTCCCACTGTCACAACAAAACACTAACAGCAGCCAAGCCGGGGAGAGACAGAGCTGCAGGGGGAGGGAGAGTAGCCCACGCCTTTGCAGCTGAGCTCATCTCTGAATCAATGTCACTCCTCTCCACCCCCAACCCCCCTTCCTCCTTCCCACCCTGCCTTCCTCCTCTCTCTCACTTTTGCTATGACCTCATCGTTTCCTGTTTGGCTCCGCCCACTACTGCACACGCGCCAGCCGGCTTTTTTTTGTCGGCCCGCCCACTCACCCACCCCCTGGTGTCTTTAATACATTCCTTACTCCTCTTTTTCTCCCAATTCTTGCAATCACATTTCTAGGGAAACCCACAGATGTAGACCTAAAGGACATTATGTGAGGTGAAAATATCCTTCATTATGCCCAACAGGAATGGTTCAATGCATAAATTCCCAACACATTAAATATAAACCCCTTTAATCTTCATGAGGATTAGTCTATTTTATATGTATTTATGTTTGTGTTCATAACAGCTCATAACAGTGAGCTATAGAAGTGTGTCTAAATACTAAAAGAATCATCTCAGTTTTGAGCAGAAACACTAATAAGTGATGGAAATGAACTGTCTTGTGTGTTAGAGACTGAATATATGTTGAAGTGGGCACGTTGGTCAAAGTAATACCTGCTTAAATGAATAACTGTCAAACAGAAAGTGATTCTATGTTTGATTTTTATTAAGTACGCAAGCCTGTTCTTGTTCTTTTTTCATCTTATTTTTATGTTTTTGTGCAAAGTACTGTGCTTTTTCTTCATGGTTAGTCTTCCATTTTTACTGTTTTTTTACTGGTGAATCTGAATCATTTCATCATATTTGCCAAGAAATAATTGAAAAGTAAAAAAGGCTGGTAAAAACATACAGATATTAAAAGTTTGAATATGGAGAAGCTGTAAATCTTGACATATAAGACCAGACACAACAAATATATATATTTTTTTGTCCAATATTAAAGTTAATATTAAACTGCTCATCTCTCAGCTGTGTCTACAATGTATCATCATATAGGATTTCATTTCTTGTAAAGTGCTAGAAGTGTCTACTCCCTACAATGTACTTTCTTCACATAGAAAATACGTCATCTCTCCACTACAATGTTGTAATCAAACCAGTCCTGTCTTTTTTCCCTCAGATTTATTTCAGATTTTATTTCTGTCCCTCTTGTCCTTTGTGTTCCTATCTCTAAAATGTCCCACATGCCAACTGTTGATCCCCCACCCATTGCTGAAGTACAGGGTCAGTGACTGTCTGAGTGGGCAGATATTAATAGACATTAGCCTTCAGCTTTTATGTTAGAGCAGTGGAGACAGAGTGCAGAGGAAGACGGGAGGCAGATACAACTTGATTAAGTTACTGTGGGAGTTATAGGAGCTGCATTAGTGACTGAACAACAAAGAAACTAAAAAAGACTTCAGGGAAGATCTGGGCTAGAGGTCAACAACAAATCATGTTCAGAACTAGTTTTAATGCACTTTATAAGACACAGAACGTTATCTAATTTAACCCATACAGACCCAAACATACACTGGTGATCAAAATCATTTACTGATATAAAATGTTTAATGAACTAATCCTATCAATACATGTAGATAATTGGTGTAAAATACAATTTGTCGTCTTTTCATCGTCATCAGATATGACCCATTTGGACGTTCAGAGGCTGGTGGAAACACTGTCATCTTCTACAACATTGATTCACCAGTAAAACCCATGGAGTTGGATCAATGACAGTGGATAAAGACACTTGTTTTATGTTCAGTTAATGATAGATTTGCTGAAAAAGACACTTTTCTCTGTTTCTCATATAATAATAACCCTTAACTTTAATCTAAGCTTTTATGAACATCTACATGATCAGTATTAAATATTGGACAATAAGTGATTTTCCCTGAAAAGAAGCAAAGTACATGGAATCATATTATAATAAATGCTGGTAAATCACTTAAGAAAGGTTAAATAGAGAGAAAATTAATTTGGGAACTTCCACAAAAGCAGCACTGGGTCTCTATGGGTTAAAGCAGCCTTTTTTACTTGAAATAATAGTAATCTAATACATCAACCCTAAACTTTATGTTAGATAAGTGGATACCAGTGCTCAGAAGTGAAACCACAAGCAGCCCACAGGTGTGAGATGTTTCCAAACTGGAAAGAAGAAACGGTTTCAGTTTTGGTCACTGGTCAGGTTATGAAATCCCTAGCTATAAATGATTTTATTTAGCCTTAAAGACAAAGAGCGATTTTCATGGTGCCTGATTCTTTTGTGTTTCTTGTTCATTTAGTCCAAAACAGGCATTAAATGTCATGTGATTCAGTAGAATATGACCTTGTGGATTTCATAGTGAAAATCAGGTATTTTCCTGTATTTAATCTGCTGACCATGAAGAGAAAGAGAATGTTCAAAGGTTATATCAGAGCAGAGAAAACTGAAGCAAAACAGAGTCTGTCAACAAAACATAACATGTTCTACTTTCACTTGTCAAACGGAACAAGTTTTCTCAGTGAATCTGTTACAGATCATAATGGTGTTTCCAAATTCAGTCTCTGAACATCCAAATAAGACAAAACGAATGCCACTGAAAAGCTGAAATTACATTTTACTGGATTTTTTTTGTATACATAGGTCGGTTATAAAGTTAACTGGTGCATTTGTTCCATAATAATAACGCCAATAATGGCTGTGACTGTGACTCTCCTCTTTACCAAACACATTACGTAAAGTACGGTCATACTTATTGACAGGGTGCTGTGTTCAGACTCGACTGATCACTGAGTTTAACGTCACTGATCACATCCTGTTACAGAGAAAATATCCCACCCTGCACAGTAGTATCATCTGAGCAAATGCTATTTCACAACACTTGCTAATGTTTCGCCTGTTGCATAGAAAAACAACCAGTACATTCTCATTGACACACACAAACACCAGTGGGAGTTAACACATGTACGTGGTGTTGATGATGATGATTGTCTGGGACTTTCCACTGGTTCCATGGCCAACCCGCAACATTTACTTCTCATTTAAACACCACAAAGTGTAGGACGGTATTTGAAGACCACTCATTTACAGAGAATAACGTTTTATGTGATAACAAATATAATGTCTTTGTGGTTTGGATCATTTTATTAAATAAAATCAGTCACTTGAAAGCATTTTTCTCCACCTCAAAGCTACTCTGACAAATACTTTTCTTTTATTCTCATGGGATAGGAATCACTTATGGAGATTATCCATAAGACTACATGAAATAAACTATATGAGGATCTGAGAGGGAGACATTGAGTTTTTGCACTTATTTTTACCACCTTATAAAGTCCTGCCGAAAAATCAATATCAATTTACAAATATAGTGTGTATTTTCTCTTCTTTTTCTTGTCATCATACAGTCCTAAAGCCTCTTAAACCTACCAGAGTTCACAAACACACATATGATGTCAACACAGGTTGTGTCACTGTGGTGTTTTAATGTTATTTCAACAAATTAACCCAATGAGGAACCCATTCCACAAGCCAAAATCACTACTTCCTGTAAGTCCAGTGTTTCAAAATAGAGCTATGAAAAGGCTTCAGGTTCATGAAATAAAAAAATAATAAGATTTGGGAGAATCTTCCTGAGGCACAGGTAGATTGAACACCAATGAAAACACCTTTACACTGTTTAAAGATAATTTCACAACATTAAGTCACCCTAAAAACAATCTGAAAGTATGACTCTACATCAGAGGTGTCAAACTCATGTTAGTTCAAGGGCCACATCTTCCCAATATGATCTGAGGTGGGCCGGACCAGTACAATAATAATATAGAAATAATGTCAATTCCATACATTTGTCTATGTTTTAGAGTGAAAAGAGTGATATTATATTATGAAAAAAAATTTACATTTACAGTCTGTCCTTTAAAAAATGTGAATAAATTTGAAAAAAATAATATAAAAAAATATAATAAATGAGTGTAATTTTAACAATATTCTGCCTCAGTTTACAATTTACAAATGTGCATGATACATTAAAGACCACAAATATTACAAATACACAAAACATTTAGAAACAGGCAGAATATTGGTCCAATTACACCTGAGTCTCTTAAGACATTTCAGGTTGTTCCCTTTTTTTGTGAAAGAATAGCAAACAAATGTAAACATTTTCATGTAATTTTATCTTTTTTGACACTAAAACAAAGACAAGATGGAGTGATTTTTCAGTATTTGTTATTGTGTTATTGTGATAGTATTTTGCTGGTTCTGGTGCACTTGAGATTGAATTGAGCCAAATGTGGAACCAAAATAAAATTCTTTTAATGTCCTTAATTGATAATATTCTGATTGTAATATTTTGCATTTCACCGTCACCCCACAGGCACGGTTGGCCGCATGTTTGGCATCATCACAGTGGGACAGCTCACAATTTTACATACACTGTTGGCCATAAAGTTGAAATAATTTTGTTTTCAGACACCTTCCTCTTTTTATTCCTATTTATACACATCAGTAATCACCTTTGATCAGGTACTGTGATCACAGTTGCATTTAATCAAGAATAAATCACATTGTCACAATCATTTCAATTCAAGCCAAAAGTCACTTTATAGATAACAGTGTATTTCTTAAAATATTTTTGTGCATTATCAAATTGAATTGAAGCTTTTCAACTGAGTCATATCATTCTATTTATAGCTCAAAAAATACATTTTACTTTTAAGTATTGCTCAATGCATCAAAACGAATAAGGACAAAAACATTGCCGATCACACAGTAACTATGAAAGTGAAATACAAAACAGACACATGCAAAACTGGGGTGAGGGAAGAAGTACACTATGACGTAACACTCAGCACATACTGATTTCTGTTGTCATGAAAAAAGGATATGGAAATGCCAAAAAATTCCAAACAATCATAAGTACTTGTGATTTGGGGGAAATGGTGTTATATCACCTTCAAGTGTTTGGTTTCTTAATACATGAGAAAGTCCCTGGAAATGTATGAAATGTCAGTGATGCCAAATCAAAACCATATGATTAGAGATTTTTACAAGAGGGTCAACATGCCAAAAAAAAAAGTAGAAGTGATCTGGAATGTCAAATATACGACGGAGCATTAGGGTCATTCATGAAGGAGAAGATATTTTTTGATATGATGAAATTAAAGTCAACATGTCAACATTAAATTCGAAATTCCGAGAATAAAATTTCAATTTGATGTTGACTTTAATCTTTATGGGACATCAACTTTATTCTCGACATTTCCAATGTTAATGTCGACATGTTGAGTTTAAAGTCGACCCGTCAAGATTAAAGCCGTCATCCAATTTCAACTTTATTTTCGGAATTTCGACTTTAATGTCGACATGTTGATTTTAATCTCGTCATATCAAAAAATATATTCTCCTTCAAGAATGGCACTAATGCTCCGTTGTATAAATATCATAATTAAACCTAATAGAGTAGATTTATAACAGAGTTTTTGTTGCAGTAGATGGAAAATACATTAAAATAAGCCTCCAGTGAAAAAACTGTTTTCAATTTTATTACTATGTATTTTTAATATTATTTAAATTTCATTCAAATGCTCAGTTTTGCCACTTCTCACTTGTATTAATTGGGAATTTCCCCACAGCTTCTTACTGAATCTGCTCAATATTACAATAATCTCAACCATAAGGAAGAAAAACAGAAAGAAAAATAACCAGCAATTCACGACTCATTAAACCGAGAGACCTTTTCTTTGCATGATAGAGCTTTAATCTGTATTTATCGATGACACAGTAATGTTCACATTGGTTTCTGGAAGTGTCCCTAAGCCCATGTTGTGATTTCCTAGACAGAATCGTACTTTTAATGCAGTGTTGCCTGAGGGTCTGCAGATCACAAGCATCCAATATTGATTTTTGACCTTGTTCCATACATACAGAAATTTCTTGTGATTCTCTAGATTTTTAGATAATATCAGGTTCTGTGGATGATATGATATTTAAAGTTCCAAACTTGAACTTTATACTTAAATTGTTCTGTAATTTGTTGACAAAGACTCATGTTTTGCAGATAGTGACCCTCCACTAAAATATCCTATTAGTCAGATTTATTAATCAATCTGCATTTTTTTTGTCTTATTCTTCTTGTATGTGTTACTTTTAATGTTTATTTTTTATTGTTTTTATGTAATGTACTGTTTTATCTTCTTGTCCATTCTTACATTTCTACTGTTTGTAAAGAAATGACTAAAATGCAAAAAATACAATATGGCTGGACTGACAAAAAAAAAAAAAAAACCCTCATAGATACTGAAGTTAGTTGGAATATAAAGAAGCTGCAACTCTTGGAATATGAAAGTAAATGTGTTTTTTCAACCTGTTATTAAAGCGAGTATCAAACTGCTGATCTCTCATTTATTTCTACTATGCATCATCACATAGGATTTCAGTTTGAGGAAGTGAAAATAAAAGTCTTTTTATTGTTTTTTTATCATGTTCATTCTTACATTTTTACTGTTTTTAATTAATTTGTGACATTCTATGATCTCTTTGGATCTTTTGATTATATTAGATTCTGTAGATGATACGTGATTCCAAGTCCTCACAATGTTACATTGAGGAACTTTATTCTGAAATTTGTTGATGAAATTTCTTTCAGAAATTGTGGCTGGCTCATGTGAGCTTTATTTATTGTGCAGTGAAGACAGGATTAAATGCAGTGATATTCCATTTATGTCCCGTGAATCTGTCATGAGCAATTTATATAAGGTGATGATAAAAGCTTGGACTGGGTTAATTTTTATAACAACAGTTTCTTTTTAGTAGTTTTTAATGTTTCTTTTGCTGTACCTGTTCCAACTTTTTAGAGATGTAGTACTGTTCTCTACTGTTTATATTCTGGGTTTTATGTGATTCACAAATCATTTCATTCCCCTTTTATTTACATTTTACACATCCTCCCTACTTTCTTCAAAATCAGTTTTTATCTTCAACTACGTCAATGACCAAAAACTCAAATGTCTGGGGCCTCCTGAGGGTCTTTCCTACTCTGATCTTTTAGTTGTACAGTGTTGAGTGTTGTGGAACTGAGTGGTGACAGACCACAGCTGAGGGCAAGATAACGGCGAGGGTGAGAAAGTGAAACCAGAAGCACCGGTCCAGGTCGATGCCTGGGCTCGGTCCAATCAGCGAACTGGCTCCGAGCCTGGGGTCGGTTGAAGAAAAGCTGACTAACTGTAAAATGAATGTGTAGAAGGCTGGGATTACTCCTGTCAGTAGGAGAAGTGATGGAGACACACTGAGAGAAATGGGAGGAAAGAAAAGCCAATCAAAGACATTACTCTATGTTTAGTGCATAATTCACACAGGCGGGGTCGTAAATAACTGTCTGAGGTCCTGTGAGTGAGTTACGACTAAAGGCTGAAGATGCTGATAAGAGCGAAAGAAGCAGAAGAAAGTGTCACGTTCATAGGGCAGCTATAATTCTAAAAGTCAGTTTTATGTTTTTTTTTTGACAAGTAGATCTTTATTTTGAGCTTGACAGCTCATTTTTGGAAAGAACAGCAAACAAGCCACTGTCTACTCAGTGCACTCACTTCTGGAGTTTTCTACAGTGTAGTTCAACCAAAATGGGCACTTGGAAAAATAACAAACATCAAACTTCAGCAACAACCAAACAAATTTAACCCATAAAGACCCAGTGCTGCTTTTGTGGCAAATTACTTCTCTCTATTTACCTCTCTTTAGTGATTTATCGCCATTTGTTATAATTTTAGACTGTATTTTTTGGTGTTTTTTCCCATTGAAAATCATGCTATTATATAATTTAATTTACGGAGGATTCTATCAATGTTAACATTTGTAGAACGGTGAAAGATGGGCCGACTCTTATTATAGTCAGGGTATTTTTGATGTGTAAGTTACACATCATATTATATGCTGCGTTATCTTATCGCCATGATTCCAGAATGCAGGTCCACTGTGTAAAAGTCCAGCTCGGCTCACCTGTTGCTCCTTCGTCTCAGCTGTGGATATCAGTCAATAGAGGAAAACAGGTGGGATTACCATCTCACCTTTTTTCTGGGATCTCTGTGTAAAAGTGGCTTTTGAGTTATCATCGCCAACGCAGCCTCCATTTGTCATCAACCAGAAAATAGACTGAATAAATGTGCAAAGGAAATAAAAATTGCTGCATATCCCACCAAATCCCAGAGACGCTAATTCAAACAAGTCTAATATTATTAGCATCTCTGTGTTTGCTGAAACAGAGCAGATATTTTTACTTTACAAACAGCAGACATGGAAACATTCACATGGAATTAAGTTCACAGGTAATTCTGGTCCCATGCACAAAGGGCTTTGGTCCCGCATGAACACGGTTATACAGTAGATTAGAAGACTTTAGAATACAGATAAGTTGATAATATCAGCTAAACATAACAAAGAGTGCATGAATAACACAACCTGCTTAGTGGGGACTCACAGGTTGATATAAAAATGAAATTGAGAGGAAAAACTTGCAGAAAACTTCAACAGAAATGATGAAACTCTCTGAAATGACATCAGTGTAAAGCCATAACCAGGACAGCTCTTACTTTTGCTCCTCACTCTCAGGCTGACCATCAGCTCCACATGTCTGTCTGCGGACTGTGACTCATCACTGCATCACACAGCCTGACATATTTTCACTGACTGTTGCAGTAACAGAAGGCGATTCAGATGCAGTGGCATCAGTGAATGTTAAAAATAGGATTGTGTTTGTGTCTAATCTGCGCAGGTGTCAGGGTGATGGTGCAGACTCTCCTTTTGTCTGGGTGTGGCTCAGACACAGAGCTGACCTTGCTCTGACTGTCTGCGTGATAATACAATTGGTCGGGCCATTTTAGCAATAACAGTTGATTGGTTGACCCATCTCGAATTCACTGAAGCGAGACTGCAGAGACAGTCCATCAGCGTCTTTGCAAAGTGAGACGAGCAATAAGACAGACAAGGAGAAAGAGGAGGAGAGGCTCTGCAGTAACGTCTGTGCCTCTCAGTATGTTTCATTATGGAGATTGAACTGCAAAGGACAGGCCTTCTGACAGCACTGTAAATGTCAAGACACACTCTGCAAGATGCTCAGAAAAGCACAGGCATAAATGATACCTGCTCCTTGTGTCTATGACATATGACCAGGAGGCAACACTTTATGAGCCATAAATCACCTCAAATATTCAAGAAACCCACCCAGTCTCTAGTTTATTGATTCTGTAAAAGCTCTGAATTTTAGTCACTGCAAGAGCAATTCATTACCTACAGTAGAGATTAAGTTTTTTTTTTATTATTATTTCACTAAAACAAACAAACAAACAAAGCACTATTTCACTTTACTAAATTAATCTGAGGAACATAAACTAACTGAAAATACATTTGGCCATATCAGTTAGACATGTACTTTATTCTAAATAATTATTTTTCAGGTGCTTATTTCAAGCAGATAGAAAACAAGAGCAGAATGGAGAACCAGTAGGACATTTTAGATCTTACTGGTATCTGCAAACGTTGGTGCGTATAGTGGTAGAAAACAAATCTAATGGTTCTCAAAGGGAAGACTGTGGAAATCATTCTGCAGATCAGTTCCACTGATAAAGTTAATTGTATTATGTATAATGGACAACAGAATAGTATGTTTTCCCTCATATATTTTGTGTTTTTTTAGACTTCTGTTATTTTTGGTTCTATCATTACTCATTACCTAGAGTCTGACTACAATTTTCGTAATGTTTTATAGGTTTTGATTAAAGACGATTTCTTAGCTCAGTGGTTAATGCCACTGACTTTGCTGTGGAAGGTAGCTGATTCGAGACCCAGGTGATCCCTGGGAAAGGTTCTTTACGCTTTACATCCCAATACCCACAAGGGGGCGCAAGCCTTATTGTGCCGGTTGTGTCAGGAAGGGCATCCGACATAAAAACCTGTGCCAAATCAACAGGCGAAGGTGATTCGCTGTGGTAAAGCCAAAAGAAATCAAACTGCAAGTGAGGATTTGACTTCAATATATCAAACGTGTATGTGTAAGTACGGTATGTGTGTATAT
>JAPSES010000144.1:16938708-16972473 GCA_029822895.1 Maxillicosta whitleyi
TGTTCACTAGAGGCCAGTCCAGTAACACAACAAGATTGTCATTACCGAAGGAGGCAGAACTTTGGTGATTTTGAAAGGGAATTGCTATTTTGTCAGACAGGTTTGTGCTAGGCTATTTTTTGTTGTTGTTAAAAAATAATAATATTTGACCATTGAGACCCAATGTATCAAAGTTGTAGCTCATGCATAGAAATTGAAATTTGAAAAAAAAAAAAAAAAGACAATTTTGGTTCTTTAGAAGGACCAATAAAGGCTCTAGTTTCATAGAACTGGGATATTGTGTCAACGATTTAATGGTTTAGAGGGTTAATTATCCAGAGCTGAACTGATCAAATGTGTATTCATATAGTGCCACATCATAACAAAGTTATCTCATGACACTTTACATATAGAGGTGGTCAGACTAGACTGTTAAGCCACTAACACTAATCATCCAGGAGCAAACACAAAACAGTCATTGAGTGTTGCTTTGGGTGTTGTTTTTACACTCCTGCAGTATTCAAGAGTGTAATCATTTATTTAACCACTCATTTAACCCTGTAGCTATGCATGAATGTTTCTTTGCTCTAAAGCAGAAATACAACAATGTAGCATCTGAAAAGAGCTGAAATAATAGGGTTTTGACTGGAAACACACTGTATTATGAGTTAAAAAGGAGCAGATGTCCCGTCCCCTCAGCAATGCATTTTCACAGTTTAACCCATAAAGACCCAAACATCCAATGTCGACCAAAACCATCTACTAATGTAAACTGCTGATCTATTAATCATATTAATATGGAAATAATTGGTGTAAATACAGTTTGTCATCTTTTCATGGTCATCAAATATGACCGATTGGGACATTCAGAGGCTCTGTAGTTACCATGGAAACACTGTTATCTTCTACAAGATTGATTCACCAGTAAAACCCATGAAGTTGGATCAATGACAGTGGACAAAAACGCTTGGTTTATGTTTAGTTATTTGTATATTTACAGAAAAAGTGACTTTTTCTTCAGTTTTTCTCTGTTGTTGATATAATAGCCATTAACTTTAATCTGAGCTTTTATGAACATCTACATGATCAATAAATTTAATTTAGGATAAATACACGATTTTCATTGAAAATGCACAAAACACAGAGGGTATTATTATAAATAAATGATAAATACATTTTTAAAAAGTAAATATACATTAAAAAAAAAAATAATTTGGAACTGCCACAAAAGTCACACTGGATACTTGTGGGTTAAAACAAAAAAAGAAAAGAAAAACTGAAAGGTTCCATTAAACAAATAAAATTATTTCTAAAAATTGTTGCACCATGCTATTACGAATTAAAACAAATATTTAATGTAAAAAAAAAAAAAAAAAAAAAAAAAAAAAAAAGAAAGAAAAGAAAAGCTGAAACTTTGACTTTCCTGAGTCACAGGAGGATATGATAAGAGTGTAATCTTTCATTTAACCCTGTAGCTATGGAGGAATGTTTCTACACCCTTAAAGCAGAAATACAACAATGTGGCATCTGAAAAGAGCTGTTAGAAAATACAAACCATGTCATGAGCAAATAGAGGTAAAATGGAGCAAATGTCACAAGTTTCACATCATATGAGACACCACAACTACACAACAAATCCAGAACTCAGTGTTAAAAGTGTTATTATAAATGTGGAGTGTACACACTGAAACAAGAGGAGTGGTGATGCCACAGTGTCTACCATCACTCACCATTATGTAGAAGTAAGTTATCTGTCCATTTAACACAACATAATACATGCATACAATTCGGATTTTTATATTAAGTATGAGTGAAAAGGTGTTGGCTGAAGCAGCAGCTTATTTTTGCCTACCCTATTACAAGAAAGAAAGTAGTAGAAACAAAACAAAACAGCAAGATGGCACAATTTTAAACAATAATAAATAAAACAAATATAAATCTAAGCAGGATCTTAAATCTATACATTATATTCTGAACATTATATTCTGAAACTACCCCAAAACATGTAGAAATTATAAATATATGCAGTATTTGTTTCAACAGAATCTGAATTTTCTCTATTCACCAAGTTCATTAGTACATACAAGAAGTTGTTGTCACTCTAGTAAATTAGAAAAACAAGATATAGGGGAAAAAGTTTAAGGAAAGTAAAATAAGAACACACCCTATAAACATAAAGACACAGTGAAATGTGGGGGCTTCAAAAAAGGGCAAAAAAAGTTATGCTGCTTCTTTTTCAACATATGCTCCATGCAGGTCAACAAACGTCTTGTGTTGATACCTTTTTATACTTTTTTTTTTTCTTCTAAATACAGCTAAAGTGCAATTTTTATCAGGACATAGGTTTACATTAGTCAAAATATATAGAATCAGAAAAATTCACCAGAAAACTAATTAACTTAATAACCTTTGAAAATGTGACACATTAATAAATGGTCATGAAAATATAGCGAACACTATGAATAACTCAGTAAAAGAGTATAAATGCAGAATTATTATTTTGTCAGTAGTAGTTTGTTACACGTAAACATGCCACACACACTGAAGTTTGTCTTCTGTCTTTTAAGTGACACATAAGGTAGTAAATTCAAAATGTCATAAATTTAGAAAGCCTTTGTATCAATTCCCATAGAAAGACTATTATCAATCTGATTTTCAACAGTTGAGCCAACTTTTGGCGACGACAGTGAGCTAAATTCGCGGATTCGCGTTTGTTTTGATCGAGCACCTCACGGAAATTGCCGAGTATTCATCGTGGCCTAGTTTTCCAAGATGGCGGAACACGTGAGCGCGCAGAGTGCCAGTTCCATGGACTTTTCTGACGCTGTAAGTAGTTTTCAGCGATTCCTTTGTGATATCTATAGCACAGAAAGAAAGGCAATACAACCAGGATAATGATCCACCATGATGGATGATCCGCTGTTGTTTCACCGGTCTGAAGTCACGTGACTTGTGTTTTCCGAAGTTTCTCGGTCACGCGCAGTGCGCTCAGGTGGAAAAAAGTGATCCGTCCGGAGAATGTAAACGTTACAATTTTGAGGGGTTGGAGGGCGAAGGGCGATGTGTAACCGTTAGTGACGAACTCTAGGTGGGAAATAGAGCCCCGCGGCTGTGGTTTATAAGCACTTTACCGAGACAGGTTTCATTTTGAATTCATTACCTTCATGTCACTTTAACCATCACTAGATCATTATGCATCACTGTCTGCATGTTAGAAGCAGTTGGGTTATCAAATTAGACACCTGGGGAGCTGAAGTGCCTTGCTCATCAGCCAACAATTTTTCACCAGTCCAGGGAACCGAACCTGCAACCCTTCCATCACAAGCCAATTCTGCAGCCATATATGCCATGGCTGCATCTATATTATAAAATGAATGCTTTTGTTGGATGCTTTTATTAAGGTTTCCCATTGAGATGTCATTGAGGAAGTGTCATATTGCAGTGGAGTGTAGTTGCAGGACGCTTTACAGAAACGGTAATGGGCATTTTCAGTTGCTGCAGTTTCATCCTGAACGTTATAGGACTTTTTCTGCTGATGGAACAACAGTGTAATGTATTTTTAAAGCATCATGGTTCAGTGATGCTCTCTGGAGATCTCCAGTGAACGGCAGCAGAGTTCATTACTTCCAGCTGGGACAACAAGAGCAGGGTTTATATTCAGAACTTTAACAATACGTTTTCATGTTTTTTTGTCATTTTAACAAGAATTCCAACCAAATGTTCCCTGATGCCTATATATGTCAGGATTGAAAGGTAACAGAATTTATCGCTATATGGAACAATATGGGCCTCACTGAACCAGTCCACCGAGACTCTCCAGACCAGGTGGTTTTGATTCACTCTCAGGATGAACTGCTGCTGTGGAATGCGTTAAACAGGGGGGGAAAAAAACAACCAGAGACAAGACGCATTCTTTTAACACATTTTATTTTGTTATTTAATGAAGCAAATAAAATGCAGATATCCAGGAACAAGTCACATGTGTGTCGTGGAAATATAAAAAGTGCAAAACCACACTGTTCCTTCGTATAAAAACAGTTTTAAATAAAGATGAAGAGAATCCCACGGCACATAAGACACAGTCTGACCCAGCGAGGCTCCGAGCCCAGAGTGATGGACTGAAGCCGGCTAACATCAAATTAGTACAAAATACAGTACATAGTTACAGAAAGAGATGGGGTCACTTGGAAACAGCGCTCATGAACCTTTGGTCTGTAAAGCCTTTTTGAAAGCAGCTCAAGCAAATAAAGAACAATGGGAGCATGTGCCTCTTATAAAACATAAGCTCACCATCACAGAAAGTCTTATTCTGTATAACAATTTTTAACAGTTAATATATGCAAAAGCAAAGGACTGTTTATGTTCACACATTCCTGATAACGGTAAAGCTATGTGTCAAAGCATGGTGCAAAAAATGTTGAATAACCATGTAATGACAAGTTACATAAATGTGAATAACTGCTGAAATGAGACTAAACACTTGAAGCGGACTTGACACATAATTAAACATTCATACATACACAATGTACATGCCAGAGCACAGTAGAAGCTGAATGATACTGTACTTGAATCTGAAAATTAAAAAAAAAAAAAAAAAAAAAAATGGAAACACTGCTTCTCCAGGAGTTCAAAACATCCTGTACTAGATCAAACTATTTAATTCCCTCTAGCATCAAATGCCTCAGAGCACAAGCTGCTCTTCATACATCACAAGTTGGCAAGATAAAAAATGCTGAGGGAACTGTACTGCATAGCAACCCGAATCAGCAAAGTTACAGAGAGCAGATGGGTTGGACAGAGCCCCGCTTCCCGCTGCTTTATACCCAGCAGGCCTAAAAATAGCAGCACAGAAGACGGGGAGCCAGAGACGAGGCACAGATTGGCCAGATTTCACCAGTTTTGGAACGGTCCGGGACCAACCCAAACACGACGACATGTCAGAGAGGTGACGAGGTATGACAGCGACGTGCGCTCTAATACTAAGGACACATCACCTCAGGGTAGGATTAACGCTGGAGGGGAGATCATTCATAGGTCACATGAAGGCAACCACATGCCTGAATCACACACATACCACACACAAACACAAACACACCCATGATCAAGAATAAAGCAACACACGGTGACAGACTTAACACATACTCTATGTTTAAAGTAGGCTGGTGCTTTTAAAGCTGATTAACTTGAGCACATTAATGATTTAAGGCACTATCAGTAACATACGTCACATCAGAACGTGTACAAAATTCTGGGTCGGTGGGTTTGCATTAAAACAGACATTAAAGTCAAGTCAGTTAAAAGACATTTTCACAAGGTTTCTAATGGGGGCTTGTTATTTCTTGTTTCTAAAATGTACATTCTCTATCATGCAGTAGCACCATGGTTTCTTGAGGTCACACGGGATCTCAAGTGATCCTCTACTTCCTCCTCCCACAGTATTTGCCGAGGCATCCTCCGACACCACCTCCGACACCACCTCCGACGCCACCTGCAGCAAAGACCAAAGGGTTATCTTTATTCAAACAAACAATCAACAAAAGTTTCAACATATACGCTACAGTTTTTTCTAAGCATGTATTTTCTCCTTAACTCATGAAACTGTCTCAAGTTCAAATGTGGAGTTCTTACCTCTGTAGACCCCTCCTCCTGCTCCACCAAGGAAGCCCTGCAGTGCACCGTACTTAGCTGCTTTGGCTACAAAAAGAAACAACCATAATAAAGTACAGTATTTAGTTGAATTATATACAGAGCATATACAAGTGTTGGATGTTTTCCCTTTTTACTGATTTCATAAATGGAGTCATGGTCAATATAATTTCCTTCTTTCACAAGAATTCACAAAGGAAAGAATAATTCAGTGTTTAATTACATGAATATTCACCCCTTTAAAGTTGAGAGGCTCAGTTCAACAGCGCTCTAGCCAGTGGGTGCTAATATAGAAGTGGAAATGACCCGAATGTGTTTCATGTCATTGTTGTGTAAAGACACCTGTGTACAGAAGGTCCAGTCACTGGTTCATCGGTGTCCCTGGTTACACTTACACCATGAAGACAAAGGAACTCTCCAGTGAGCTCAGAGAACAGGTTACTGACGTCTACGCCAGGGAATGGATACAAATGGCACTAAAAATATCTTGGAGTTCAATTAACTCTTTAAACCCTGAGTCTGAAATGGTCCACCTGGAGTTTTTTTTCTTTCTTATTTTGACTATAAAAAGGTAACAAATTATGCTGAGTCAGTTAGTTTTCCCACTTTTTCAGATATTTCCCAACCCGGATCTTTTAAAATCTAACAATCATTCACATTCACAATTTGCTGCATGTTATAATTTTGCTAAAACTTCTTTAGCTTCTAGTACAGGCATGAGTGAATTTACCGTAATGACCCAATAAATCACATAAAGTGCAACGTCTCAGTTTTCAGAAACCATTGGAATCTTTCTATTGCACAAATAGTGAAAGAGTTACAGCCATCCAAACTGCATATGCACAGGGTGTGTCAGCGATGACACGTTAGGCTTTAAAGAGTTAAATCAACCTTTAAGAAATGGAGTGAATATGGAGCATATGTAAATGTGCATGGAGTGGCTGACCCTCACAAATGAACAATGTGATGTTATGTACTGTACTGCTAAAGGAGCAAGAGCAGAATTTAAGTGACATATTTAAAGCACAAAGAAGGTTTTGTCCCTCACTTTTTAAGATCTGAAAAAAGACTGAGCCAGCACTAACTGAAATGTTGCAGCCACAAGACCTCCAAGATGCCATTTATATCACAAAGAATTCCCCTCTGAGGCCCATTTTGCAAATTCAAGTTTATCTGTCAATGTCTATTTTATTTCATATTTACAGGTGTCCTAAAGTCTGACGCCGTAAGGGATCAAACCAGTTACTGTAGCTGAATCTAAGAAACCAGATGTGCTTTCCTTGATCTAATCCCTCGTGTATTAATCTCAAATGTTCAGGAAAATGCAGATTAACACTGCAGATGCTAAACCATCTGCGCTGACAGGCATACGCAGCCCCAAACCATAATGCACCCTCCTCCGATCACATTCAAATGACGGGCTGCCATCCTCCGCCACAGAAATTAAATATTAACTCTTCTTATTGTGACATGTAAAGGGTGGGAGGAAGTGTGTGTTCGGTACCTTGTTGAGGAGTCAATGGAGCTGGTACATATCCACCTATAGACAGAAGAAACAGAGACAGGACAAAAGGGATGTTTAATAACAGCAACAACAGTAATGTGAAGATGAAAGCGCTCTTGATCTGTCATGAAAAGAAAGACTAACATATGTAGATCACATGGGAGGCACTTAGTGGTCTGATCCAAATATGAATGAGTGCAAAATAGAGAGCTGATGAACTGTGACACCAGTAACACAGGCTTATTATCTTTCCACCTGGGAAAAATAATTGCATTACATATCGGTTTTAATTATGGGCACCATCTTATCAAATGGAATTAATTTATCTGTAATTTGGTGCTAATAGAAGAAAAATAATGAATACTGTCTTTATCCAAACATAATTTTATTTCCTCATGCACACTCAGCCTCCCATGTGTGCTCACAAGTGGAAGGTGGGGGGTTTTATATAAATGATTTTCTGTTGACATTGGAAAGTCCTTAAGTGCATTCAAGTTTTTGATAAAGAAAAAACATGAATCCAAAACTTTCCTGTAATGAGAATGTTAAGAGTCAAATTAGAATTACTTAAGGACTTTTCAAATGATTAATTGCGGTTATAAAACTGTACAGGTTTTGTGAGATTTCATGGTTGGGTTTCTACAGTGCAGAAGCCGAAGTTGTGTTTAGGGTCAAAGTCTGTGGCGTAAAGAGGAGGAGAGTAAGAAAATGAATGATATCATTGTAAAACGCAGGACCAATACACCACTTCAATATATTTCACTTTGTCCTGTCACCAGCTTTATTGTACGTGGGCTTCAACTTGTGGATTTGAACAGGTTTTTTTTTTTCTCTCCTTCTCTTTACTCTCAGCTCTGGAGGGTCAGTGATGGGTCAGTTTGTCTGTCCTTTCAATCGTCCTGCTGGGTTACCTTGCTGTCGGCAGTTGGGCATTAATCCTCCTGATCCAGAAACAAGGATGAAAAGTTAAAGGTGTGTGTGTATGTTGTGTGTGTGTGTGTGAGCGCGCCCTAATCCCTGTCTAGGTGGACGCAGCTAAACATTTAGATTTACACTTCGTAATTACAATATTCAATCACTTGTATTAAACTAAAAGCAATATTTGCTTGTTTCACTGGATGTGAACAAAAAAAAAACATTAAAAAAAATCACTGTTGATGCCACTGTTTGCCTTGAGTTGTGTCGGCGAGGAATCGGTTCTTACTATATGAAAGAACTTTAAGTTTCTGGAGAGACTTTTTGTTTCAGTGTTTCTACTTTCTGATGGTTTAAACCCATAAAGACCCAATGGTATGTCAGTTCCCAAATGAAAAATTCTCTCTATCTAACCTTTCTTAAGTAATTCATCTTTATTCATTTAAAATATCATCCTCTGTATTTTCAAGTATAAGTATAAGTCAGATATTTACCTAGTGATCATGTAGATGTCCATTAAAACTCTGGTTAAGTTGGGGGTGATTATATCAAAAAACAGAGAAAACTGATGAAAAAGTGACTTTTCAGTAAAATATATCATTAACTGAACATAAACCCAGTGTCTCCATCCACTGTCATTGATGAAACTCCATGGGTTTTTACTGGTGAATCAATGTTGTAGAAGATGACAGTGTTTCCATAGTAACTACAGAGCCTCTGAACAGCCAAATGGGTCATATCTGATGATCATGAAAAGATGAATAACTGTATTTTGCACTAATTATTTACATGTATTAAAAGAATTAGTGGATCAACAGGTATCAAACTGTTAAATCAGTAGGTGGTTTAGGTTGATGGTGGATGTTTATGAGTTAATTTAAAACTAATGTACATGAACGCGACATCTATCTTTACATTTATTGAACAGACATATGAGTAGAATCTCATAAGTTAAAATATAGACATTGTGTATTTTTTTTCTAAGCTCACCCTCACCATCCTCCTACTGTCTTCTTTTCTTGCTATTACCGTCCTATGATAAATGATTCAATTCTGTTGTCTGTTTGACCTTTTTCTATGATTTATGAGCAGCCACCAACTCCACTCCACATGTGTATGACCTAAAACCTATACATGTATGTTATATATGTATACTGTTATCTCCATAATGTCACAGCCTAATCAAGTTAAATTCCTATGTCTGTATAAACGTGTTGTATTACCTGGATAATACTGTGAGGGGTAGCCTCCTCCATAACCAGGAACGCCAGGAGCAACACCTGTAAAACAAAAACACCGTTATCACAAAGACTCAAACAATGATATGAGCTGGATTATTAATAATTCATTTTAATCGTCCATTTGGCAAATTCTTGTTGAAAAAAACAAACCAAAATAAAACTGGAGGCATTTCACACAGATAAATGTCTAAACCTGCAGCTGTGAGAACACACAAGAAAGAGATGAAGCTGTACTAATCAGCACAAATACATGACACAACCTTCAATATGAGGATGATAACTAGAGGATAATACGTACAGGTGGATATGGAAGACAGACAATAATAAACAGATTATGGGTCAGTCCTCACCTGCTGGATAACCACCACCTCCAAGGTTACCATAACCTGAGGGAACACAAACCACAGATAAAAGCGCTACATTTTCTGATCTACTGTACAGTTCACATGAGTTATTACTGGTGTTTCTTTTGCTCTTGTCACTGCACTAAAGTGATACATAACTGAAGTTACTCTAATAACCTCATATCAGTTTCCCCTGGCAGAGTCTCTCCAGGGGTTTTTGGTATGTCAAACACTATGACACTTTGATTTCGTGTACTGTTACTGCACTCGTAACAGTAATTAGCGTCCCACAGGAAATGTTGCTCTAATTTTAAACTCCTCATGGTACCGTTACTGTAGAGATCTTGGGTGGAGCTTAATTGTGTGACTGTTTTATGAGTAAACTATAATAACTGATATGCACTTCTCTTACTATCTGTTGTATAAGTCAAAAGATTAAAAAAAAAAAAACACACATTTTTACAAGTTACAAAACAGGTCTTTTTCAATGATCAAATACAGGGACTGCAGTAATGAAAATTATCAAAGTGAATGTCCTTCAGTTCCAACAGATGTCTTGACCTTAGTTCAGTGGTTTACAACCTTTTTTTGGCTCGTGATCCTATTTTAACATCACAAATTTCAGGTGATCCCAGGCAAAAACTTTTTTTTTTGCAATAATTCATTTGTTTTTGATCATGTAATAGTTTGTTATACTATGTTGCAAATAAACATAAATTTTAGACACATTTAGTTTATAATGCATTATTATGGACAGGAAAGTCAGGTTCAGATTACTGCACAATGTGAAAATTTTATTTTCCTTGGTCAGGATATGTACAGTCAGTCCAGTTTGCATTCACAAGGATGACAATTCATACTAAACAAACAATAAATAAACTATGAATTATGAAAGAGCTGCAGCATTTAAAACTGACCACAGTGAACATTTAACAAATATATAAACAGAAACACAGTGCTTCAGTTCCAGCTTCAGTTTGTCATCTCTTATAGATTGTTATTGTCTCTATCAACTCACCATATATTTTTTATTAGTAAGTTTATATTTTATTTTTAAAGTAGTGAAGCAGGTAAACAAACAACTACCCCTGTCAGATAAATGAGTGACTGTTTTTATTTTTTATTTCTATCAATTGCTAGAAATTTCAGGGGACCCCACATGGGGCCCAGAGTTTGTGACTGACTGTATAAAAGCAGTGTTAGAAGTAGTTGTCACTAAAGCATCTGAATAATCTGATTAACAAGATCTGTGTTTTATGCAGCTTTTAAAATACATTTGGACACAGTGCATGCACTGCAGGAAGGAATATATTGTGATCATAGTGTTAAGAAAAAAGCAGCAAATAGAAGAAAAAACAAAACAAAAACCTTAACCCACAAAGACCCAAACAGCTACTGGTGACCAAAATAAATCTACTGATCTACAATGTTTAATCACTTCTGACTAAACACATCAATATGGTGAAATATTTCAGGTAAAATACAGTTTTTCAGATATGACTTATATAGACGTTGAGAGGGGAAATGGGGATTAATCACTTAACAAAGGTAAAATTGAAAGAGAAATTCATTTCTGAGTTGCCACAGCAGTACCTGTGTCTTCATGGGATAAAAGTGATGATTTTTTTCCTTTAGAGAAATCTTTTCATAGAACTTGTTTCTTAGAGTGCAAGTGTTACATAATCTGACATAAATATCCCTGCATCAGGATAAAATACACACAAATATGTGGCAGCAGTTTTAGGATGCAATCACCCTGACTAATCTGTACTGTATGTTTTCATCCCTTCTGACTAGACTGATACATGTCAGAGTCAGAACTCAATCACAGTTCGCTTTGACTCATCGATCGCTAATCGAGCAAAATGAACAGGTATCAATAAAAGCAGTTTAACTGAAGGACTGCCTCAGTTGATGTACTTCCACATTTAATAAGTGCTGTATATGTTTAGTGTTTCATTGTTGCACCTGAAAAATGTTTTTATTTGTTTTGTTTTATTTTTTCAACTCAATAACTAAATAGGTTGCAGATGCTTTGAGATTCAGTCATTACTAAACAATATGTCATGTAGAAGAACTAATAAAATGAAGGAAAAGTTCAAAGTTGTTACATTACATCATATTACGTATACTGAATGATTCATAGTTTCAACTCATAATTAACAGGCAGGAAAACGTCTGTCCTGAAAAGCTGCCAGTTGTTTTTTAGGCCCTACAGCAAATTAAATATAAAAGAATCATTACAAAACCATTCTGCTTATCTAGAAATTCAATTTCCCTGTTTGTTTTTAATCTACAGATCCATGTGTTTGTTTGCATACAAAATGAGGAAGTGTGGTCTGTGACTATGTCGATCACTTGGAACACATGAGGACACATGTTCATGCTGATCAGTCACAGTTTTCTTGGTGTGACTACATTCAAACATGTGACTTTGGTATTAACCCATAAAGACCCCAGTTCTCCTTTTGTGGCAATTCCCAAATGGATGTTTCTTAATTTTTCTTAAATGATTTATCCCCATTTATTAGAATATTATCCTTTGCATTTTGTGTGTAATGTGTGTATGTTTCTATTTAATTCACTAAACATGTAGATGCTCATGATAATTCAGAGTAATTTCAAAAGTTATTGTATTAAAAACAGAGAAAACTGAAGAAAAAGTGTCTTTTTCAGTAAAATCTGTCATTAACTGAACACACACCAAGTGTGTCATCCCTAGATGGGTTTTACATGTGAATCAATGTTGTAGAAGATGACGGTGTTTCCACTGTAACTACCGATGACCATGAAAATATGACAAATTGCATTTTATACCAATTATTTACATGTATTGATAGAATTAGTGGATCGACAGGTATTAAACAGTTTGTATCAGTAGATGTTTTGGTTGAAGGTGGATGTTTGGGTCTTTATGGATTAAGATGGACTTGCTGATGTTCAGGTATCTACTGAAAGGACTACCCTTTCCCAGCAGGTCTCTTACACTACCTGGTTTGGGTGGTTTAGCTCCAACTCCAGCTCCAGCTCCAACTCCAGTACCAGCACCAGCACCAGCACCAGCACCTCCCAGTCCAATTGCAGATGGATACCCACCTGTCAGACCACACAGATGACTGATTTAGATGTGACATTAAAAACCAACATACTAGTCTGATGTTGTGTAATTCCATCTTCCTCTACAACACTAGTTCCCAGCTGTCCTCTCATTTCAGATTCTACACCCCGCTCAAAGCCTTATCAGCACACTGGCCAATTTCCTGAACAGGAAGTGTAATGAGATGGAATCTCTTGACCAACTGTCACTTTGAGCATGAGGCAGAACACAGTTTTGTCTTTTGTTTTCTGGTTTTCATACATTGTGTATTTGTGCTGTCAGCCTCTCCCATATATACCTTGTCCATAACCATGATGATGTAGACCATATCCTCCTGAATTATGATGACAGAAAAGAGTAGCATTATTGTGTGTTAGGTAAAGTAATCTACTGTATATATCTGGCAGGGATTGGCTCATCCAAATGTTAAAGAAAATACAGTAAAATAAGTATTTGACTTGTTATTTCTTTGTTGATATAGAAAAAAAGATTCACATTTTATGCTGGTTTTCATTAAATTACACATTGTCTGGTGTTCCTTAAAGTCACAAAAAAATAATAATTTGGTATCTAATGACAGTGAAGGTCGACACACAAATGTAGGTGATTTCTAACCTGGAAAACCTGATGACAGTGGGATTCCAACTCCAGCTCCAGTTCCTGCTCCAGCCACAGACACAACAGTGAACACACAACACATACATAAGAGTCAACAGAGGTGGAAAAACATTCTCAAAATGTAGATATAAAATAAAATAATCACATTAACAGTAAAGTGGTTTAAAGTAGAAAAACACACACCTGGAGGTTTCAAAGGCTTTGCTCCAGGTAGCGTTCCAGCTCCAGGTGCGACCCCCGTCCCAACTCCTGTCCCACCACCATAAGGAACTAAAACACACAGAGAACAGATGTAAAAGCTACTGCAAAATAAATCAAGTATTTATATTTACAAAAAGAGTTTTTACCTGGGTAGTATCCGCCATAAGGATATACACCTACACCTGTTCCAACACCTGGACCGACACCCGTTCCAACACCTGTTCCAGTAGCTCCTACACAGACAAACAACATTAGCAAACTACCATGATATATTATACTAAACAGCTTCAAAAACACCGAAAATACTCAGTTTTGTAACCAGTCCAGTAGATTGTTTTATCTTAATAAGACATTTTATTATCAGGAATAATGACATGATTGTTATATAATAACTACATATTGAAAATAAATAGATATAATAAATTTAAATTATGATCACTGTCTGTAAAACTGATATTCTTTATTTATTTGATGTCGACTGTATATGTTTAGGTACTGTTATTACTGGTAGATTATTTAGTGGTAGTTTGTAAATTCATACCTTATTGTTTTAATGTAGAAAAATGTATTTACCTCTGTCAAAGATATTGCCTGTGTGTATTATTCTTTCTGCCAGTAAGGATTATGCAAAAATGTCTAAAATGAAGGTTGGGCACATGACAACTTTTATTGCTTGTTCTAATATTGTGAGACTAGGTTTTTCATTGAATCACATCGTTATGGGGCCTTGGTGGAGGTAAACTAATTGAGCCTCTGGCATGCTGTGGCTATATTTTTTGTTTTAGGTGAGAATGATACACATCATACAGTCAGCTGGAGAGTCATCTTGTGACAGAAGGGTCCCCGGTTTGATTCTATGGACTGGCAGAATAAGTTGTTGGGTGATGTACCCTTGAGCAAGGCTATTTGCTCCCTGGGCGCCTGATATGACAAACCCATTCCTCCTAGTCTGCTGTGTGTGTGTTCCTGCATGTTCTAGTGTTCGGTTAAAAGCAGAAGTTTAACTTCAGTGTGTGGTGCATGTACTGTATACTGACAATAAAGGATCTTTTTTTTTTTTTTTTTTTTAACTTGTCTTGTCCAGCATCATAAGTAGAATGGTAATGGACAGAATGGACAATAAAGGATCTTAATCTACTCGCCCTCATACTCGTCTTCTTCCACTTATCTGGATCTGCGTTGCAGATCTAAATCTAATAAAATATTAACTATTATTGTATCTTAATTGTGTTTAATATTTTAACATTTACTTTATTTCATATTGTATATTTTAAACATAAGCGTCTTTGTTTCCTGTTATTGTTTTTATATGACTGTTGACATAAACATTAATGCAATGGAAGGATGTTCCAAACTGTCCTCTCTGGGACGATACATTTTATCAGGGATGATAAACTTTATCTTGATAAATGATTCAGTTCACAGCAGAAAAACACCCTGGGCACATCTTAATGCATAACAAATAAAATAGTGCAGAATGGCCAAAACAGTTTGCTGTATATTCACAAAACCGATGACTGTTCAGTGTTTTTAAAGTATAATTAGGTTTACAAACACCTGACGTTGCTTTCCTTTAGATTTTAAAGGCTGGTTTTATTGATCGTTTATTAACTGTCTGGACAGAGTTTGCACTGAAAGACGTAAGTGAAAGCAAGATGTTTGACACAAATTGAAATCAGAAGAAGTGTATTGATAATACTGATGACGCTAATGTTCTGTGTCTGTGCACATGTATGTGTGATCATATAAAAACATCAGTGGTCATCAAGGAGATATTAAAAAAACAAAAAAAAAAAAAAACCAACTTGTGTACACACTCAGTCTTCTATACTATATAACACACTGCATTATAGGATTATATATATAAGTTTAATTTACTTGCATTATTTTATATTTCCTGGATAACAAATGTAGTTTAGTGAATACATTAAACCGTTGTTACCTGGTATGACTGGTTTAGGTGCTTTGACTCCTGTACCAATACCTCCTGGAACAGTGAAGTTTAGTATAATTATAGAGGTTATTACAGGGACAAAGACTTTAGCAGCTTTGTGTTTGTCTCCACCATGTGGTAAAACTATTACAGCAACGTGTCATCAAAGCGCAAGACCAGTACAAAGTTATTAAATCACTTTAAGTGTAATTTTGGCCTACCTCCAGGCTGTTGGGCTACAGGTGCAACTGAGAGAGAGGGGATATGATACATTAAACATTCACCACTGCAGAAATATGTTGACAGATGCAAAAAGCCAGAAAACATAAAACAACATAGAGGAAATAGTTACGAAACTGCTGAAAAAAAATTAGAGTGTAAAAAAAATAGTTTGTAAGGTTGCTCAACGATGTAACACATACGCCTGTATAAGTCTGTAAAGCATACTTTAAGTTTCTACTGTAATAAAATGGGTTTGATTGCTGTCATTAAATTATTTTATAAAACGTGTAAATATCTAATTATTTGAATCTGGTGATTTGCTGAGATTTAGTTTTTTTTCTTGGATTGTGAAAACAAAAGTAAGTATGTTTTGCTTTCATTTGATTAGTGATAAAAAATAAATTGTTCAAACTTACTGGGCTGACCTTGGCCTGTTGGACCAGCTAAAACACAGGGAAAAAGTCACTTAAGTTAACTATAAACATAGAATTTGGTGGGAAATAAAGAAACATGTCATGCATTAAAATATTTTTAAGGTTTACGCAAAGAAAATTTACTCAAAATTATACACAATATTGACAAACAGTGTAATGAACACTGAAAGAAACATGTAACATGTATTTTACCACCAGAGGGCACTGCAACTCCTACTCCACCTGTGACACACAAACAAACTTTGCTTTGGTCCAGTGTGTCTGAACATATGATCTGCTAAATTGTATTGATTATTCTATTATTCTATTGTAAAGCTGAAAATAGTATTTTAAGTTCATATTTACCAACACTAGTCCCAGCTGTGAAAACAACAAAAAAGAAAACATATTTTCATTAATCTTACAGTGGTTATCTGGACTCATAATGCACTGTTACTGCAGCTATTTACTGTAAAGTACTCACCACTTGGATTGACAATCCCACCAGCAACTGTTACAAAAGAATATTAACATTAATAACAGCATGGAGCATATAATCAATGAACTGTAAATGAATCAGCACTTATTTAGAACTTACCGCCTGCTTTAGTAAATCCAATGTAACAGTGAAAAGAAGAGAAAGAGCAGAAAAGGCACAATTTTAATAAAAATATCATAAAAAATATAGAGTTTTTGTGTAAATACAGGGGGAAAAAATCCAGGAAAGTAGTTTACAAATTCTATAAAAGGAACATAATAACAAGAGGAGTTAAGTCAGAATATATACAAAACAATGTACTAGTAGTATTCTCCAGCAGGGGTTTCCACTTCATGTTGGACGAGATAAAAGTACCAATATAAAGCTGTATTGTGTTTAGGACAATTTAAAAGATTTCCATAAAGTACAATCCAAAACCCTGCCGTAGAACATGTCAGAGAATAAGTTATGATCGTATTTTCCCCATATTGCAGGTATGATGGGCATGAAAGTAACACATCAAGCACTGTTGGCTGTTAGTAAAAACAAACAAATAAATTAAGTGCACAAGAAAATTAGTGTTGAGAAGAAGAGAAACTCTGTGGCGTGAAAAAATAAATAAATAAGCAGCAGGTGCTATGAGCGGCTAAGTGAACCTATCTCAATGACACAAAACGCCTGTTTTACTGTATCTGAGCTGACATAGTGAGATAATCTGGACAGATGTGAGCTCATTGTACAGTGAAGATGTCATTTCTGCAGCTGAAAATACATCCTTATCTGTACTTATTTTGAGCAACTACAATAAAATCAACATATTCAATTTATACAGGACAAATGTCACTTTTAAGTCACATGATGTTCATGCAAACAAGTCTTACTGGGCTGCTGGACCTCTGGAGCCTTGCCAGTTGTGGCATTAGCTGTGGGCTCTGCCAAAAGACAACAAGTTCCAGTTTCATCCATTGTGCTTTCAACAGGTGCAGGTGGGACAACAAGCAGAAGCCATAATGTGATCTTTGATAATGGCATAGCTGGAGGGCTTTAAGCCGAAGGTGGTCAATAGCTGATAGCACTTGCAAAACAAACAGTATGGGCAAGAGATGACTGAGGTAATTGTAGAGGGGATAAATGATGGCATGGTACTGCTGCAGAGCCCCAGGGAGAGTGTAAATGCTAGACAGAGTGAAAATAGTCAGGTAGGTTAGCTGTCTGTGTACGGCTTAAGACTGAATACTTTGGTGGGGGGTGGAAATAATGGTTTATTATTTACTGTCAGTGGTAGATGAACGTAGACAGTTGTACTGAACATACTGTGCCTCACTGGAACAGTATGTTTTTACATGTAAAACCTTGCTCCCATATATTGTATACTGATACTGAAAAAGCATGTGGGGAGTATTGTCTGTTTACTGCACCTACCTGGACCAGGAGTTCCAGCAGGGCTTCCATCTGTTGCTGCGAAAAACAGAGAGTTCATGCAGAGTGAAACATATAGAAAAAGGATCATCCACAAAAAAAAAGAGGATCTGTAAATAACCTTTACCTGGTTTTCCATCGGGAACCCCTGTGCCCTCAGGTACCACAACAGGAGAACCACCTGGAACACCCCCGACACCTGTACCCGGTGTGGCTCCTGGCACGGCAAGACCTACTCCAGTGATCCCTCCTGTGAGATGCAGATTATGTAGGTGGAAGGAATGATTAGTTTACATTCCTGAGACCCAGGAAGTCAACATTTTTGCCATTTCACATTACATAATGGCCTAGATTGAAAACAGTATGATGCAGCAGTTTTTCAGATATACATTTATTATTTAGTTATTTTAAATAATGCGCTTTTCAGTGAATTTATTCTTTAAGTAAAGCTGTCAAACTCTTGTCCACTGCAGAGGACAAAAATGCCTTGCTTTTTCTCAGGAGAATATATTGTGCCTGAAGAAAAAACTGTCCCATGTATGGCCTTTTTTGTCTTCTGTCTCGAGTATGTTTATTAGATTATTTTGTAAACACAAATATAATGAATGGCTCAGCACAAAACAACAGCATGCAATAGTATCGACAGTTTCAAATATATGAAGAAAATAAACAACATAACCATAACAACACAGGCTCTTCCCCCCTTATTTTAACAAAAATATAGGCTGAGCAGACACAAGAGCTTTGCAATAACAACATTGTAAGAAAGGTACAGAGATGCTGGAGTTGCAAAATGTACTAATTTATAAAAAAAAAAAAAAAAGTAATTATTTTTCCCTTTCATATAACATGACTAAATTATTATGATAGTTTCAAGCATGCTTTATACCAGATTTCGGTGGTTTCACGCCGCCTGGATACCCTGCATAAAGACACACAACTGTCAATATTTCACTTGTAACTTTGAGTTGTTTAATAGAGGATTTATGAAACAGACTGAAGTGAACAAATCATAGTATAAAACAATGATCTCTATCACTTAATAAAAGTGTACTGTACCTCCTGCTACACCACCAGGTCCTGCTCCTCCTGTCCCATCCAGTCCTCCAGCTCCTAATCCTGCTCCTCCTGTCCCATCCAGTCCTCCAGCTCCTAATCCTGCTCCTCCTGTCAGTCCTAGGAAACAGCAGCTTGTATTGGTCATACACTAAACTCTGTGCTCAGAAGTACAATAGTGGACAAAAATGAATGAACAGTTGTGGTGTTGAAGTACTGCTTCACTTAAATGCTATATATTGTACCATATTTAGCAGCTTTTGCAGCAGCAGAGTACTGTCCTACTCCTGCTCCTCCAGGTACTCCTCCTAGTCCTCCTACTCCACCTGCTCCTCCTAATCCTACTCCTCCTAATCCTGCTCCTAAGCCTGCTCCGCCTGCAACTCCTAATAAGAAAAACAGGGTTATTTTGATTGTACAGATTTGTAAATATGGCTACAACAATGTTCCAATAATCACACTGTATTATCAGCTCTGCTTCTGACCATTTTATGGCAAGCTACTATTTAGAAATAGAAAACTGTATTAAACATATTTAGGAGAAGGGCACTTCCTTCTGTAAAACATGCAGCATTTTGCATTCACATCTGAAGTCCTGCTTTCTAATTGCTTCTCTCCTATGGTCAGTGCAGGCAGCCAAGGTGTTACAGGTTCAAAATTGAAGATGTGCATGTACTTCTGTGCATGTATGTTGATGTGGTTGTTTTATGATATTATCTGACTCCTTTTAAGCAGCACAAAGCACACACATCCAAATACAATTCCACTGATGAGCAACTGTGAGGTGATGATAATAAACACCATACTTTTACAAACTTACAATGACACTGATGAGCAGCTTCAGTACTAGTATCGGATTCCAAGTCTAGTTTCCTACCAACCGGAATGAGTTTGTATACAAATGTTTGAGTATTTAGTGTCAGCTGATTGGAGTCTCCTCCCCTCACCATATTTAGCAGCTTTTGCAGCAGCAAGTCCTCCTAGTCCTCCTGGTACACCACCTGGTACTCCTCCTATTCCACCAGGTACTCCTCCTGCTCCTCCCAGTCCTCCTGGTCCTACCCCTGTTCCTGCTCCGCCTGCAACTCCTACATGAATGTGAAAAACAGTATTGTGTTAATTGTGCAAATTTATAACTATTGAAAATGACATAACCCCTTTTATATACAAACAAAAGCCTATGTTTACTTAAGGTATGACTTAATTCTTTTACCATATTTAGCAGCTTTAGCAGCAGCGAGTCCACCCAGTCCTCCTGGTACACCACCTGGTACACCACCTGGTACTCCTCCCACTCCCCCCAGTCCTCCTGGTCCTAATCCTGTTCCAGCTCCTCCTGCAACTCACAATTAAGGGAAATAGTAAACAGCATTATTCAAAGTTCACTAGTCTCACAATTAACACAACATCGAGTGTCATGTGCACTACATGCTTGTTTGTCTGCATAAAGAGTCAATTAATAAATCAGAAGTGATACAAGGCCTAAACAGATAGACTTACAGCTGGCCACTTTTGAGTATATATCTCATGACACATGTTTATGAAAGTAAATGAGCCAATGAATATGAATATGGATGAATATTTAGAATCATTTATTGTTATTAGACCCTCCGTGTCAGAATATAGTATGATTACATATGTATGTGTTTTTCAGTGTATATCATTTCCCTATTTATACTTTTGTTGGACCTCCCACAGAATTGACAATGTTAATAACACGGTATTAAAACCACACCACAGAAATTCACAAGAATTATGGTCTACAGTTCAAAAAGTATTAATATAACACATTGACATATTTCTGGACTTACAACAAATAAACAAACAAACAAATAAACTTTAGATAATTATCTTACCGTATTTTGGGGGTTTAACTCCAGCACCAGCTCCATAACCTGTCAAAACCATCATATTTAAAGAAAAAACCTTTTGTCATGATGTTACTGTTCATTAGGTCACAATAATGACTTACCTCCATAACCAAGGCCAGGTAATACCTGTCCTGCGCCTCCTGGGACGCCACCTCCTCCAGTACCTAGACCTGTTGGGAAGTAAATAGACAGCTAATATTTACAACACTGTTGGCCTCTTAATTATTCCTTTTTTTTTCTCTTTAATTATTCTGTTTGACTTCATTCAACCTGTAATTTTTATGCCAAACACATGAAATATACTGCATAAAGTATGCAGTGTTACATATTATATTACATCTAATGGAAAGAAAAATAAGATCTTACCATATTTTGCAGGTTTGGCACCAGCTGCTAAGGCTGTTACATAAAATGACCAGGAGAGAACAGGTGTAAAGGTGATGTTACAAATAAATAAATTGTTTTTTCAACAGTCACTCTACACAAGAAACATGGAGCATGCTTACATCCATATCCAGGTAAGAATGGGTTTCTTCCAGGAACGCCTCCACCCCCTACACCACCACCTGGGAGGACCCCAGCACCACCTGGGCCTGCACCTACACCTTGAGAAAAAAAGAATCATGTAATTGTGCACAAAACTGAAATTACATCTTAAATTTCAAATAGATTCTTCTGCATCATTTCTTTTCCTGGCTACCATATTTAGCAGCTTTAGCAGCAGCTGAGTATCCACCGCCCTGTCCTCCAGCTCCTCCAAGTCCTCCAGCCCCACCCAGTCCTCCAGCTCCTCCAAGTCCTCCAAGTCCTCCAGCCCCTCCTATTCCCCCTGCGCCCAACTGTCCACCTGCTCCTGTGAAAGACAAAATGTGTTGGCCATCTCCCAGTGTAAAATTAGAAGGACATCTGAATGATAGCAAAGCAGATTCTACCATATTTTGCAGCTTTAGCAGCAGCTAGTCCCCCTGCTCCTCCTAGTCCTGCTCCACCTGGTCCTGCTCCTCCAAATCCTGGTCCTCCCAGTCCGCCTGTTCCTAACTGCCCTGTTGCTCCTATGGAACACAGACATATTTAACAATCATTTCAGTTTACAGTTCAGACAGTGTCTGAATGAAACTAAAATGGATTCTACCGTATTTAGCAGCTTTAGCAGCAGCAAGTCCTCCTGCTCCTCCTAGTCCTGCTCCACCTGGTCCTACTCCACCAAATCCTCCTCTGCCCAGTCCTGCTCCACCTGGTCCTGCGCCACCAAATCCTGCTCCACCCAATCCCCCTGTTCCTAATTGCGCCCCTGCTCCTGTGGAAGACAATTTGATTCAGTAGAATGTTCAGTTGTAATGTAACTGGAGTATATAAATATAATGAAATAGATTGTACCATATTTAGCAGCTTTAGCAGCAGCAAGGCCTCCTGCTCCTCCCAGTCCTGCTCCACCTGGTCCTGCTCCTCCCAGTCCTGCTCCACCTGGTCCTGCTCCACCCAGTCCTGGTACACCGTATCCCCCTGTTCCTAATTGCCCCCCTGCTCCTGTGGAACAAAATTTTATCCTCTAAAACATTCAGTTTAAGTTTATGCCTTTATTTGGACAGGGACAGTGCACACTAATACTTTGACCTAGACAGAGTCAGAGGAAAGATGCTTGGTGCCAGGTTCTAGCATAAGTGCTAATTTACACCTGTAGTACCTGGAAAGGTTGATGGTTAAAAAAGGAGCAAACAAAAATGTAACTGGAGTATATAAATATAATGAAATAGATTCTACCATATTTAGCAGCTTTAGCAGCAGCAAGGCCTCCTGCTCCTCCCAGTCCCGTTCCACCTGGTCCTACTCCACCCAATCCTGCTCCTCCAAATCCTGCTCCACCCAATCCCCCTGTTCCTAATTGGCCCCCTGCTCCTGTGGAAGACAATTTGATTCAGTAGAATGTTCAGTTTAATGTAACTGGAGTATATAAATATAATGAAATAGATTGTACCATATTTAGCAGCTTTAGCAGCAGCAAGCCCTCCTGCTCCTCCCAGTCCTGCTCCACCTGGTCCTGCTCCTCCCAGTCCTGCTCCTCCCAGTCCTGCTCCACCCAGTCCTGGTACACCATATCCCCCTGTTCCTAATTGCCCCCCTGCTCCTGTGGAACAAAATTTGATTAAGTAAAAGGTTCAGTTTAATATATGGTATGGTATGCCTTTATTTGGACAGGGACAGTGCACACTAATACTTTGACCTAGACAGAGACAGAGGAAAGATGCTTGGTGCCAGGTTCTAGCATAAGTGCTAATTTACACCTGTAGTCCCTGGAAAGGTTGATGGTTAAAAAAGGAGCAAACAAAAATGTAACTGGAGTATATGAATATAATAAAATAGATTGTACCGTATTTAGCAGCTTTAGCAGCAGCAAGGCCTCCTGCTCCTCCCAGTCCTGCTCCACCTGGTCCTGCTCCTCCCAGTCCTGCTCCACCCAATCCTGCTCCACCCAATCCTCCTGTTCCTAATTGCCCCCCTGCTCCTGTGGAATAAAAATTATTTTAGCTATTATTTCACTTTGAATTTGACCAGTATTTCAATGTAAAAAAAAAAGTAGATTTTACCATATTTAGCAGCTTTAGCAGCAGCTAATCCTCCTGCTCCTCCCAGTCCTGCTCCACCTGGTCCTATTCCACCTATTCCTGCTCCACCTGGTCCTGCTCCACCGAATCCCCCTGTTCCTAATTGCCCCCTTCCACCTATGGAAAAATATTTAATTTAGCAATCCTTTCAGTTTAATGTAACTGGAGTATGTGAATATACAGTAGTAAACTAAATCATACCATATTTAGCGGCTTTAGCAGCAGCTAGTCCTCCTGCTCCTCCAAGTCCTCCTCCTCCCAGTCCTCCTGCTCCTCCAAGTCCTCCTCCTCCCAGTCCTCCTGCTCCTCCAAGTCCTCCTCCTCCCAGTCCTCCTGCTCCTCCAAGTCCTCCTCCTCCCAGTCCTCCTGTACCACCCAGTCCACCTACACCTTTGGAACATAAATTAATTTGATAAACCTTACAGCTTTTTCCCTTTTTTTTCTATAACAAACTAAAATTTCTCCCTGGGATTATTCAAGTATTCTGATTGATTATTTCTTGTTTCCTGCAGTCCTTTAGAGCATATATCCAAGAGGAAGACAAAATTAGACACCGTCATTAGTTTGAATTGAAACTATAGTGTTTATCATGTTAATATACAACATGATTTTAAAGCTATACAACATACCATATTTAGCAGCTTTGGCTGCTGGTGAGTATCCACCACCTCCTGGTAGTAGAATTGGAAGTCCACCTGGTACTCCGCCTGGTACTCCACCCGGGACTCCACCGGGTACTCCACCAGGTACTCCACCAGGTACTCCGCCTGGTACTCCACCCGGGACTCCACCTGGGACTCCACCAGGTACTCCACCTGGTACCCCACCAGGTACACCTTTTTCAGTGAAATTTAAGGATCGAAATAAGAACAACATGCTTTGCTAGTTCTTTCATGCCATATGAATGTGAATATAGCTGTATGTTAGGGATGGGCCTAGGGTTAGGGTTCTTACCATATTTAGCAGCCTTGGACCCAGCTCCTGCAGATAATATAATAATAATAATAATAATAATAATAATAATAATATGTAAAGATATGGAATCATTTCAATACATAAAAACAATTACAATTGACACTGGAGGTTTTTCTGGTTTTTTTGGGGTTTTTTTTTTTTTTACAGTCATGCTAGTGTTATTTAAGAATGGCAAATGTGTAGTAGCACATGAGGGTCTCTCTTTCCGGCTAATTAACCAGGTAGAGAAATACTACGCTAAATGGGGGAACTACATTGCATTTATCAGGGGACCATGACATCACAGTAGGCCTGTCACCGAATTAATACTGGAATAATGTCACTCCATCTGCCAACTTGTTACTTTCTTTTATTTATTTATTTATTTTTTTTCTGTGTGTTTAGCTTACCTAGGTGTGTATAGACGCATGTATAATATGATGCTTACATGTGTAAGTGCATTAATGTATAGTACGTGCACAGCTGTTGGACTTAAGAAATCCTTTACGTAATTTTTCTTTTAGTATGAATGTGTTGAATTGTTGCTTGTTATTGTTGGAAAAATGGAAAATGAATAAAAACTTCTAATCACAAAAAAAAAAAAAAAAGAATGGCAAATGTGTTATGTTCAAAGTGAAATAAATCTTGGCAACAATTATTATTATCATGAGATTTGATATTTATGGTTCCTAAAGAATCATAACTTCTGATGTTCATTGTTAATGATCAAAGAAAAGTAAATATTGTATTAAGTGTACCTCCAACACCCCCAACGCCTCCAACACCACCAATGCCTCCAACTCCACCAATACCTCCGACACCACCTACTCCTGGTGGAAAGAAACACCATATGTACTGAGATACAATACTTTTTTTTTTTTTTTATCAGAAAACATTGCCATGGTGAATCACTCTAGTACCATATTTGGCAGCTTTAGCCTGAGCAGGTGAAATGCCCCCAGGCCCCACTCCTGCAAAAAGACAGATTATTACAGATTGTTACTAATTGTCTTTGTAGCTTATATCAGTTAATACTGTTTTTCTCCAACATACACCAGTTCCAAAACTATATAAACCCACAAAATGTATAATGTTAACCAAGGGCAGCCTATATATCACTATAGACTGATCACAGGCTGCATGTATGGCTAGACTTGTTTTAGTACCTCCAACACCACCGAGGCCTCCAACACCACCGAGGCCTCCAACACCACCGAGGCCTCCAACACCTCCAACGCCTCCAACACCACCCAGGCCTCCAACGCCTCCAACACCACCTACACCTGAAAGAAAGAGTGTAGACTTTAGTCACTTCATCTAAAATTTGTATTGTGTTTCTCTTGATAGTTTTTGGGTGAATAACTGTGTTACCATATTTGGCAGCTTTAGCTTGAGCAGGTGAAATGCCCCCCGGCCCCACTCCTACAGTGAGACAAATATAAATCACAAATTTTTTTATCTTTACCTTCTATTTTATCTTCATTAACATTATTTGCACAAACACCCACCAGTTCCAACAGGATATCCAGGCTTTGACCCAATACCACCCTGTCCTCCTGGAAGTCCAAGACCACCAGCCCCAAAACCGCCATAACCTGAAAAGTTGTAATGAGAAACATGACCAGCCTTTGGATTTTTCTATTGATTCCATTTTGGTTCAAATGTGAAAAAACCTTATTGTACCGTAAGGAAGTTTGCCACCTCCAGGTTTTACACCATAAGCACCTGAAGAGGAAAAAAAAAAAAACACTTAAAAATAAGACGACAAGGACAGAGGGGTTTTGTTAATACTATCATATGCAAAAACCTGCTTCAATAACACAAGGACAGAGATACTAAACGCTTTTAAAGTTCTACATGCCTTTAATTATTGTTTCTATGAAAAGACAATTTATTAACCCACCATTTTTTGTAAATCATTGTGATTTTATTCCATTTATTAATGGGACTTTGTAGCATAATAATGGTAAGCAGTCAAGCTAACTATATTTTAGAATGTAGTAGTAGAAGTGAGAATCTCTACAGAGCAGAAAATGCTTTTATATCCTGTATTTGGGGTAATCAGAAAGAATAAAGACTAGCAAACCTTTCTGTAGCTCTAAATACAGATCACCTGACACACAACTCATATGTGATACATCCACCAAAGAAAGCCAGAGGCTAATGATAGAAGTGCCTGTTTGTTATTGGGTTGTAACGTGGATAATAATGACTGTTTACTGGAAAAACCAGCTGTAAATCCAACAAAGTTTAAAGAAAATAGTGTCGGTAAAAATTAAACCTAAGAGTGATAATTAATGTAATTCCAGACACACCTGGTGCTTTGGGTGATTTAAGGGGGTATCCATGGAACACTCCAGTCTGTGGTGGAAGACCAAATCCACGGCCTCCTGCTAGTGGAGAGATCAGTAAAATTTGAGTAAGTCAATGCCACGATGTCAGAAAATATAAATAACTTTTCACATGTGTAATACAATAAAGAACATGAGTCAACATATCGGAATATAAAATTGTAATGCAATGTGACATCAGTGGAAGCTTTTGCAAAGATCTGACTGATGGAAGTCTTTGCACGGAAACAGAAAATACAACAGTGTGTGGCCAAACAACAATGTGCAGTTCATGAGACGCAAAATGAATGATAAGGTGAGCTACTGTACCTGGTCCAGCCCCTCCTTGTCCCCCTCCTCCAACTGTGTAAGAGCAGAACAACAGATTGATGACTAGTACGTAAAATAGAAATATTGAATCATGTTCTTGATAATATTATATGAATGTGATCCCCATGCATTAATATTTTTGTATTTTTAATGAGAAAAATCCTATGTTGGATAAATGAAGCATGTGCTGAAAACTATTTTGTTTGCTCCTCCCTGAGTATATAATAAAATGTGTTTGATCTTAAAATGAACTAACAAAATTAGTTGTCACTCACTATTGAAATGGTTAACCTTACTTGATTTGGGATTCATTTCTGAACCAGTCGCCACCCCTGGAAGAACACCACGTCCCCCAAACCCTAATGGAGACAAAACCAATCAGAGAGGGACCAAATTAATCTCCACCATTCAAGAATCATTTACAATTTAGTGGACAGACACACTAAAACTAGCAAATAATTCCTGTGAAACTAGAATCTAAAAGAGATACAGACCTTGTCCTGGAACCAGTCCACCTTGATAAAGTCCAGGGACACCCACACCTATCACAGCCAATGAAAGAGCAATATTTTTGCATCTATACTGAAATGAAATGATGAATGAAACTGCAGTATTCTGTACTACACACTAACACACGTTGTCACACTGAAGTCAGACAGGATGCAGCCAAGCCAGGTGTCCTGGCGTCTAACAAGTTTGGCTGCTTGTCAGCTTATTTATTCTGTTGTAAGTGTTTTTTTTTTTAGTTCCCCACCACGCCAAACACCTGCCTCATGGAATAAATTAATTTGGTGTAGCTGTGCTGCACAGAGAGCTGCATTCTGTCTGCCTGGCCTTATGAGTTACTGTAAGCTGACTCAAATCCTCTGAACCTGGCACTTTGGATGCTTTTTTTCCTGCACCAGCACCAACTCCTCCTGGAAGGCCTGTCTGAGGAATAACTGGAACTGGGGGGGAAAGAAAAAAAGGAAGTGGGTCACTGAAGATGATATGATGAACATACCTCATAAGTATACACACTTTAAAAAAAAAAAAAAATCAGTACATAGAATATACAAATAGGGAAATGAGCAGATAAATATGGTGTATGTATCTTGCCTCCAGCGGGTACAGAAGCTCCAGTTCCGGCACCTCCCGGTCCTCCTCCTCCCCCAAGTACAGTTCCTGTTCCTGTTTTTCAAGCAAAGTGTTTTGATGTTAGTATAACCTAGATAGAAATCAGTTTCATGTTTGAAGGTGAATTGACTCTACTTAAACCTCTAAATATTATTTGTTTGTTATAAGTCATGGAAGAAATATTAAGATCTTTTACTTGATTAAATTAAAAGCACTAATATGCCTACTACTAATAACACTTGTACTAATAACACACTGAAACACTACAAGAAAACATTCCACATTGAAAACATTACTTAAAAATGATAAAAGTCTTATCAACCAAATGTAATAAATATGACTGTAAATGGAATTGTAATTGTAGAGTAATATGTTCCCTTGAGTGTTATACTATTGTGTGTATGTATTTTACATTTATATTTATTTTCTTGCTGTATTACTGTCCATGTTGCATTTTACAGTTACATGTGTGTAAGGCAGAGCACATGTGAACTACTCACACAAAGTATTGACTGGTTTAATTTACAGTGATGCATCATATTTTACAAAATCACGTTTAGTGTTTATTGAGTCGTTATCCTGTGAGAACCAAGAACCTTCAAAAAGGACAACTTTAAAAAAAAAAAAATAAATAAGGGAAACATGTCTATTTTCAGCTTTGTCACAATGCATTGTCTAGTAAATTCCATAATTTAAAAATGTTTATTTAATTTAATGGATAAGAAAACAAATACTGCTTCCTTTATCCTTCAGTTTATCATTATTAAAATAGGAAAGATCTGGAAAGTTGTAATGTAAAAGTAAGTATACCTCTCAGACAAATTTAGTGGAGTAAAAAGTATTTCGATACATGTGAGATGTAGTGAAGTATCAACACAAAAAACATATAAAAAAGAAATGATAAAACACAGGACAAAGTTAAATTTAAGTACAATTACATTCCACCACTGTCTGTTTTACAGGTACATGAATGTTGTAAAGCAGTTTCATACCCAGGAGTACTAACTCTCCCCACCAGAGGGCCCTGTTTTACTGAAAAGGACATTGTGCCCAACTTGAACCTCTCAGCAGGGAGCCTTTGCTTGACCACTGCATTTGAGAGTAGCTGATCTGGCTCTGCTGTTCTGTCATCACCCCATGATCAAAAGTAACATGGATGATGTTTAATCTAATCAGAACAGATAGGCAGTATGCATGGCATTCGCCTTGCCTCATCAAATGCCTCATTTCTTTGGCTCTCCCCTCATGCAGGAAATGAGCTGTCAGCTTCACTTGTAGGGGAGCTTGGCAGTAGAATAAAACACATTTGTGTATTTGTTTAAAGTTTTTTTTTTTTTTTTTTTTTTTGATTTTTTTATGTTTAATTCCCCATAATTTTGCAGACAGACATTGCGCACTGCCTGTAAGTATGTGGCCTGAGAGATTTGGTGAGGAAAAGTTTGGCAAGACGGTGTTATGTTTTATCTGTGCTGTTTCAGAAGAACAAGTTGTTATTTTGAGTGTCATGAAAAGAGCACAGACTGATTCTGGGGACTGAGATTTTGTCATTGCCAACCACTACTTAAGCATAGGCCTGTTGCCATGGTGCAGTGCTATGCATGATTGGGCCCTCCTGAGTCCATGTTTAATCAGCCTGGCTAATTTTAAGGAAATCATGTGTACATACACAGCACAGACCTGAGGTCATACTGGTCTAAATTCAAACTGTCCAGTACTTGCAGGTGCATGATAAACAAGTATAATCACTGCCAAGCACTTTTTTTTTCATGCTCATTTAACATGAATCCTTAACAATAATTTTGGCTTCCTTGTAACATGCGAGCTTGTTCTTCAAACCTGTCAAAGTGTTAAAAAAACATACTTTCAATTTGCAGCACAGTTTGAGTTTGTACAGTAGGCTGTCAACAGGCTAAATATCAGCTTACCTCCTGGTAGTAGAGGCCCCCCTGCGCCTGTAATTAGGACGATCACAATACAGGAGGTATTAATGAGACTAGGAAATTTCCTTCAACAACATTTTGGAAATAACACAGACCTTTCTGATAAAGAGTGTTCCTATATTTTGGCAGCAGATGGTTTTAGTGTGTAATAAAACACTGCAAAACTCTTATTTAAAGCATGTGTTAGAATCAGTTTCATCTAGTGATGAGGTTGGTATTCACAAGTGAATATCCCTCAATTCTCTAACGGCTACATTGGTGAACAAAAACGTAATAAATAAATAATACATTTTTGGTTAGTCCTTTGTGAAAAATACTACAGCTGAAGGAGGAAATCTTCACCCGTTAAAGATTGAAATGGTTCATTGTAAGGAAACAAAAACACAATTCAGGGTATTGTGCACTAATGAAAACAGAACTATTAATATTATATTTCATCTCTACAAACAGACTGTTAAAGTGATTGATACAGAATGATTTAAGAACTGTCCTTTGATGAACTAGCAACATGTGGGCTTTTACCCATTGGTAGCTCCAGCATTCTACAACCCTCCCAAGGACGACATGGTTCAGAATTAATGACTGAATGAATGAATTATTTGAGAATTTATTACAGGTATCATGTGCAAATAACTAGAAGTACACACTTGAGATATAGGCCCACCACACTAAAGGGACAATTCAGCTACAGCCTGGGTTTAGACTTGCGTCAACAAATTTTTGGGTCGATCCCTTTCTGATTTGCAGGGTGCTTGGACAGCCAATACTGATATTGGCTGATTCCGATACATTTTTTTCCAAACACAACACACAAAAGATTGCAAAGTAACTTTCCCATTAGAGCATTTATTTTCAAAATAGAAGAAAAGTGCACAAAAGGTGCCAGGTTTTCTGTATGAGAACAGGTGCATTGATTGAAATGCCTGGTTTTTAGTGAGTCTCGTATCGTACCCGCAGCTGAAAATTATCATATTTAAAGGAAAATTATCATACACACAAATTTTTATTCTGATGTGGGACCGACCATCTGCTTTAGTAACACATTATCACAGACTGTACCTATTACATGCTGCAACTCGGTTTTACATTTAAATAATCTAACAGAACCTTGGAAAAAAGCAAGCGTCTCTACATATGTGGAGCACAGGATGAACCCCTGCACTGAATGTACCAGAACACCATTTATACATTCCCAACTTCTACATGTTTCAGGCTGAATCAAGTTCCTGCCTCATGAAAAGAGCGGCATGTGGGAGGATGAATAAAGACAAGTGCAGCACCATACGACGGACCTGTATCCTATTTGTGTTTGGTAATTAAATAATTTAGTCATGTAATGATGGGCTAAAATTATCGTACATCACGGGATTTTTGGAATTATTGATCATACATTGTAAAGAGGCAAAATTTATTGTACATTTTATAGAGTAAAATTACAGAACACGTACAAATATGATAATTATCATAGGTCTGGCTTGGTCCAGGCAGGGTGATGGGGTGAGGGGGGGGCAAGAGAGGGCAATTAAACAAACATCCTGCCCCTTCAAATGAGAGTTTCCAAAGGTAGGGAAAACAAAAAATGAGAGGCACAACAGCAGGAGACTTAGAGGAATTAGTAAAGCATCATAAGTTTCACTTTCATTTTGGACAGTCACATGGTGTGTGAGTACGCAGTGTGAGGTACGTACGGCACAGAACACACCCCACCATTGCCCCCTCCATCAGCAACATGCACCCTCTTCACGTTCTTGATTGCCACCTCATATATAATTATCTGGAACTGGCCCCTGGGTAGGCAGGAATTTGACCTGTACTCAAAATAAGTCAATGATAGACTGACCGGCCAGTTGCAGGTCATGGTCGATCATGTGAGAATTGGCCAACTTCTGAGCATGGCCGATAAATTGGTGCAAGTCCAGCTTTTACCACTAAAAAGCTAACCAAATCTACATTTTCACCAAATGGAAGAAAATCCAAAGTTCAGAAGTGATATACCTCTTTTTGCAGCCTTCTGTCCAAGTCCTGGGAAAAATCCTCCAGCCCCACCACCATAACCACCTAAACATAACAAAGAGACACTTATGAGAATGTATCAAAGTGCATATGAAATCTTGGATATCATCAGAACCTGTTCTCATACTGTATTTTATATTGTACTGGAAAAGTAGCAGTTCCCACCTCCCCCATGACCTCCAGCTCCAAGTCCACCACCACCACCGACTCCACCGACTCCTAGATTGCCATAACCTTGATGAGATGGAAAATTATACATGAAATGAACAGAGAAGAAAAGTAACATAGAGCAAATTGTAAAGGGGTCAAGAAAAGTCAATGAAAAGCAGGCTGTGATAAGTTACTGGTCATTTATTCAATACTAAATACCTTTCAGTAAATATGGCTAGTCACTCAATCTTTCATCAAAACATTATCCAGGACCTAAATGTAATGCACACTATACATTTACAAATACAAAGCACGCAAAATATGACATAATATCATGTGCGCTTGATTAGGTTAGATTGAAAACAGTCACATTTGTGTTTGTGTTATGCTTTATGAGCCAAGGACTGTACCTTGGGCACAAAGGGAAAAGCTGACCCAAACCAACAGGGAAACATGATAGACATGATAGACACAACACCAAAAAGACTTGTCCATCTATGCAGTGTTTCAAACACTGGAGGGAGCAGTGTATACTTTGTGAAAGTCCCAAACTAATCCATGCATGGCAAAAACCTTTGGCTCAACTTGATGCAAGAATAAAGTCATTTCGCAGCATGGGTTACTGCTTGTTGACAAGAACAAAAAATGGAAAAATTCTAAAAAGATGTGGACTAAACTTTTAAGCACTTGCTCAAGTATTGAAAGAGACACAAAGATCCTTACAACTTAGTGTTGTAAATTGCATACACAAGTCATTTGTACACCACAGGGAAGCAATGCCATTTAGAGAATATCAAATGTATTAACTTAACCCCAAAATATTCTAATTTGCATTAGTTGTTGACTTAAAATCAGTGCATAAAAAGTTTTGGCTTAGCAGATAGTTTAAACGTGGTCCCAAGCATAATATACAAAGCCATTGAGGACTGAAAACCAACAGCTGTCTTTCCATAGAAGTAACACATTAAGACTGTTCATGGTAAAATATATTAAAGGTTATATATTTGGAAATCTGTAATTCGGAGCTCTGGGATAAGTATGAAACGTCTAAGCTGCAATGTGAACAAAAAAAGGATGCTGTTGAAAGACTAAGTTGAAGTTAAGTTTTGTCCATTCACTGCCAAAATAATGGTAGCCTATTTTCAAAGGTTAATATATTGGACTTGAAAGTTCAAAACAGGATTCTCAGAAACATGGAGTTGTATTAAAAAAAAATCTGTGAGCTGAAAAAAAAAATTCCAATCAGAGACAAACATATTGGAATAATGAATGTTTTTAAACAAGAAGAAATTCAGATCCTGCCAACAGCCTAGTCCACCAAGGAACTTGTTTTCATCAATATTTGTAAGCCAGGAAATCTGGGGTGAGAACAACTAAGCATGTGAAACAAGC
>JAPSES010000144.1:16975067-17008556 GCA_029822895.1 Maxillicosta whitleyi
GGGGGGGGTTGTCGGCTCAGACCGGAGGGTGAGAGCTTGGAGTGTGTCCAGCAGTCTGCAGGGTGCAGGTAATGATACTGGCAAAGGGGAGGAATGTACTGGGAGAGACAGACAGAAAGATGGAAGTGTGGAGTTTCATGACCTAGTCAAAACAAATGTGGGCAGAGGACTTGCCAAAAGCTTGGCAAACACTCTGTGCATGCAATGTGAGCCCAGACACTAAGCTCAGAGACCTTGTGATAATCCATCTCCTTCAAAGCTTGCAGTTTGAGTCCTCTCAATTGCTCAACCTTCCCCAAGCACTGACCAAAGCAATAACAACAATAATCAATTTTTATCATCAGACTGACACAAGGAATCTGTCTCATCAATTTTTCTAACATTTATCACTGAACTGCTCATGCCAAAATACTAAATAAAAAGGAATTGACAGTAAATTGACACATAAAAATGCAGCTGACATATAATACACGGCTGATTCCTGAAGCTCTTAAAATAACCAAGTCTAGTTTTTCTCAGACTGTACACATCTGGTCTTTCATCCAGATTGCAGGATGTCTGAGGTGTGTGTGTGTGTGTGTTTGTCAGTGTGCTTGTTGGAAATACACAGCACAGTATGTTCAACAAAGAAAATATGCATGTCAATGGAAGAGAAACACGGAGGGAGAGCGAAGACAGGCAGTACTGAGGAGAGTCTTAGCTTACGCATCCATCATCCATCCCACCTGTGTTCACATGTGCATGACCCAACCAGACTCTGGCAGTCCTGCTCAGGGTCGACCAGCACCTGCCACGTTGAGCTCAACTCTCAGTGTTTTAAGATCAAGAGACAAGACGCAGACATGCAGAAGTCAGACAGAGAGTGTTTGTGTGTGACCATGAGTGTAGTCCTTGGGTGGACACCAGGTTTGGACAAGAAAGAAAAGAACAGACACTTTCTAGGACTTTACTTTTTGTACCTCTGACATCATCAGACACAAAGAAAACAAAACACTCACAAGTAAAGGATAGTACCCTGGAGGTTGTGTATTTTCAGGGTCAAAGCGAGAGGACATGCCAACAACATCTGGATCTGGACCAAGATCTGGAAATCAGACCTTTTTCATTTGGCTTCAATCCACTGATTGTATACTTTTTTTTTAAGAGATGGAGGGTAGAATTTCTGTACAAAAGCTCTCCGTTAAGTCATATTTACACAATCTTGTCAACTCAAACAAGCATGCTATTGTTGGACTACAATTATTACAACATGTCAACTTACACAAATAGACCTGTCTTAGCTCACACAATATTGGAAGTCTACACCAGTGTTGTTTGTTGTCATGAGCCACACACATGGAACGGCTTCACCATGACCCTGATATCAAATCAGCACTTTTCCTTGGTCCTGCTCCCAGTATTTTGTTGATTGCTGACAAGCTGAACAATTTCTGTGTACCAATGTAGTGGCTAATTCTCTTAGTGACGAAGGCATAATAGGACGCCTGAGAGACACTCGAAACCCAAACTACCTTTGGACCATGGACAAAATAACCCTGCAAAAGGTCAAACCTCCAAATACAAGATGGAAGGGACTGAAACCCAATATCACACAGGAGAGAGAGTTGGGGGCCAAGCAAACTAGAAGGTAAATGATGCAGGACCCCAGTGCATCATGGTTTCCCTCCATTTAGTTTTCAAAAATTCTTTGACAGAAACATGGCTTATGCTTCCATTCAGAAAAGACTATGCGCTTTCACAGCTGTGCAATGACAAGTGCACCAGCAGGTTGTTGAGGTGAAACGTGTAGCAGGGAATAACAGAGCATCACTCGGCAGCAGTGATTCATTTATGGTCACTGGTTTAGATGATCTCAGTTATGGTATAAAAGTAAATGCAAGTCTAGACCAAGACAAAGAAGTAGTCTTGTTTAAAATGAAATGAAAATGTGACAGACTTGTACTGTTTGTTGTATTCGTAGTCTCCTGCTGTGTCGTGTCATGTCATGTGTTGGAATTGAAAGCGAAGAAACTGAATTAAGACTAGACAGACAGAGTGGCTAATTTTTTCAGTCACCGTTCTAAAACTAAGGTGATGGATAAGAGCCAGTATGAACAAAAATATCTGGTTTCAATCTCAGGACTGAAATGTCCTGCACATTTTCCAGAGGGGTTAGGTAAGGTAATCCTCTTTTTTCAGGACCAGAGAAATACAACAGACATTAATCAAAACATTGTCTTCAGCTCTAAATTTATTTCTCCTGTTCTTGTTCTATTAGTTTCTCCTTGTTTTGGACTTTTTTTGGTGCTCTTTCCTCTCCAGTTGGTGTGTATGAGGTTGCGCTTGACCAGACAAGAGGTGTTAATGGCAGCAGCTAGAGGAAGCCAAACGTGAGGGGTACAAGATAGATTTTCTTGCTCCTTTCCATCTCCTCCCTTTTCCTCCCCCTCTCAACTTTGTGAACCAGCTGGGCCTGGTGAAGGGCTTAATTTAAGAGAGCAAAGAATTCCATGGCAGGGATCCACTGTAACTGACGGCAGACGCACAGAGTAGACTTCGTAGCTGAAGCTCTGGAATGTCCAGAAAATTTTTCAGCCTTGTTTCTCAGTGTCATCTTTTTAATTAACAACACAAGTGATCTATAGGCAAAACTTTGGTTTACATGAAGTCCTTGTTAGAAATAATGAATGTCTTTATTACTCTTTGATTTGTGAACCACTGCTACTGCCAAAATGACAGGACGTCTTTGCAGTCTCAATAGGAATTATATGTTCAGATAAACTCACATTCTGCACATTTGCTCTGAGCAATGGGAAGCTGCTAAATGGAATTATTCATGTAAAACCTCAGCAAATTTAATGCAAATGCTACAAATTTCTGTAATGTGATGGAAAATCGTCATGATAACTTAATCTTCAAAGGCGAATCAGAGGTCTACAGAGATTCAGCTTTTTCTGTGATTGACAAGCATGCTCAGGTCTTCGGCTGTGGTCCCACTAAATCTTCTCTTTGAAAGTTAAGCCCATCATTATGTCCTTTACAGTCATGACACCAGATTTTTATCAGTATCAAATTATCACACAGTTTTCCTTCCAAGTTGGTGGACTGAATGCATTCTTGTGAGGTGACGCAGGACAAGCTGGATGGAAGTTGAATGATGAAAAGTATTGTAGTGATTCCAGATCGCGTGACACAAGTGGACACACTGTAACTCCCCTTGCTTCCTTTCCCCCTCCGTCTCCTGTGACCTCCTCTGCTCCTTGTCACTTCCAGGTTCTCTGTGCTGTCAGTCACGGGCATCGAGCTGTGAGAAGCAAGACTAGTCACACGTTGGACTAATTATGTATTCACACAGTCACACCACTACACACAAACCATCTCCCTTGCTGGCTGGTGTGAGCCAGCCAACTTTGGCGGCAAGCCTTTTATTGTTTTCACTTTCCTTTTCCATGGAGTCATTGACACTATCGATGCGAGGTCCCAAAGCCTCCCCCACTGCCAGATGACCCCGTGAGCAAACCTGTCAAACCTGCTACAGACAAACAGGAAAAGGGTCTAAGGTTGCCTCATTCTCTTTACATCTCTGCTTTTGAACAGTGTCCAGGTCAAAAGTGTAACAAAACCGGACCATCAAACTACTACACTGCTGTAGTCATTGTCGGTTTGGGTGCATTTTTTTTTTTTTTTAATAAGGATATATTGCATCATACTAGAAAGGAGAATTGTTCATTATGTGGTAATGGTTTACAATATAGTGAAGGGGCTGCTTAGGCAAACTCTGGAGGGTCTCAGCAACCACAACACTTGGGCATGAGAACACACACATCATCTCTGAGTCACAAGTAATTCGTACAAATGGGTCCAAATCAACGGCAACTGTAAAAGTCACCATTACACGTATGCAGATTACAAGCAGTGTCGATGTGCCAAACAATGCCTTGCCCAGTGACGTCTGTGGGTTTCTGGCCTCAACAGCCTTGTGAGGCTCTCACCTCAAGAAACACATGCCTTTTTTCAACCACGACTGTAACGAAATCATTACTGGTATTCCTTAATCCAAACTGTGCTAATTTCTACACCATGTGTTACACTATATCCACAAGGTTTGTGATGTCATTGTTTATGCTCCAACTCATACAAACAGAATAGGCCATAAAATAAGCTTTCAATCCAAGCAAACATTTCCGATCCTTGTTTCTGTGATGATGAGAATCCCTGTTATTGTACTTGTTATTGATTTCTGCTGGAATGTCACAGTTACTATGGTAAAATTAAGCCCCTAAGCATGTCTGCAGAGTATCCCTGGTTTAGAGCTCACACTATCTCATTTACACTCACATTGCATTGTTTGAGGTGATTACTGTTAATGAAAACTAGGTGTGATGAAACACTTTCTGGTGGGGATCAGGAACCCCCCTCTACACCCAGGTTTCAGTTTTTCACCATATCTTTTTATTTTTATTTTTACTCTGCTTCAGTCTTTTCCTTTGTCCACCTCACACCCACCTGTTACCATTCCAGTACATATACAACTCACCATCCTGTACTGTGGTGGGTCACTTTAACATCACTATGTTCCAGTCAGTTCTATCTATTATTCAGATTTTTTTTAATTATCTTTACTTATTCGCTCGATCCATCAGATGTTGTTGCTTACATGAAGTTGCACCATCTTGGCTATAATCTTCTCTGTTTCTGCCAGTCGTTTTTCAATACCTCAGCTTCATCTCTTTAGTTCACACTCATACCTCATTTCCAGACCTGCTCCAACCCTGCCCCATCTCCATATGAATATTGAATCTATGCTTAAGTTTTGCTTTATGATCTGGTTTGGTCTGGTATGGTCTGATTTCTCCAGAATTTTTCCCTCCGTGCTGTACTGCACTGTACTGTACAGTGGTTCTGTGTTTAGCCGTATGCCTCCTGAGTTCACCTATCTGCTCTTCTTTCTCCCCCTAAAGACTCTTATGCTTTCACATTCACCAATGGATACATCTTCCAATCTTTTTTTAAGTGTGCCAGTTTTACAAAAGGCAGATGGCAGCACATCTGATATCTGTGTTGCTAATCTATCCAAGCCTGCCATCACAGCTGTGAAAGTAGTGAGAAAGTGCACTTGATGGAACTTTACATTTGACTGTTTTAGATAAGGAAAAGTACCTTGTAGTGTAAGGTGATAAAATATATGAAAAATCTCACAAATCTTAAACTTCATTTGACAACCTTGCACAACACAGCTAATCTGGCTTATCCTGACAAGATAAGAAACCATAAGGGAGAACGCCCTACACAGACTGACACACATCTTTTATAGATGTTTTTGGGGATGGTTGTTCATCTGTCCAGTATATTGGAATATATTCTTTAACCCATAAAGACCCAATGCTACTTTTGTGTCAATAACAGAAATGTATTTTCTCATTTTATCAGCATTTCTAATGATATTATCCCCTGTATTTTGCTTCTTTTTTTTTAAGTGAAAGTCATTTTTTCATATTTAATTTTGTGATCATGCACATGTTCATAAAAACTCAGATTAAAGTTAATTGTCATAATATCAGAAACAGACAAAAATGAAGAAAATGTGACTTTCAAAAACACTTATCATTAATGGAACGTAAACTAAGTGTCTTCATCCACTGTCATTGATCAAACTCCATGGGTTTCAGTGTTGCAGAAGACAATGGTTTTTCCATGTTCACTACAGAGCCTCTCACTGTCCCTCTGAATGACCCTGAAACAATGACAAACTGTATTTTTCACCAATTATTTACATGTACTGATAGGTTTAGTGGATCAGAAGTTATTAAGAATTTAATACTGGAAGATTCATTTTGGTTTCCAGTGGTTGTTTGAGTCTTTATGGGTTAAACCTGTATGTTTTTGTAAAATCACATTATATTTTCTCTGACTTCTGAATCTTACTTTTGCAATGATCTAACATCACACAAAAAATTTAACTTAAAAAAAAAAGGCATTTTCAAGACATAAATCTTTACCTATTTAACTGACTCTCAAAACAATAATAAAAATTTAAGAAAATTAAGAATTCAAAAAGTATAATGAATGTAAAATGAAGGCAGAAGTACACTGGATACTGAGCACACATGCACTCTGAGAATGAAAAACTACTCAATTCTGACCTGTATGCACTATAAAGAAGATTAATTGTCCAAATCACGTATAAAGCAAGAAAACCAGTCAACAAATGCAGCCTGTGGCCATGGTATGTAAAGTTGGCCAAGTGTGTTTCCTCTCCCAGATGGTCCACATATGCATCTAACTGCCATTCCACTGAATACTTTTCTGACAACTCAGGGTTGAGCAAAGAGACCAGTGTTCGACAGGTCGGCTCGAGTCAGAACATGCACACCAAAACATTGACATTATATCAATTTGGGTAAGCCCCAAAAGCAGCCTCTGTCATCATAAAAGCTATGATCATAGTGCAACCATCTGTAGAATTTCACTATGACAAACACATGGGAGGCTCTGCAAAGTGAATGCATGAGAGACAAATTGTGTCACCGGCAGTGGAAATTCTGTTTAGCAACACATTGGACATTCTGTGGATGTATCACTAAGGATGCCTTAATGGCCTCTAGGTCTAAAGCTGAAGTCATTTAAACACCATTAATCTTCACAAGTCATTAAGTCGTGATAAGTCTTGAGAAATCTAGAGAAAGCATTTCAATGAGGTGAGATAATTTTAGTGAGTCACATTATTTCAAAATACAAGCATTTTAAAGTGAACAAATGTGATTTAGATACATATCGTTTACTAGAAGTTAATACCAGAATTAATGACTTAAGGCACCGGTCTTCAGTGTTGAATAGGATGACCTGTTTCAGAGATATTGCTATAAGTGACGCAACTAGCCTTTTTGTAATAGTTTGCATTACAGGTACGCCTACACATAAGCTCTCTATAAATCTATCATCACAGAAAGCTTTTCAAGTTTTTTCCCTTGGGTGCAGCAAATTTTCAACAGCTACAGAATGTAATTGTGTTTGAGAGTTTACTACACTTATCATGGACATCAAATGATTTCCTTGAATAATCCTTTTCTGGAACAGACCACGTTGTACAAGATTTATCTTTAGCGTCAAAGCTTGCTTTCATTTATTTGGGGTTTTCAGAAAAAAAAGAAATTATGAAAATGTATATACAGAATTAAACATATACACGCATCCCACCCACTTATTATTGTGGCTTCTTATCTTTTTGTCTGAGATCACGATTGACTACAGCTGGTAGCTTCTGCGTGCCAACACAGACAGAATTTGTTTGACTGAACACATTGGATTGACCGACATTAGTACAATGAGAGTGCAAGATGCTCCGAGCAGATTTTAGAAAGAAATTTCTATAGTTTTAAATAACAGCTATCTCTTTGAGCATATTTTAACGACCGCCGGCATTTACATGTTACTTTAAACTATTGGTAGATTAATGTATGAAAGAAGACCTAGCTAATTGTCACAATCAGCCAAAGAAAACAGGTTTGATGATGAGGAAAATTCTCAGAAACCATGTATCACTGGTCTATCATGAACTAGAAGCTGCTCGAACATCAGTATCACAGTCAAGCAAGATTTTCACCACAATGGACTAAGAGGCTGTGGTTCAACAAAGCAGCCTGTGTTCCAAAAATGACACCTTCAACTTATGCTGACCACACAGGCAAAGAAAAAGCATTCTGGATGAAGGTTTTATAGTCAGACAAAAGACTGAATACTTCTATATGGGTGATGGATGCAAACCCAAGAAGTCTGTACTAAAAGTTAAGCATGGTTGTGGGAGGATCATGCAACGAGGCTGTTTTGCTGCCAGTTGAACTGGAACAGTGCACACAGTGAATGGAATAATGAAAAAGGAGGACTACCTCAGAATTCCTCTGCATAACCTCAAACCATTGGCTAGACAAATGAAACTTGGACATATTGGGGTGCTCTAACAGGACAATGAGACCAAACACACATCAGAGCTGGTTGTGAAATGGATGAAGCCACCCAACATGAAATATTTGGAATGGCCTCGACTCTGTAAGAACTATCTGCACTAACCAAAATGTTAACTTAAATCTGCCTGTACGGTTTAGAAAAGTATAATTCTGACACATTTATTGTGAATAAAAATGGTTAATGTATAATGTATGTACTTGCATAATCATTGATCTAGTGTAAAAATAAGTTATACATTTTTTAGAAAAGAAAAAAACAGGAAATCTCAGAGCAAATGTTTATTCAGCCACTTCAGCCCAATTATTCTAGTGATTATAACAAAATTGTTCAACTGTTTTTCTCTTTTGGAGGAAACTAAATGAAATAAGAAAAAGAAATGTGTCCATTGGTTTCAAAACAACACTAAGGCGTTGTTGCCAAATGTCCAAGCACAGAGGTTGATGTTTAAGACCTACTGGCAAATGACGCACAGGAGAGGCTGTAAGAGCTCACTATGGGACACTCATCAACTCAGACAGTGGAAAACAATGGAAAAACAATACGGAACTGGTAACATAGTCACTGGAAAACACAGTAGAAACAGGATACTGAGCAGGCTGAGGAGCTGTTGTTGATTCAGTGAAAGTATCTGTTTATCATGAGACAAAACTGCACATTCACAGCTACAGGTCATAATGTGTGACTGATTAGACACTAATAAAAACTAATAAAAGCCCTTATCTTATCTTGAACTTCTCTGTAATCACTTTATTTCTTCAGATGAATTAGTGAGATTATTCATGATGCTAACAAACACATCTGATGACATCACCCAAGAAAAATAGTTTCGGAAACAACAGGCACTTCTACTGTCAACAAACAAGCTGTGTTGGTTAAATGTCTGCATTTTGGGTGGATTGAGTTCAGCGTGATGTTATGAGTCTTCGACACAAAAAGGTTTACTCTGCAGACAGTTTGGGTTCCAAGATGTTGAAATGTTGACACAGATTTGGTGTAAGGAAAAGGAAAATGCCATCTTTCATGCGTCTGAAAAAGCAGAATTTCATTGATGTTGCATTAGTCCATTTCTGCTACGACCCCAAATCGACGAATGACGCATGTGCAGTACTTATGTGCATCTGTGTGCACTTGCACTTTTAATTACACACATATGAAGATCATAAGCATATTTACATATAGTACAGTGACTCGCACTCATGCACATTCATATGCAGATGCTTCCAGTCCCTGACAGCCCAGAGGACAGGTCTGAGCGCCAGTAATGAAAAACATGTGTGCTCCTGGAGACAAGACTTCTTCCAAGCTCATCTCCTTTTGACTAAACACTTTCATCCTTAGCTCAATCTATCAGTCTCCTCTCTATCAGCAAGCTCTTTAGACAAGTCTGTTGGGTGAATGAGTGTGCAAATACGGTTGTGTTTGTCAATGACTGATGTTGCATGTGAATAATATATAGTATTTTCGCAAGAGCTATAAGTCCTTTCCATCCTCCTCACATCAACCTGGCCTTCCTATATCCTCCCTATTGCACTTTATCTTTTTATTTCTCAGACTTTCTCTTGTTGCAGAGCATACAAACACATTTCCCACTGCCTATTCAAACAATTATCCTGTATGAACCAGAATATCATTTGATGAACCAAAAGAATCAGGTGCATTGTTGCCATCTGTATTTTATATACTGAAGAATTTAGATTCTGAAGGATTTGGCATAGTTTAGTTTTTGTAATTTAAAACCAGCAGTTGGGTGGTGAAATAGCAAGCATTTTCTTGGTAACTGCGAAATTGGTCACAACAGCTGTTAAGTACCCTTTTCCAAATAGAGTAAAACATTGGAATGGACTGCAAAAAAAACTTCAAAGCTGCCTAGTGGAAGCATTTATCACAATCAAGGATCACAACCTCCCACCGTCTGTTCATCTGTAGGTCTTCCTTTACCGGAGACAAAAGGTCCCAGATTCCAAATTCTGTCTGAAACAGCTTGCTGAGTGATGTTGTTGAGTTGACCAATGCAATCTATCATCTTTAATTGCATGGGTATTGCAGTGCAAGCATCTTTCCAAACATGAATTTATCTTGTACCTAATTGTTGAGGGTGCATTCACATTTATTCTATGAATGTGCATTGTTGTTGTAGTTACTGGCAGTGAGGAAGCATATAAGGCACTAAGTGCTTATTAGACTGTTAAACTCAATCTAAAATCCCTTTCATCCCATAGGTTTTTCAATGTTGGACATAAAGTGTGCTGAACTGCACAATTACACCCCTGTCACACAACTGCCCGCCAGGCACGTGAAAACTATGCATGCAGCTTTTGTATTTTTTTTTTTCTTTGTGCAAAATTCAGTGTAACACTGTGAATGCTTTCCAGAAAAGACTGCTTGAAATGTGTAGTGTTATCCCCACATTTAAACAATTATCGCAGCCCATTCCTCTCTATGACGACAGCCTTCTCACTTCATATTTAAGTATGGCGGTACTGAACACTTATAAACACCCTGCTTCAGAGTCGGATAGATTAAACTTTCCTTCCCTGAGGTCATAATGTTAAAACAACTTTGGAGAGGTGTTAATTCAATTATTGGTTAAATTTACAGGCTTCTGTACTGTGTTGGATTATATAGAAGTTGTTTATTACATAGTGTAAACAAAAAATATTACAAACACAAGTGATAATTGTATTTATGTATATCTGCTATACTTAATGACATACAATTTTTGACAATGCAATAGAGGAAGTACTTGTCATTTTTCATTAGTCTTATTGAATAACGCTGTATATTGGTTTGTGTGATAGGTCTACCATCAGATAACTGTCTTTCAATCTTCTTTTATCTCAGAAGGTCAATGTCAACATACGTTTACAGAGATAATGTAGATATCCCACCCAGAAGCATCCTCTCTCACCCTAAAAGAGTAATGTTGTAATGGTAAAATACAATTTCACCAGCAAATAAAACAGTAACCTGTGTGTTTTTTGTAAACTGACTTCACACTGCATGAAAGTGACAAGAGGCTAGCCTACATAAGCCAAGTTCTGGCACAAAAACCATACGGATCGAATCCACCTTTGCTTGAGGGAACACAGGAAGGCAGACGGTGTCCAACAGCTGTTCATAAAGACAGCGTTCCCCTTTCCAGCTTTCAGTGTATTGTCAAAGCGAGATGCTGACAGGCTTCACAATTAGTGTAACATTTACAAGGTCTTGCATGAGCTACGCTACAATTCATTGCAGTCACGCTACTCACAACGCCAGCTGCTGTTCTCCATTACTGACCAGACAAGGTGCGTATCTGTGGAATGCAATGTCAATGCTTTGCTTCAACCAAAGAATGTATGGCAGCTTTATAGATATACGCTTGATCATAGATAGGTTGTTTATTAATGTTGGCAAGTGTGTCTGTTTGGCAAAAATAATACTCCTGTACACATTAAGTAAATTTTTTAAAAAGGGGTCAACACTTTTATTGCCTGGTAGCACACTGTATCATTTCTACTGTCATGTTTTATGCAGCACAAGCCAAAATAAGTGATGCAATTAGATTTAAGCTGCCAATTTGAGGCTTACCTGCTGGTGAACTATGGGTGTGCAATTATACAGTAATGGAAATTTCATCATTGTAAGATATAGTTCCCAAATTTGGACTAAACTTGGACTTTAGACAATAATGGAAAGATATGAAAAGTGACCCCTGATGGAAACCAACATTTAGAGATTGCGGAATACAATTAAAACAATGAAGGGGAATATATTACAATCCCTTTGAGAATGTATCTCTCGTCTCAAACTGTAGCTGACCCTAACTGTTCACTCAGCATTCAAGGTTTTCATTTTTTCATACAACAAAGATGAATGTGGAGTATTAAATGGACCCAAATCCAATTGGATCCAATTTCAAAAGGAGCTACTTTTATCATAGTTTGCTCCCAGGATTCTCAGTGTCTATAATCGCATTCTTATCATGTAGGCTTGGTGTGAAACATGGAAAACTCCTATGCGTATACAAGCAATAAGTCCTCAGTAATGCTCTGCTGATCCCAGCCAAAATCAACTTCCACCAAATACTGGATATTAGATCATTTTCACAAAATTGCTCTAGTTAGGGGGTGGGTGTTGGGCTTCTCAAGGGGACCCTTCTGTAACCTGCTTCATGTGTTATCAGGATTATGAGACGATTGCTCTGTGCCTTATCTTTCCTCACACATAGAGGTGGGTTGTGATAGCATCAGCAGTGCTTACGGAAATTAAAACGATGGCTAAACATGCTATAGCTTCGATGCACTGACTGAATTACAGCAAAGAAAAATATTTACTGAACGATATCAGAGAGAAGGGTCTTGGTAAATTTCAACAAGGAGGTTTCCAGATATTGTAAGCGTCTAGCATTACAATAACATTAATCAGTACTCTGGCACCATTGTTTGGCAGGCGTTGATGGCAGTTTGCACTCTGCCAATCATCACTACCTAATACAGCAGAGATGTAGTAGTGGAATCTCTGCATGGTCCCACCCAATCAGGATGTCCCAAACAGCTGCCAAGCTTGTGTAAACCAGGTCTGATGAAAATACAGAGGTGATAAGAAAACCTGGTGACAACCTATCCAAAAACTGAATCTGTGCAGATGCCCTTCACTGCTGGTGCAGGAATTTCACTGAACCTCAATCTATTTCAACCAGCCCATTAAATATATTCTTTTTTTTGTTTGTTGCTCAAACACCACTTCAGCATTGTTTGTCGTAGTAAAGACGATGAATTTTCTATGTCCTGATACCACAATGAACTTCAGTCAAAGTTGTTGGAATGTTTTTTAGAAGGTGATTTATGACAAATCACTGGCAGTGTTACACTGATGTACACAGTAGACTAATGCTTACCTGGTTTAGGAGCTTTTGCACCTTGTCCTGTTGGTGAAAAAGGAAATATGTTGGTTTTTGTTTCAGTATGGTTCCAGCCCAAAACACTCCCACCCCAAAACAGATCTTCTATCTACTTGTGTTTACAGCGTATATTATAAACACAGTATTAAGTCTGTAAAATCTGAAGCAGTGATTGGCTTAACATTTTTCACATCATGATATTCAGATTCTTATTCTTTTTTTTTTTTTTTTTTTGCACTTGCATACCTGCTCCGAGTCCTCCAAATCCCAAACCGCCAGGCCCAACACCTCCGGGCACCAAACCAGTTCCTCCATAACCTCCGACTGTCAAGGGTAGATTGATTCATTAACATCTATGTCATGTTGTCATTACCATCCATACTCAACACTCTTAGGATCGTGAGAATGAAGACTGACCACTGCACTGCATGACAAATGTTTAACAGACCTCATGTTTTCCAAACCTCATAACATCTTCTAATAAACTGGCTTAACAACAGTGGTTTGGCTCAGAAAAATAGCTTATTGCCACAGCAGTATCGCTTTGATTTAATTATTTAGCTTGTGGTTGTATGACAAGAAAATCTCACCATGTGTTTCCCTCAGATCTTCCAAACCAAAGCTGAACATAGACAGGGAATTTATCTTTACAACAGCGATCTATGTTCTTCTTGTTTTTGTTAACAGACATATGAATGTGGCTTACAAATACTGTGTGGCACAGACATCCAATGAACATGTTACAGTGTTAATCATCTGGATATAATAATCAGAACACAGGGAAAGCGCCACTGTTTTTATCTACTGGCAGTATGTAAGATGTCACTGCAACTGTTCTTAGATGAACTTCAAATCTAGTTCAGTTAGCGCTGAAAAAATAAGATAAACCCAATATCTGACAATCTGACACATAATTGAAAAGCCTCTCTGCTTATTCTATTGGTGTATGTGAATACAAAAGATCCAGCTTTTTCTATTCTACCACAAAAAGAGCAGTGACTCAAAAATACATACTCATTTGAAAACAGACAATTTAGTTATTTCCATATAAATCACTGAAACAGGAATGGATGCACCGGTGCATGAGGACAGAAGTCAAGAAAACAGGAAAGAATGTTAATATGTATTTTCTATAAGTGATCATAAATTTAAAGGCTGATGCTACTCACCTGCAGGTTTCGCTGGTTTATAGCCTCCAGGGACGCCTCCAGGGACGCCTCCAGAAGACCCTTGTAAAAAAAAAAAATAATAAATCAGAGTACTGAGTTATAGTTACATTTATTGATGTAATGGACTAGTTTTTGTCACAGCCATACATCATCATATCAGCTGACTTCTCTCTTACATTTTCTGAAGATACCAGTATTAAATAAACTGAAATGTGGTGTTGTAGGTAGGTAGTAGGTAGTCCATCATATACTGTACGTTCATATGTAGATTGTAATTGTACCTATTTAGACATTAAAGAGTAAACTTAAATGCAATGCAATTTGTTGCTGAAAAATCACAAAGTGGATAAATATGTGTGTTACATGATTAAAGGCTCATTCAAGCTAAAGATGAATATCAATTTTTTGTAACTGAACCTTTGTACACAACAGTCATCTTCAGCCTGCAAAAAATTTTTGTTTTGTTAAAATGGTCACTGCATTAGATTAGGAGGAGATCGGCAATTCATGCCATGTTGTGGCTGAAGCATTATTAAAGCCAAACGTTGCTCCGTGACCAATTATCACTTGCCATATTTCACAGTATGTGTGATCACTGGAAAAGTATAGCAACAAAGTTTTAGAACAAGAATGAAAACACGCAATGGCATCCAATGATGTGAGTGACACTGGCGATGTAGTGTCAGTAGAAGCCAAAAAAAAGTTCATGTTAAATGATTGTCTGAAAAGGAGGCGGTCAGAGTGAACATTTCAAAATGTCTAAAGCATTTATTTAGCCATTTTCACACTTGTGTAGTAGCAAAGTACAGCCCTGTGCCCATATGTTAAACTTTATGATGGGATATTGTGAGGCATCTGAGTTTTTGCATTGGTTGTAATTCATTTTGACACACTACACAGGATAAAACCACAAACATGAACCCCCTTTGTTATTCCTGACAGGACACATTATATTATATTGCATTTGCCAGATGGTAAACGACTGAACCAACACTGTCAAGACTGAATCCAACATCAACACATAATAATGTTAAAATCGTTGAATATAAGAGGTGGCCGGGGCAGTTTGATACAATAGATACAATACATCTGCAAAGTTTTACCCAAATGTCAAGTCAAAATGTTTAATTAAAAAAAAAGAATATTATGATTTAATGTGATTTAGTATCATGTGCATAAAAAAACCCCAACAAAACATGTTCCTTTCACTTTGTCTATGAGTAACATGTTTCAGATTATTTGGTGCACTGATATCATGTGCCTTAGATGCACATGAACTAATCACACAGCTACAACACATTTTTTTCAGGTTGATTCAGGACAAAGTTATGTTTTTCCAATCATATTCTGTTTTTGTTCATGTTCATATCCAGATTTTTTTGATTGTTTTCTTTTTATTAAGACTTCAGGCCTCTAATGGTATCGTTTAACTGTAGTACATCTGCTAATTACTAACAGCTTTTGTGGGTTGTGGTGTTCTGTATTATTTTAGTTTCAATTGCTCCAACAAATATTGGACCCTGTTACCTGGATATAATCCAGTTCCTGGCCCGATCCCAGCCCCAGGTGGTACGTACACACCTGAAACACATAACAAAGAAATGCAAGACATCACTGTCAATTCATGGACACTTGTGACAACAGTTCGTTTTTAATTCCAGTGCTAGACAATGACCCCATGTCTTAGACAAACATTATCAAACACATTCATCATCTGTGACCCAGACAGAAAAACTGAAGTTTGTCCTTGGCCTAAACATCTGCCCCAGGTCAAAGCAGTGAAGGGACACCAAGTAAAACGTGAACACAACAGCTCCAGCCAGCACCAGAGCATGAGTGAAAAAAAAAAAGAAAAAGACTTGATTAGGAGAAAATTCCAATTGTTTTCATTCTGATGAGGTATTGCACTTGGAAACCTTCTTTCAGAAAGCTGCAGCTCTGCGGACACCCTTAACCCCCACCTACATCCCCTAGCCCAGTTTTCCTCGCATGATTTCTGGCTGAAACCCAGAGCAACTCCTGAGATGGTCGTTCTGGATCCCAGACATGATGGCCTCATGTGTGCAAGGAACAACAACAGAAATAAAGAAAAGAGGGAAAGAAAAAAATGACTCCAGTTGTTCTGGGACGACTAACCGCTAAATCCAATGGGACGAGTGAGCTAAGGCCAAAATTACAAAGTTATATATATATATATATATTTTTTTTAATTTATTTATTTATTTTTTTTTGGGGGGGGGCCTGGTTTATATCACTAAAAACACATCACAATAGAGGGAAAGAGGCTGCAGGACTACAATGATTATATTTAATGGTTCTTACATGTGCGGGGAGGCCAATTAATTCAAACCACATGTCAAAGGCGTTCATGTGTTTATTAGCGAATACTGTGTGAACACTTCACTTTGAGTTCTGTCCACTGAGGGTGGCCATTAGGGGAAGAATACAGTATTACAAGGTATTACTGTCTCATCTAGTTTAATGGAAAATCATGAAATACGTCACTAAAAATCACAAAACATGAAGCTATGCATAGGTATCAGACATGCTTATATATTGTAATGCGTCTTGGACTGAAGGAAGGTTTTATCTTTCCACTAACAAGCCCTGACACTGTAAATGTAATAGTTTTATACTAATCTAACAGAAATATTCTTACTACTGAACTACCAGTTGTCAGATTATGGGATGTGATATTCAGCATTGTCATATATTGTTAAAATAAACTATTGCATTTCTCAGCCCATTGATTACTCTGATTGGTTACCCACTGCAAATAATTGTTTAAAACTAATGAAAGTAGAAAAATATGTCCATTTATTTACTAAAATTTGTATTTATAAATAAACTCAATGAGAGAACGTGCTTTATTGTATGTTTTGTGTTGGATTTACCCTAAAATATACTGTCAGTTCTAAATATTGATTACTTGTCTGTTAGATTTATTATTAATCCTCGGTTTTGTCATCAGCTCTGAAAACACCACATGACAAAAATAATCAGAAGCTGGTGATTATCATTGGAATAAATTCAATAGATGGCAAAACTGGATGTGTTGTAAAGCTATTATATTATATATGGAACCCTCACAATATCAGGAAAGGAATAAAAACTTGTCAGATGAGATGATGATACTGTACTGGAAGGAAAATAATCATATGTATTTAGATACTCAAACAAGATTGTAACTGTGACTATAATTATGTAAAATCATAAATATTAAATATAAATATATAGGCTAACTTTTAAATAGTGAAATAAGACGGTTTAGGCTTGTTCAGTGAGTGACATCTGGAGCAGCTGCAGATACAGATCAGCTTCTTGAACTAATGCAGATGACATGGAGACTGCCTTAATGCCTTTTGGTTCATCCTGACTGACCAGGGAGTTGGACGATGTCAGAACTAATCAAATTTCTTGGGCTTTGATTAAAGGACTCTTGAAAATCTGCTGGCCTAAATAAAAATGTGAAATAAATTCTAACATCCAAACTTCTGCACTTGATTCTGAAACTCTCCTGTTTGGAGGTGTGACTGTGTGAATGTGTGTATGTCAGTCTGACAGTCTGCCCATGCTATGGCAGATTTCAGACAGAGGCAAAGGTGGAGTGATTGTTCCAATCTTGCTCCATCATTTGCAATCAAAAGGAGGATTTCCTGTCTCGGCAATGCAAGCAAGGAAAAGGGGAGTGTGTGTCTGCTTTAGTTTTCCTTTGCTCAGAATCCCATCATGCTACTGTACGACTCTAACAAAGTGCATCAGGTTCACTGAGACCAGGCACCCAAATAAGGAATAGACTGACCTCTGCCAAGTGACCTGACCTGCCTCAGTAGACTTCAAGATTCTTTATGATTGTCCTAATTATCGTCATCATCATCATGTACAAACATTCCTAGTGAACCCAGCTAGGTCGTGGGAATATACTAGAATATGTGTGAAGGACAAGAGAGACTCGTAGAGCTGAAGGGATCAGCCAAGGTGGAATTTGTTTCATATTGATAGAATTTTTGACCTGATTATTAGTGATATGATTCATTTTGGTGATAAAGCAGATACTACTACTGTTACGGTTTCCATGTATTGTATCTGTACCAGGGAAAAATATTCCATGCTCTACTCAGATATTTCAGAGTTAGAAAAGTGCAACGAGGAGTTGACTGTGATTGAAGTTGAAGGTGATATAACAACAGAAGCCCTGATTGTGATTTAAATGTATCATCAGTCGACTTTGAATTTATCGTCACTCCACTCTGGACCAGAATGCAATCCAGCTGTAAGACTCACAGCAGACACAGCTTCTAGAGCTAGGAATACAGCCAATCTCATTGTGTGTGTATAGAGGTGTTTTAAATACATTTTTTGGCCAAAATGTCCACCTGGGTCTCACATGGCTGGCTTAAGGAAATCCCGTAACTATGTAGACTAATAAACATATCCTCAAGTAAAACAAAAAAAACGAGAGAATGCACTGCTTTGGAACACTTCTAGTGCATGATGAGCACACTGCAAATGTGGAATATAATCAAGATGTTTTCATCAGTTTAAAATCAGATAGAAATAAAAATAATTGAATGAGCTGTATTTAGTGAGAGAGCAAGTTGGCCTATCCATCCTTTGGCTTAGACCTTTTTTGTTCTTTTTCTATCGTAAAAGGATTTTGTCTTTTTTTAGTGACAGAACCAGGCTGAGAATCAAGGCTGCATCCACCATTCAGTCACTTATTTCAGTCACTTACCATGTTTGCGTGTGGACCAGAATATCCACTTAACTAAAAATCTTGGAACAAACACAGGCTCTGACAAGGACATTATTCAAGTGCTGCCACTGTACACACAAACTGAAACAATAAAGCACCAAGGAGGTCCTATAGCTCACATTATAAGACTTCATCATAGTCAGATGAAGTAGGAAGAAATGGTTTTGTTGATTTTTAGATTTAATGCAGCATGAGGACAATCAGCTGCTGAAACAGAGTCAACAGTTTGTAGTGTATACTAGTGTTATTGCAATGTTGAAGTATCATTGTGATTACACTTTGTATAGACAACACAAAATGGTCAGCATCTTTAATGCACTGATTATATCATTTCCAAACATAACTGAGAGTGTTTTGGTTTCTCAAAATCCTGAGTTTTTCATCCTGTCAAGTTACATTTATATCAGGTGAGATTGTAGACTGGGCCAAAGTTTTATCTGTAAATCATGTCATTTGTGGATAGATTTCTGGTTAAAATGTTTCTGGCCGAAAACACTTTTATGGGATATGGGTTATTGGGCCCACCAAAAACAATTTGGGTAATTTTAAGTTGGGACGTCTTGTTATTTTATGTAATTTAAGCCAATGACGGGTTTTTCCATAGTACCTCCCACGTTAATGACAGTTTTTACAAATGCTCTTTGTGACTTGAAAGAGTTTAGTTTTACTTCATTTACAACAAGCTGGTGAGTAATGTGACATTTCCACGACCCTGCACTGTGGCTGTTTAATAGCAGGTTCTTTGCTAAATAATTAAATTCCTCTGAGTTGATGGAACAATTTGCATGGCACTTAGGCGTGTAAAATAAACTCATATTAGTACACACGCACACACGCCACTCACACATGCAACCTTACAAAAGTTAATTATGGTAACCCCCCCCTTCATTAAACATGCAGGGGTATAACACTACACATAGCTGGGTAAGTGCTAAGGAAAACGACTCTGTTATGTGTTTACACCATTCAACCACCTGACATTTACACAATTCTGCACAAGTATTTCCATCACTCGTGATGAAATGAAAAAATCTTTTGGCAAACTAACAACTGTTTGCTATGTTCAGAGGTATCCAAAACCGCTGTCCCAGAAGAGGAGGTTTGGGTCTCTCTTTATGGAAAGCTCTCATAGTGCAATCCAAAGCAACAGTGCAGTGAAGCAAACAGTGTGGTTTCTGGCCCCTTCACTTCATCTCCCGTTATCAGACATGTGACAGCTGGCCTCCTATCAGTCAGCCGTTGCACTGTCTGTTTTCCACCGTATATATGAAAGAGGGTGAGGAAAGTTTGAGAGACGTTTAACAAAGTCACACTTAAAATGCACTTCAATTCAACACTGAAGCGTACAGTATTATTCCAGACACTATTCTCAGATGGTAAGCCCACCCCGACCCTAGCTTTCTACACTCGCTCAATCTCATCGACCATTTTTGTGAAGCGGAGCACCAGTGTGAGGTATTCAGTGGCAAACAAACACACAGATGGCAGCATTTTAACAACTTACAAGACTTCAGTCTTTTTGTGTTTTGTGTGAGGCTCACACAACCCTGGCAGGAGATTGTTACAGAATTAGGAAAGACAAGCCTTTGAGACTAAAAGGAACATTTTTCCCAGCCCTGACGACTTCTGTTGTTGTATTTTACACTCGATTACCATCAAACTTGTGTAATAAGCTGAAGTTATTGGAATAAACAGTTCCTATTGTGACTCCATTTGGGAAACAGATAAAATGATAACCCTTGAGAAAAATTACATTTCTTTTTTTTCTTTTTGTGATTTTAAGTAGGTAGATATAGCACTAAGGCATTATCAGTCATCTTTATGAACATTATATTGACATTTCCACTTAAGTTTTATTCTGCCAAGGACAAGCAAAGTTTACATAGTTGAAGAGGGAAAGCATAAAGTCCATGATTTATGTTTAGAGAAAAATTCCTCCCAATAAGTCTGGTGCACAGACGTTTTAGAAAGTGTGTATTAAAAATGGAAATGTATCACAGTAGTCGCGCTGCTAAAACACAACAACACACATGCAGTTTTGTTTGGTGTAGACTCGATCAGCATTGCCAAATACCTAATGATGCTATGTTTACCCACACTGCTTGACGAACGGCAAACAATGCGTTCATGCCAGAAGTTTTGAATAAATTGACGTAATGTGTTTAATCATTCATTTTACTACAATTTTCACTCATCACTTCATTTATATGGCTTTTTATTCAAATATTTTTATATAAATGTTGTGCTTGTATTGTCATGTTGTTTGTGAAATAAGCTTGGACACCAGTAGGCAGTGGTAGGTCAAGAAAACAGAAGCCATTTCAGATTGCTAGCCCAGGGAGACTGCTCCTAACAGCCTGGTGAGGTCTGCCTGCAGAGTGGCTGGAATGAATCATCTGAGTTAATGTGCTTCTTTGTTGAACACTTGGCACTGGATGATCACAGACCAAACATCTGACTGGGAGATGCTAAGACTGACATTTATTCTCAACCAAAGAATGAGTGTAGACTAATTAACAACTGATGTGTATGTATTTTTAGCTATGGTGAAAAGTGGATACAATGCAAAAGTCAGACCCTTATGACAACCCATGTTTGTGTCACATGCACGTTGCAAGACAAATAATGGAATTGGATGACATTCAATTAGTCATCAGTGTTATGGATAGAGTATAAACAAAGAAAGGATGTTTGTCTCGTTTGAACAAGACGTACCCCAGACTTTTTATGAAAGAAACACAGCCATCGTAAACCTCTGTTTTTTTACTATCTCACACTCTTAACAGTAGTTAGAGTAAAAATGGCGATAGGAAAATCTTTTGGCATACATTTTCGTAATCACCTCTGGTTACAGGCTTTGATGCAGTGTGCAGCTCCCCGGTCAGGCAACACGCTTTGATGTAAAATTGCAACTGTGGATAAAACAATCTCCTAACACTTTCCCAAGTAGTGCGCCAAGGTAAGACATGAGTACAGTGGAATGAGTTCTTTCACAATAGCAAACTCTAGTCGCTCAGTGCCTGTAACCTAAAGGGTGCTACCCAAATGAGTACTGAATGAGGTCACCTCACAGGGAATTACACCAAACCATTCAACATCAACAAATTAAAATGCTTTGGTGGGTCCAACATTAAAGAAGCTGAAGAGACTGTAAAAGTTTAATGGAAGACAAAACCTCTGTGTCTTCCTAAACAAAGTTTCATACAGTGGATTCCATTGTAAGGTTTATGGAGCTGGGACGTGGACGTGTCACATTATATCAGTGTACTGTGGCTGGCACTCAATTCTGCCAAAGAAAGAATTAAAGCCAGAGAGGTGTTCATAACAGATGCTACCAATAAAGCATGAGTTACCACAGCCTAGATTTCAAGACAATCGGATTGGTTATCTACCAGCAATGCTGTAGTAACAGTGCAATTCATCACTGGTGTTTTGTGAGAGCTAATGCATGCCATTCAGTCTGCAATAATTTTATTTTACTTCATCCTAAAGCCAGGGTAGTGTCACTGATTAATGTATTAAATTCCTCAGAAGTCTCAGAGCTGAAAGACTGGCAAATGCCAAATGAGACAACCTGGTTTCCACCAGTAATAAAGAAAATATCACACAGCTTCTTCTGAGACTGGGAAGGAACTAAGTAGCTATTACTCATTTTCATTTCACACTAACCTACATCGGAACCATTAATTGCATCTAGCAAAAAAGATTGAAAAATTTAATGAGATTTTGGTTGTCAGGGTTTTCCGAGGAACAACACAAATCAAATTAAGAATAGCAGGGATAGGTTAAAGGAATCATGTCCTGCAAGTAACAGAATAAAAGCAAAAAAATTGTAAAAACTAAACAAACAAACATTAATTATTATAAAAACAAAATAAAATGTAAGAGAAAAAATATTATTTAATCATTTATTATTATAATGATTTTATAAGTATCTTGTGTTTACTCCAAAACGAAAGCAGAGGACTGTGTTTGATTAAATTCCTCACTTGAGGAATGCATTCAAAGAATGTTATCAGCTGTCTAGTCTGATTCTGTTATCTAATGTAGCAATAAAAAATAGGATCTCAAGGCCCAAGCCATGTCAACACAAATTTATCTATAGAAACAGAACGTCCAACTTACTGAATTCATATGACAGATGTTGTTTGTTTGCAGGCCTAAAAAAGTCTGCCTCTGTCATCTTAACAGAAAAAGATGACAGAGACAGACTCCAGCAACAAAGGCACTACAGGGTCTATGTATGGTCAAAGGGTTAGATGACGGGGCATATTTATTAACAAACTCCTTCCCAGATGTTTCCTCTAGGTCTATAATTCATTTGCACTTGTCTATGGAAAACATTCAGACAGGGCTTGTGCTCAGTTGTAATTCATGGGGTTGATTTCGCAAGTATTAAAGGAGTTTTCTGTGCAAAGACGGTAAATGAGAAAACTGGGTGTTAATAAGGCTCATGTTGCTCAGAGAGTTGGATCCATATTGAGGTAGGGTTTATTTCTATGTCAGAAAGCAAAGACAGATGGAGCTGTTTTGTGCACTGCAGAGAGTTTTGATTCGGATGGGTTCACCACTGACTTGAGATCAAAGTTGTGATCCTAAGCCAGTATTGATATTCTCTGGCTCGTTTCTACTTGATACATATACGTATTTTTTTTTGTTGTATTATTTATTTTTACCTGCATGCACCTAGAAGTCTCAGCTTAAATCTGCCTGGCATTGAGGAGAAAGGATCAGTGTAAGTGGAACAGAAAGGCAACATATTTTAGATGATACAATCTACGGCCTGACAAAGATAGACTTTTTAACATAATCAAATTAGAGCAAGCAAACAAAAAAGGGCTTTATATGGACAAAGCATTCATGTTACTAATCTAACTTGATCTAACTATAATGCTTCTGAAAGGACACTTGGACATAACAAGATAAGGAAAATCAGCAGCTGAGTTTTAACAAATAAATATAACAGAATATGGACTTGACTGCAGCATTCCCAACCCCAGATGCTAAACATGTCTTCCAGTTGGAGGCTGAATAACTTGGAAAATCTCAGCCAAAATTTAGACCAAGAATCAAAGCAAAGCAAAGCAGAAAAAGAGAGAAAAGCAAACTCACAGGCTGAATGAAACCGTGAGGAAAAATGCAAGTTTGCAACTTCTTTTTCTCTCTGTCTAAAACAGATAAACTGTAACTTAAACTGCACTTCAAAAGAAACTACACATGAACATGCTGGTGGTTTGTGGATTCTATATGGAGAAAAGAAATGAAAACTGCCATGGTGACACTTGAATACAAACGCTAAACCTCTGTCCACCTGGGAGTTCATCAGGGGGATATTATACTATGTGGTCTTGTCGAGAGAAAAGACAAACCAGCTGCTGCATGCTCCTTTGACATGTTATAGAATAGGTCCTGGGCACTGTACAGCACCTATGTACAATGTCTGCAGCCATGTACACATATGATATGCACACAGATCTATTATGCAGTGCCATTGTCTAATGGTTAACGTTATGGCCCTAGTCCATCTGCAATGCATAAACTACTTAATTAAATAAATAAATCTACAAAAACATATATGTTGCAAAGTCACATGCAGAGCACATATATGCAGACAAAATCAAAATAACATAACTCTGACACAGCCTCGCAGAAATGAATATGTACTGTAAATAACACAAATACATCTATTACTCATGCTTCTTTCTCATGAGACAGAATACCAGTAAGAAAGGATAGAATAAATGTGCAGATCAGCAAGAGGAAAAACTCTTTAATCATCATAAAGTTGTTATTATATTACAGTTTTAAAAAAAGTTGCAGTGGATTAAGCCAAAAGAAGCAGTAAAACTTCTAGTTTTATGACCTGACATCAGACAAGCAAACCTAAATATATATTTTTAAAAATGACAGTATTGTTAGATCCATTGTACGGTAGCTGATAAGCATTAGTAAAACGTCATTTAATGACTTAAGATTTTCTGCTTTATATCTCTGAGTGACAAAAAGTAAAAAAAATAAATAAAAATTGCACCTGTTCTAAATCTGTGATTGATGCAGCAGAGAACATGGCTCGATTCACCTGTGGTACACACTTACCTCCTTGAAGAGAGGGCTGAATCAGTGCTAAGAGGAAGAGTCCACAGTAGAGCAACAGAATGTTTCTGTTAGCCATCTCGCTCCAAAATGCACCACCCCTCTCTCGATCAGCTGGTTTTATTCTCTTGTAGCTAATTACCACTAACCCGTAGTCTTAAAGATGAGAAGAAAAAAAAGGTGAAAAAGGGAGAAGATGTGGAACTAGATGTAATTAAAAGAGGGCAAAGACTCTGGTTCAATGGATCACTTTGCTTTTTTTCCTCCTCTATGTCTGGTGTTGCTGTTTTTATTCTGGTCACTCCTGCCAACAGTACAGACGCAGCTGCCAGCAAGAAAAGAGAGAGAGGGGGAAAGAGACACACACACATACACACAGGACGAGAGAGACACCCCCCTCTCATCCAGAAGGAATTGAAGTGTCTGCCAAGCATTTGCATGGATACGAAGTGCACTTATCTATACGAGTCAAGAAAGAGACTGAGGAAGAGCACACTACATACCCAGATAATTACCTGTTCTCTATGATTCAAATTTTCAGCTGGTTGCAGTAACATTAGTGCTTGTTATTTTTCTTAAACAAGTGGTCCAAAAAACTTTGAAGTAAAGGAAAAAGAACACAGCAACTATCAGCATGTTGCCACAAAATATCAGAACAAGACATTACAAAGTCACTGGCTGCATGAAGGATGGAAACAGCACCGCGGTGTGCCTGGCAGTTTATGTGTGGAAGCCAGTCACAGCAGGTCTCATATAGAAATGAGACAAATTTCGGCACCACACAGAGATAATAAAGAGCAAAGAGCCCAAGAAACATCAGGCTGCTAGACTGTACAGACGAGCTATCACAAAAGTTTGTCGTTTTTTGTAACAGGAATCAGGTGTTGAGCTCAGACTGACCCCAGACCATTCTTAATATTAAGGAGCTAAATTGAATCCTTGAGATTTTCTTTTATGAGAAGCACACACAACCCGAGGAAACAATTACAAAAAAAAATGCCTTGCCATGTATTCCAAAATGTGTTAAAACATCTTCATTTAACAAATGTAATCACAACACATCACTTAAAAACTTTTTGTGAACTCCTGACTGACACCTGTGTGCAGACGGTCTTGGGTTCACATGTGTAGACATTACTTAACGAACACCTCGCTGCTGACAAGGCTGTCTATGTCCATCTTTTTTGCTTTGTCCCGGGACACATTTTTTGGATTTCAAGTAGGAGAGGTTGAGCAGGAGTACTTTTACTGAGGAGTTGTAGCCAAAGTCATTACTTTCTCAGACACAAACCTGACACGCCGGGTTGTTGCATGCATGCTAATGGGCTCTGCTTTCCAAGACATACAGTATCCTTCATAACAGCGGTGTTCGTTATTAGTGCTCATATTGACTCATACTGCTTTCTTAGGTCAGACATCAGCTGTTAAATGTTTGTTCAGACTGAGTACGAGACACATTTTGCTAAATTATGGAGTAAAGTTACAGACTAGAACAACTCATTTATATTTGTACAATGGCTTATATTTACAATTAATATAATTTTCCTCTTACAGTATTTTTATAGGCTTTTGTGACTATGTGTCACATGCAACTCCACTGTCTTGGCTGTACAAGTATTTATGAATATTTAATAATTAACAAAAAAGCATGTCTTGCATACTTTGACTGGTAATTCCCGAACACCCAGTGAAAAATAAGACCTCATTACCAAGGAATGCAACAATACAAGCTTCTCACTTATATTAGTTAGTATGAAATTACATTAAGAATAATATCCACATGTAATTTTGAAGTTTACTCATTGAATGAATCATGTCATTCAGCAAAATTTTTGTAACATTCCTTTATTAAGGAATCTGTGACTGAAGTGCAAAGCATATAATGTGATATAGTAATGATATTCATTCATTCATTTTCTGAACCTGTTTTATCCTCACTAGGGTCACAGGGGTTGCTGGAGTCTATCCCAGTTACTTATGAGCAAAGGCGGGATACACCCTGGACATGTCACCAGTTCATCACAGGGCTGAACATATAGAGACAAACAAACAACAAATCACTGCCACATTTACACTTTAGTAATAACATGGTATTTCTAAAATGGTGCTCAAAGTGAGGAAACATCTATTAACTACTTAAACTATGCTGCAACATGTGTTATAGGTATGTACAGTGACCAGTGAAGTTGCGTGATGTCCATAGTTTGACATGAGTTAGTTCATCATATAGTTGAAAGTTAAATAGAAAAAGGAAAATACCTGTCTACCATGTTGCACAATTCTATTTACCAGACAGGTTTTTGAGTTTTGCCGCCATAGTGAAGTGTAGGACAGAATTATCTCCTTTAGAACAACTCAAATTATCTCTATCACTGAAAAAAAACAAAAAAAAAATTCCATTCATGAATGTTCCTCAACAAAAATTATTCTTTGTCAGGCTTCAGGTTTTTAGTCTACAAAAAGTAGACTTGTGCATTTCTAATAAAAATTATGGTTTCAAGTATATCAAGTGGGGTTTTTTTTGGTTCTTTTGGTTCACAGTCAAGACGCTAAAGTGGACCACAACTCTTTGACCTCTCATTCCCATAAGAAGGGCTGTTAATTATAATAATGACAACTGGTGAAGAGAAAAAAAAACCCTGTAATTAATCACTTTTGCTAAGAATTAATTAATTAAGTTTAATTTTATCCTTTGGCTGAAGGTTTAGTTTTTCTTAGATGCAGGTATTAGGGCTATAGTCACATATTGTACATCACAAAACTGTAGGAAAATAAATTCACTTGGCTATAAAATAAAAAGAAAATGAATTTCTAGACATGATTATGAACCCAGAAGAATGGGTTTATACTTTGTTTATGGAGAAGTAACTTAGATTTGCTTTACGGTGTACTTGGAATGATCATTATTACGCTTGTATAGAGCTAATCACAGCCAACTGCAACTTCTGACAAAACTATTCCTGTATCATCATACCGTGATAATTTCAAGATGAGTGAAACATCTGTTTCTACCCAGTGAACATCAGAAAAACCTATTCACCCAGTCCAGAAAACATTTATAGTCAATAATGAGTTGATCTGGTCTCTGCTTGTATGATTGCAGTAAATCATTAGTTGTGATCCAAACATGAGGAAGACACTGACCTAATGCTGTTTTCTGTGTGGTATTACTCCTCCTGTGTTTGATGTAAACCCAATGGCTCCAGCTGACACGTCTGTTTGGGAAGCAGAAGTGCAGTCTGGATGAAAGAGGCACTTTCTTCCATTTAATTGTGAGGCTATCTATTTTAGCTCATGTCTGGTAGTTCTTTTTTGGACTAAGATTAATAATGTTTTTGCCAAAAAAAGACTGAGAATGAACATACCTTGAGTGGAAGATGAGGTCACACATAACTCACTGTCGTCTATTAATTTATAAATTACTTCGTCATGTGCGTTAAAGAACATGCCCTGCCTTATAGAAATGATGTAAATCAACAAGGCCTGCGTAATGTTTTATTTGACCTGCTTAGTATAATCGAATGTTTACAAAAATGCTCAAATTAAGATTAATCTGTGATTTCATTCAATCTTACAACCGTTTTCATCAAATCCCCTTTTAAATGTTAACATGAACTTTCAATTTAGTCACATCACATACATAAATATATATCACTAAATACAATTTGAAACGGTGTTAAAACAATTCCCATGATTCCACAATATTATACAGTATAATTTACATTATGTATTTTATTAATGTTTTGACTGAGAGACCCATGATGGCATGAATTACAATTTGTTTTAAAAGTGTAGTTAATAATACAGGTAGTAGTGTCACATTTTATTATTATATTATATTATATATCAAGTTTGATGTTATTATCTTGAGTAGATATTGAGAAACAGCAGTGTCCCATAATTGAGTGATTGAGACCTTTGTGTCTTTGTCATACCCCAATATCTGGTTTATTAATTCATGGGTCTTCAATACTTCTCACTTAAAGACAATGAAGTACAAAAAGCATTTGTCGAATAGTTGCTGCATCTGGTTGCGCAGCTGTCTGGGTATTACAATAATCCACATTAACCTTCCAAGTGTTTTTGGCATGGGAAAAAGGGATATGAAGTCCATAAAGACAAGTCTTGACATCAAATCACTGAAGTCCAAGGAGTCCCAGAGGCTTTTTTTTATGAACAGACATACTAATTTCTTCCCTAAAACTTAATGACTGCAGTTTCCCCAGTTCAGCATCCAATGAAAGACGACTCATCCAACACAAGCCACTTGTAATATTTCAGTTACATTAAACTAGACTGAACCTAGATACATTTGGTAGGTAATTTTAAAAACTTATGTCATACTATATAAAAACCGACAGTGAGTAGCAAAAACATGTACAGTATTTACACCAATCAAATGACTGATTGACAGGTTTTCACTTAGAGTTTCTGGCACCTGAACAGAGAAGGTGATTTCCATTTTCAACATGTTTACAACATGCAATTTTATTGTATATAAGACTATGGCTTCAACTCACCCATTCTCCCCTTCCAACCAACTTATACAGTTTGGACATGATGTCATATGTGATTAAACCACATCTGTTCCATGAGCAGAAACATATTATCTTTAGTGGTGGCATCCATGGTGAACTACACTGGCTGCCTGTAATGTTCTCAGGTTCAAACGACAAGTATGCTGATACAGATGGAGTTGTTTTCTTGTTGCATGAGGGAAATTATTGTTTAACACTCTACACATGGACTGCTATTGGTACAATGAACCTTTGTTCACTGTACAGGCCTAAGTGTTTACATGTTGCTGTGGAGCACTGCACTGGATCAGCTCTGAGATTGTTATCATGCGATGATCACACAGTGAAGTTGGCCAGTACTTTTGGGTGGTTTTAGTTTAATGTGAAATGTAGCAGGCTATTTATTCTGTGATCTTCTTTTAATTTACAGGTAACACTGTTCACTTGTTCAGAGTTCCACAATGGTCAGGGATAAATATTGTTTTAGCCTCTGTTCACTTACACTGTCTTTAGTTAATGTTGTACTGCAGAGTGGAAAATATCACAGCTTGTCAGATGAAGATTGTCGCTGGGCAGTGCAAACATAATTCTTTTAATGACCTGTGGTGTCACCAACAACTACAGACATGAATACTGGCCACCCTCCAAAGTGAGATACACACATGCAGACCACACTCCAGATGTGGGTTCTCTACAGCTAACATTACTCCATAAATGATGCAGGTTCCAGTGAACATGAGATCCAAGCTCTGGCACCCGGAAAACTGATGAGTTCTGGTAAGAGCCAGACAAGGCAGCAGGGTGACTCATGTTTGGCATTAAAGTCTTCAATCCCCCAACTTTAAGAGTGCTTTGCATGCACTGAAGTAAAACATCCAACTCTCAAAGTATTCCCCAATCCACCCAATATATTTTTTTTGAGACTGTGTGGAATGCACATTTTGTCCTCCATCACTTTCAGAGTACATTAGGAGAAGATTTCTATTGAACAAGAGGAATGACTCGAAAAATTCTGAAACTATACTTCAATTTAAGATGTTTATCTTAAAGCTGCTTATCACAGTGTTTCTCAGGCTTTCTGTGGGACTCAGCAGCACAAAAGTATGTCACCAAAGACCACGAGAGAATGTAGGCAACAGAACTGATGGGCAATATAAAAGACTGATGAAAAAACTTATCATCATGTCATGTGCTGTTTATCAACTGACGTGCTTGGGATACCACAACCATTAAGTGAGATGTTGACAACATGATGTTGTGGTTGTACTGTACCTAGGACATGGGGAAACACATTAAGTGATGAACGGCATTTCCATGTACTGCACTGGAGACCACAACTTAAAAAGCTAACACTAGAATGACCATAAAACAAGAAAAAAGAAAGAAATTTGCTGCTGCTAGCGATCAAAGTTTTATACATACTGTATATATAAAAAATACTGTGAAATTTCTTTGTGGTTAGTTTAACCCACTTCTCAGGGCTCAATTAAGTGCGTTCAAACTCATTTCCATAGGGCACACTAGCACACTTCCTTGACATTGTTATAACTTCCTTATGTCCCCCATAACGGAACTCGTAATGCCAGCTCTGAGGCCAACAGAAGGAAGTTTACAAGTTATGATAAGCAGTAAGTAACTAAGCAGTAATCTGTGTGTGTTTTTGGTATGTGCAAATGAATCATTGGCATTTTTATAAATATCCACAAAGGAAAGAATTTTGCAAAGTGACCCTTATCCAGAGATAAGGCAAGTTCTCACACCAAGTGAAACTGGGTTACACCCTCTAGGTAGACAGATACAGTGAATGCAGAACAAGACACTGACTCTGTACAAAATATAAAGCGCAATCACCTCAATGTATATATATATAAAATTTTTTAAAAAAGTTCTAACCACTGAGGTCTTAACCATACTTAACCCACAAATACCCAGTACTACTTTTGTGTCAGTTCCCAAATCTGATTTTTAACCTTTCTGCAGTGATTTGTTTTCTTAGGTGAAAATCGTGCATTTCCGTATATTTAACTCACTAATCATGTAGATCGACGATAAAAGCTCAGATCTAAATTAATGATTTTTCAATCAAAAACAGAGAAAACAGAAGAAAAAGTGTCAATTTTAGTAAAATCTATCATTAACTGAACATAAACCAAGCATCTCCATCCACTGGCATTGATCCAACTCCATGGTTTTACTGCTGAATCAATGTTATAGAAGATTTCCACGTTCACTGCGGAGCGTCTGAACGTCCAAATGGGTCATATCTGATGACTGTGCAAAGACGACAAACTGCATTTTACACCAATTATTTACATGTATTTATAGGACTAATGGATCAACAGGTATTAAAAAGTTTAGATCAGTAAATGATTTTGGTCGCCAGTGGATGTTTGGGTTTTTATGGATTAAACGAATACAATTTTTAATTTTATTTTAAAAGACATCAATCACAATTGGCCTTCAAGTTCTACACAGATATGATTTGCATGATCTTCATATATCTGTGTTCACAATAGCAAAATCTATAGATCTGTCTCTGTAATCTGCATGCATCATAAATACTTGATGCCAACAATTGTAAAGTTAAATGTTCACTATTTTACCACTAGGTGGCACAAAAAATACAAAATAAAGCCAAAGCATCCTTCCTAAGGATGATGAGTTCACACCTGAGACCACTTTCTACCTGAAATGCACTATCTTCACAACTTCTTTCAGTTCTTGATCAATGTAAATCCACTGTTCAGTGCTGCTGTCTTTTACCATTTTTTCAAGTTTGATTTACGTAATAATGATAATTAAAAAAAAAATAACAAAGCAAATTACATTTTCTAGATGTGTGGCCTTTAAGTAAATTACTTTTAAGGTCACCTTTTTTCAAGAGCACACCTGATTTAACCCTGAATGATCAGTTCTTTTAGTATTCTCAATCACTAGAATTAGTTTATTAAAAATATTCCCACAAGAGACCAATTATTCAGTAACTTAATCAAAATCAAATAGATTCGTCATAACCTTCAGCTTCCAGAAGCAGAAATGTTGTTGCTTTGATAACCATTTCCATTAATAATTCTATTAATAATTGTCAGGTTTTTTTTTTTTTGGTTTTTTTTTACTTTTATTGTAATAACATGCTGGTTACTGAAGGTTACAGAGTTGATTATCAGATGTCTTTTATTACCCGATCACTGTGTAGTACATTTAATGAATGAAAGAATCACTACCCATGCATGATTTCCTCCTAGTGAAAGTTTGCCCCGTCACCAAACTAATCAGATTTGCTCTCAGATGCACCCTGAGAGCTCATAATAAAGTGATGAAATAATAAACCATTTCAGGAAGTGATTTAATTCAGTATTAACCCACAGATCAACATGAATTCCAATTAGATTGTGAAGGACTTAATGATGTGTCATAAAGTAAAAGTAAAGTCAACATTCTGATTTAATATCATCGCTCAAATAATTGGTTTGTTGAGTTGCAACTAATAAAATTGAAGCCATGATTTTTTAATTTACATCACAATGCACTAGGCTAATTGTTGATCCCTAAATCCCTATTACAGATGAAAACACTTAAAATTGTTTTAACCACTGGTATTTAACAAGAGACAACTGCACACTGAAACATGGCAGCCAGATTCCAAAATCAACACAGTAAATGATGGCTATCAGCCATGTGTAAGTATAGCCATGTATTAGACACAGAGATGATTAATGATTTTCCCAAAAAAGGAAAAAACAGCTTCTCTTTCTTTGGTAGCATCAACATAAATCAAGTATTTTCAATTTCTTACAACAATTCCATAGTGTTACAGTTCCAAAAATGTAAAATATTACAATAAGATGTTGGGGGGGAAAATGGCATCTGCTTGAACAAAATTAACATATTCTGTATAAATAAGTTGTGATTTTAGGTGATTTGTACAATGTCAAGGGAATATAAGCAATTCTGTACACAAAACCTACCAAAAACTGCTCATTTATGCTCTTCTACCTAACATTTCCTTCCTAAAATATATAATAATAATAAAGTGCAGACCTCCGCCAAGTGCACTTAGTCCCTCATTTATTTGGACAGCATTTTAAGATTCTGAAGTCCATGGACTATATGAGAAAACATGAGTCG
>JAPSES010000144.1:17008656-17044726 GCA_029822895.1 Maxillicosta whitleyi
TTTTTGGCCCCATTGACCCCAATGTTAATGAAAATTTCAAAGTGATCCAGAATCCAGGATTTCTTCTGGATCACCCCTAAAAGTCAATATTTTTTCCTTGTGCCATTGCCAACAAATCTTGAAAATTTCATCAAAATATGTCCATAAGTTTTTGAGTTATGTTGCACACAGACAAACAGACAGACAGACAAACAAACAAACAAACATAACCTCCTTGGTGGAGGTAATAATAATAATAATAATAATAATAATAATAATATAAAGTTTCCACAGGTGTCTGTAGTGAAGAATATTGAAATGTCATGCAGTAAAATATCTGGGGTGTGCTTTGAGGATATTAAGGTCATGCATGGTAAGTAAGAAAACAATAACATGGAAACAGGTCATTTAGCTCTATCTAGGAAAAAACAGGCCAACAACTCTAGTAGATTAGTGAGTCTCTGGACTTTGTCTTGGCTCAAAACAACCATCCTTCAAAACAACATAAATACCAGCTCTGCATGATGAGGGCCCTTTGAAACTGTCAGAGAGCCCCATGAGACATGAAGTAACCGCTACGAAAACCTCAATAATAATGTAATTGATACATCTCCCTCTCATACGTTTTGTGCCAGCAACTGAATTTTACATTTATGAGTTGAGGAATGAGCAGTGACTCAGGCTGTAAGTGTAGGGATTTCTGGTGTCACACACTGCATTTGTATTCATATGCACAATTTCTACACTAGTACATGAAGAATCTGAAAATATTAAGATTCAAACTTCATGTTTTTCAATTGAAAAGGTCTCGGAGTACAAATATCTGGACATCTGGTTGGGCCAGAAACATTAGATTCCATACTGACACACCAGCACAAGGTTCCCAACTCATTTCACCCTGGGACCCACATTTTTAAACAATGATGAAACACAATCCACTTTTATAGAATTGAAATCAAGGGAATTTGCTTTCCAAAATAGTCTGGTAAACACATGGTAAATGCAGTAAACACGTTTGTGGTCATTTCTGTTTAAACAAGAGCTTTTGGTGGAAGTTGTTTCAATTCTTAACATTTCAGATTTGATTGCTTTCCGTGGTTTTTCCCGTTTTAATCAGTGGAATAGGCGTACATTTTTAACCCATTCTGGTTTGCACTTGAAGATTATATATAAATGAGAACAAATGGCAAAATTATCAACTTTGAGAAAACTATGAATGACGATCAATGGTGAGTGAAAATTTTTCCTGTTTGCATTGTGCCACCATTTACACACAGGACATCGCTTCATCCATCCCATAATTTTCTGATTAGTTCTCATGAGTGTCAGGATGCTGAAGCTTCCCCTGCTATTAATGGGCAAAGGGAGGATAAACCCTGGACATGTCACCAGTTCATCATAGGCCTCTTATATACAGACAGACAACCATTCACTATCACGTTCACATCTTTGGGTGATATTCCAGTCACCTGAAATTATTAAATCATTACACAGAGTAAGTAATTCTGTCGGAACACTTTTTACTTTGTATTGTTTATTGTTTGATGCTTTTAGAATTGTAACACTATGGGATTATTGTAAAGCAAAAAATAAATAAAGAAATAAAGAAGAAGCTTGATTTATGTAGATGCTGCCATAGGAAAAGTAAATGTTTTTTTTGGTCTTTTTTGAGAATATTATTAACCATCTATGTGTCGAATATTGGAGACTGAGCTCATGGAATCATGTTGTATGTCACACCAGTTCTTATGGCATTTGGCATATGCATTTTTGACCTTTCGTATGTTATTCAACGCCATTTGATCACCTGTCAAGTTACGCAAGGTCTCCTGTTCACATAACCCTAACCCTCAGTGCATGGTATGTGACGTGGCGTGAACATACACACAAAGGTTATAAAGCCCACAGATAACACGCTAATTAAAAGTAGTGTGTATATTTATATGATTTGGTCGATGATATCATGTAACACACGTTCGCCCATCTCCCAGGACCGACTGACCCATGTTCAACTGCTGTTCACATGGAACCTTTCTCCACTACAGGGTTAGAGCCATCATTTACTGTGTTGATTTTGGAATCTGGTGAACATAATGCAGCGTACCGTTGTCTCATTAAATTCCACTGATTAAAGTGATTTGGCCAAATGTATATGATGTTTAAAGACCTTCTAGTCAAGAAAGTTGCAGTTTGATGCAACATTTTTTTTTTTTTTTTTTACATTTTGGCAGAGTGATGTCTTCTCCATTTGAGACTTCGCTGACTTCGAACAGATCATGGACAGATAGTTACAATGATGTCACCTTCTCGACTTCCATGTATGAGTCTTTATAATTACGCATTTCCAGTCTTCAACAGTTTTATCACAAACTGCAGCTTTCTTAACTTATAAAATTCTCTTTCAGTATCTTTTTAATATTATATGTGTGAATGATGGTATAATTCCAACAGAATAAAAAAAAATATTTCAATATCAAATAGCACTGAATGCACAACCAGAGGGGGCGGGACTTCATCTTTCTGTGAAATATTAATAACTATAACGCTTACTGTATACAATTTATGCATATCTGTTTAAGTAAAGATCTGACATTGAATAACTAGACAATATCACACACTGTGATCCATTCAGGACAAATGGTTAACCCACCTTTGAGAAAGATGGAGTTCATAAACTAAGATAAAGGTCAAATCCTTATACAGAATCATAACTACGTTCTCTGTGTTCAATGGGAAACAGAGGAAACCCTGAGGTGGTCTTTTTATCTGTCTTGGATTACAGTGCTGCTGATAGAAATGCCTCTGCCTCCACTTTTTAGACTCTGTTTATCATTTCACACTTCATTAGTTACTGGTGACAATTATTCTACTCATCATTGAATTTTATATAAACAGGTTGAATGGACAGCTTTAACCAGACCTGCCAGGCATTTTTCAAGTCATAAAAGGTAATGTGTCATCATATATTACTTATCTATTAAACTGTCTACATTGTTCCGCACAGGAGTGAATGGCTAAAGCTTGATGTCTTCTGGGCACTAAAACACCAAATCTGATTTTAGTCTGCTGCGTTTAGCCAACATTAAAACTATTCTGCTTTTGAGTGTGATTTTTTTTAAATTGTGATGATGTTGATGTTGATTCTGATGTTTTGTTGCTATTTTTATGGCTTTACCTTGTTCTTGTCCTGAATTTTTCCTCTAGATTTAAAAGAATTGTGGGTGAATATGTTATACCCATGCAATATGCAAAGAAAAGCTAAGTCACAATGTAGGTTTATGAAGCATTTACAGCTTGTAAATCAAGCTATAATAGGACACTTCAGAATAACAATGATTAATGTATATAATGCCTGCATATGTATTGTTAAATATTGTGAGAAGTTTGGAACAGGAGGACTTTAGTACTTTTATTGTTTAATATAAGATTTAAAAAAAATGTGTGAGGGTTTTGACAGGCTTATATTCTGTATATGCTGTCAAATGCCTTGAGAAACATAATGGTAATAGTGAAACACTAACTGTCAGCAGCTGGATCCCTTCAAAGATGCCTCATATTTTTAGTTTTCAGTGCTAACTGTTGTCCAGTTTTGAGTTTTTTTCATATTCCCTATCCCATTACAACATTTTGTTGTCTGCATAAATTGTCCCTCTGTTTTGTGTGCACTGTCTGTGCTGCTGAATAGTCATTACATTCCTTGGGCAGCCGCTAAAAACTGTGTGCCAGGTCGGATGTTTACCTAGCATGAGATCACATCAGATTAAAGCCCTGTACTCATAATGCCACAGTGTAGTGTGTCACTAAAAGAGTACGAGCACTTGATTTACAAGCATATTTTAAATGTAGACATCAAGGCTAAATCCCATTTAGACATTTTAGTTTCTCGTAGATTTGTCTTTTTTTATGTTTTCTAAAGTTGCCAATGCAGAAATGTTGAACTGTTCACCATAATTTAACCACTGTAAAATCACATCATGGATTCCAGGCCAGGCCAGGTGTGAGACCTTTCCATCAAGTCAGAACTGTTTCTAAGTTTATATATATATATATATATATATACACACAAATTTTTTTTTATTATTATTATTTTTTTTTATAAAAGCGATAAGAGCGGTGAGGGCCCGTACATATAATTTATGCCTGCAAGGTGTCTATGATAAGCCTACACAATGACATATTCTGAAAATGCCATGAAACTGAAATCTAAGTATTGTTTTTCACACACCCATTATTATAATATGACAATTGACCTATAGTGATTCCTTCCATTTCTTTTTATCCAGTAGTAGACATGGTTTCATTGCTTGTCTCCATGTTTGTTGCTCTGTGGCTGCATGGAATTCCCATTCCCATGATGCACTTCATGTCAAAATTTCCAAAAAGGCCAGAGTGACATATCAGTCCAATATGTAAACGAATGGACTGCTTGTGATGGAGTACACTTTAAAGTTGTTCACTGTGAGGGGAGTGATTCAGGTGCATAAGCACAGAAAGACTAATGGATTAGTGATAATTAGACTATCACTCTGGTTTTACAAATTTGAAGAAGAATTTGTGATAAAAGTCATATGCTACTCTAAGCATCTTTTCCTCCAGGATGATATATTGCACAGTAGACTTATAAATTACAGGTTGATTTGAAAAAAACATTTTAAGAAGCTTGTTCTGTTTCATGATTCACTTTACATGAGACATCGGCACACAGAACATAGCCTAAAATAAATCAATTCCTATTCCATCTCTCTTTACAGATTTGACCAAACTAAACATAAATGTCATACACCACAGTGTTCGTTGATGCTATCACTTTACTGATGACTCTTCCAGATCACATCATCCCTGTCGGCAAGGTACCTACATATAATGATCCAAACATCTGCTAGAAAACATCATGAAAACAGAGTAACCTCAGACTTCCATGTCCTAGTCTGTGTATCTGCATACATCAATGTAATGTCAACAGGTAAGAACTGCAAAGCCTAAAAATAGCCTGAACTTCATTTTGTGACATTATTGTTAATTGTAATGCATGTGCTCAGATGTATTACCAAAAGGTGCTATGCATAATTTACATCATGTCTAAGAGGAAGTCTGTGCTGTAGCATGACTGAAGAGTGGCTGAATTAGTACAGACTCCAAACATAAACAGCTACATTTGTACAGTTAAGTCTGCACGCATGAGACTGATTCAGTTTTATTAAAAATAAAAACATAGGCTCAGGCTTTCCTAACAAGGCATGACTGAATAAGCTTAACATTTGTAATGTATAATACTGTCACAGTGCTGCAAAAGCTACATTAAGACTGCCAGGGGGTCCACTAGAATAAGAAAAACAGCCTTAAAATGAAAAGAACTATCATTGTAGAAACCGTATCTAACATAAATCAAGCTGTGGTCGATATAATATTACAAGGTATTGTCTCAGTTGTTCAAAACACTACTGTTCACTACGCTAAACTATTTGTGGCAAGTACTCAATTTATCACCTTTTGCACTTATGCCACATTTTCCATAGTACACTGAAAGACTTTTAAGAGAATGTTTTAATACACGAGACTTATTAAGTTTATTATTGACACAAATAAATGATGAAATAAGTCTGATTGTTATATCTCATATAAAAGGTCGCACACCTGCAGTGCAACACTGTTGATTTGGGCCTGTAGATTTCTATTCCAAGCACATAATTCAGCCATTTGTTACTGGCAGCACTGTTTTAAGCCAACATTAGTTGTGTTCATCAGGGGTGGCAGAGAAAGAAAAGGCTTAAGAGTGAACATTTCCTCATGAAACAGATGCACCATTCAACAGAAAAGGCCCCTTCCGTACAATCACTTTGGCACATTGTTACAGTTGCCCCACATTCATATAGCTATAAACTGGTCTGTTAATCTGTGGATGTGGTTCTTGGCATGAAAATATAGATGCTTAATGGGGCAAAACCACTGCGTAATGTCTGTGATATGTCCACAGAACATGCTCAGGAAGGGTTTGGCATTATTGTTCTGTATGAGAGTTAATTAAGAAAGCACTGCCAGCTTGGTCAGAATGCAAGCACTAGGGAAACAAAAACACCCACCCTCCCATTCTCTGTTACTCCAGTTCTCCTGAAGTGCCTCTTGTTTTGGAGCAGCTGTGCTTGCCTGGGAGGGAATGACGAAAGGAAAATGTGAACTAAGATGTGCCCAGGATGTGCCAGTTTTTTTTTTTCTTTTTGTTTTTTTGAAGTAGCTAATTGATGTCTGTTGTCACAGTATTTTCCATATTCGAAAATATTTATTGTCATGTTTTGTGTGCATGGATAGTATTTAACTAATTCAACAGGTGGCAGACATTATGCTGGTTAACACCCATGTGTTGTTTATAGGTGTCAATGTAGCCAAGTAATTAAAAACCTGCTGGTCAACAGACTAATAAACAATGTTTATGATTAAAAACTAATCAGTAGAAATATTACTACACAAAAGTATTTTGGATCATCAATGTATGTGTGTAAACAACTGCATGCCTAAACGTTTCTCTCTGATTAATATAATATACATTAAATCTCTTATTACAAAAGATTTTTAATGACTTCAGGTGGAAATGATAAATTATTACATTATTACACAGGAATTTCCTGTGTTTATCACTGTGGTCTTCATAATTTTCTATATGAACAGAGTTTAGTATTGTGTACTATGGGGCCTGACTGACAAGCTGAAGTATGTGTCATGTTTACTTGAAAAATCAAAATTTTCTCCTATGTACATTTTGGCAACTGAGGAAACACACCGCTTGCTTCTATATTTCATTAAAGTGTAATGCAGCACATCAACTTCTGATCCTCTGGGGAGTCTCAGTGAGTCCTGGAATGTTCAGAAAACGTTTGTTGATTAAAAAAACACAGCAGAGGCCTGTAGCCCACAGGTATTAAATTAGGAATGTGTATTTGTTTTTCAACTTACATCAATAAACCTGCACAACAGTGAAACAGGGTTTTATTGTTACTTAAGCCTTTGTCTTGGTAGTTCTTCTCAGTTCAACTGAACTAGTTTAGCTCTTTTTAAAAGCGTTTCATCTCCCATCTCTCCCAAGAGACATCTTCAGTTCTGAAATGAAGATGTCTGTTGAATGAAGAATGAACCTACAAAATCAACTCAAGCCTTTGTGTGTGAGTGATTGTGAAATTTGAGTTTGGTGCATCTTGCTTAATGATTAATGAAACACTATACTTAAAGCTATGATAGAGATGTATATTTCCTTCATGTATTGTGGTTTGAATCATTTCCAAGATATGTTTCACTGATTTTGTTTGCAGCAGTTCAACAAATAAAAACTCTGTTGTGTGACTCAGTAGACCTGAGTCGCTGTGTCAGTTGAGAAAACATGCCTTATTTGACATTAGTGAATCTTTTTTTTTTGTGATTCCACTGATCACAAAGGAAAATAAAGTTAGGATTAGGAGCAAAAACCAAATTTAGCTATCTCAAATCTATGCTGCAGATAACTTATCTGAGCCAAACAGCATAAAAGACAATGACTCCGAAAACAATGGCAGCAAGGTAGATGAGGCAAAAGATGTGTGTATTAAACAGGACTACTGCTAAATATGCCATAGTAGCATCACGCTAACTTAAGTCATTTCCAAAATCATATCCAGGAATGCAGATGGATGGTTTTCAGCAAAGATGTGATTATTCTTGTCATCACTGTCTCTTTCCAGCTGGTTGCTATTTCGGTCTGTGATTTTTGACAACTGGCAAAAGTCCTGTTTGACATCACCCTGAGCCAATCAGGAGCAAGCCCAGAAGGCAACAAGAATGCAATAATAATGGACACCAGGTTTCAAATGAACTGTTATCAGTGGGTACATGATTTGACCACAAATATCTTATAGTGAACTTTTAGCCTGACCTAAAACAGCACCTCTGAGTGTTTATGACTCCTGTTCTTTTTATCTTATCTAACTAGTGCTGGGTGGCCTAGATGAGTGCTACACCTTGGCATGTGTCTTGGACAAGTTTTATACATGCAAAACGTCCGCATTACGAAAGTAGTGCTGGGCAATTGCTGAGTAAATATAGAGTTTAAAACAGACGGCAATATATCTTCTGAGATTTAGATTCTCCTGCAAAACACTGTTACATGACGTCCAGCTCTGTAAGTTAGTAACTACTGCACTTCTGGAAGTCATTTAGCATCTCCAGTGAAAAAAGATAATTTAGTTTGCTGTAGGGACATCAATTTTACAGAGCCAACATACTCAAATGTGGCCCAAGGTTTTGTAATGGTCTGGATATTTTTTTTTTCCCATGTACTTTTTGATGTTTCCCATTTGCTTTAATCACTGATCTTTCCAAACCCTGGGGATCCTAATTATAGATGTGTTATAGAGGATATAAATGTTTACCTTTGCATGAGTAACTCCACACCCCTTTTTCTCACCAGGTGCCAAACCCCATGGGCAGAAAGTAAAGCTCTTACACACGACTATTATAATATACAAAAATATCCAAATGATTATTATGCAATGACCTCTTTGACCTTAGTATTGCATGCATTGTTATTAATACACTCCTAGAAATTTGACTATTTCCAATAATTACCTACACTCTAGCACTGCTTGTATCTTCAAGTTATATAAATATTTCAGAACTAATATACCTCAAACTATGAGAGGGATTTCCTCCCTTTCCTCCTCTCCATGTTGCCTCTAGTGATATTACAACTTTTCACCTCCATTAATAACTTGCCTCTTTAGGTGACAGTTCCCTGGGAACTTTACATGATATTCACATTGCCTCAACAGTGCCATATTTTGAAATAAGAACATAGGGATTGTATGTCAACTTAATATCTACCAGAGGGTCAGTAAATCACTTAATAGCTTGTCTCAGATTTGCTGGTGGAACACAACTGACTCATTTCCTGGCAATGCCTTGCTCAACAAATACTGTCTGACAGACATATTATGGATAAAATAAAATCTTCTCTGGCATGTAGAAAAATAAACCTTAAAGAAAATTCACGAGGCTCTCTATTATGCTATTCAAAAGAACTATCAAGGCAAGACAAAAAGTATCAAATAGTTCCAATAGTGTAAATAAGAGTTTACTCCAGGAAACCAAAATACACCTGCTTCGATTAGATCTATAGTCAGTGGGCATTGATTTAATTGATTATTCTTGCATATTCCCACTCCAGGTTCAGATGACAGGTGATAAAGTGAACTGGTCACTTCCCCACAAAAGCACTAAACTGATGAACTAATATCTGTAGGATGAAATGTCTGTACTGAGCCTGATATTTATATCTCTGGGCTATCGTCGGAAACAAGAGCACCTGGAATTGTACTTGTAAATAAATTTAACTTTACAAGCATTTCTACAACTTGACTGTTGTCAAGCACAGCATAAACAACCTAAGAGACCACAAACAGGATAACAAACGACAAATCAAACCCAATATGTTCCCTGCACTAACCAAACAACGTGAAATTATCCTTATGTAGTGAATATCTAGGTATATAAAGTACATCATGTATAACCAAGTGTAATAACATTTACAGAACGTATTAATATTTTAGTGCAATCGCAAATGAAATTCTTCAACACTCAGAGGTAAAAGGGATGAAATTCTAAAGAAATTTACAAAAGACTGTAAACATCAGGTTTCTCCCCCTCTGTTATGACCGATTTTGTCTAACTCACTAATTTTTTTGGCTTGCTCAGCTGCTCCTGCCTCGCTTTCTCCCATACTCATAATGTTATCACCATTGCAGTTTGTCTGCTTTTCATCTCGTCTAATCAATGTCCTCAGTCTGCTTGACTTGAACTGTCAGGACTGCTCAGGTCTGAGAGGCAGTAGATGCTTGACACAGGCTGAAGGATTGTTGGCTCATGTATGACAGCACATGGTGTAGCATAAGAAAAACACAGTATGTTAACTCAACTGCATTTTACCAAATTAAAACTATAGCTGTCTAGAGCTTCCTGTAAGAAAATATCCCATACATGTTAAAACAACACATCACTGTTCCATTGTATTTTATAATGTGTAGATGTGTTTAGATCTTCTGAACCACTGTCAAAAAGTTTTTTTGTTTGTTTTTTTTTGTTTGTTTGTTTTTTTTACAAACAGATTACTGTTGGTAATCCCACTGGTGATTCCACAGGTTGATTCTATTTAAGGAGTATAGTAGCTGAAGTAATCACACTGCATTGCACACATAAGGTTGCCCTTCATAACCTCAAAGATATCAATTCGAAGTAGCTTCTGCCAAAACGTGCACATAAAAATCCCAAGATCAAATAAGGACTTTTTAAATCATCAGTTCATAAACACAGAATTGACAGGCAGGACAAATTGTGTAACTGAAAGAAAGCAGTCAAAGCAGAGAACAGACTTTTTCCACAGATGTTGCCAAGAAAATACAAGAGAAATGCTCTTGGTACCACTATGGCATGGTGCATACCTAATGGTCCATTTGTTAGATCAAATTACTGGCATAGAGGTGCAAATATGATGAGACTAAATCTCTGCATTCATTATCAAATAAATGCTTATATTAATACCAAGTATGAAGTTACTAAGGAATAGGGTGTATTAATACACTTAAAGGCTCAGTGTGTAATATTTAGTGACATGTAGCAGCAGCTGAAAACCATCCCACCCACTCCCCCCGATTGCGGCAACAAAAGACACAAAAGGTCCTTGTTAGAACCATAGTTAGTTTTGTTCATTCTGGACTGTTTAGTTAACGTTGAAGGAGCCAAAATTGAAGTAAAAAAAAAAACAAAACAAAACACTAGGATTTAATAATATTCATCTGATCTACAGGTATCTTCAAATCAAAAGAAAAAAATATTAATGTAGATGAAAGAGCAGCATTTCACATTACTGAGGAAAATTAATAACATTTTTCCAAGCTTCAGTGTCAGGAAAAGGACTAGGCCTAGATGTCTAACTGAATCTCAATAACAACAACAGCTGTCGATCATGTAAACCCTCTCACTGTCTGAAAACAACCATAAGGATCCAGAATCTTTCATTGCTGGGGAGATTTTCAACAACTAAAAACACAGATGGGGGTTGAGGTTTTGTTTCCTGTCTGACTGTCTGAATTACAATATGCTGAAAAGTAATTAAGGCTGATTTTTTTTTCATGTCCATTCTGACAGTGTCTTTAGACAAGTAGAGTGGCAAACACAATGATTCCTGTTTCATATGTATGAATACAACATTAACTATCTGTGAGTAGAATGAGTTAATTATTATTATTAATTATTATAATCATTCTACGCATCCACTTAACCAGAAGAACATCAGTTAAAAGCTCAACAAAACCAAATATCAGATAACAGAACACAACTGAAATAACAAGCATTGAAATGGTTAAATATTTAAAACAAACTAACAGTCTAAGACCAACGTATGTCATGAATAATTGAATAAAACATCAGACCAATGTGACAAACTTTGCACCACTAAGCAGATCCAGCAATACAAGTATTATTTCTCCACCACTGAAGAAGAGCAATAATAAAGATCACATTATGATTACAAATTATGTCTTTCCTTTGTTCTTCTGATTATAATTTGGTTTTATGTGAATGAAACATTGGCTCTCTACTAATAGATTGTGTTATATTCCATTACTAGGCTGTGCGGATGGCTCCCTGTGACAGCGCCTCCTCCTTCACCTCCTGGTCCTCCTGTGTTCAGTCAGCCTTCTTCAGTCCTTTTAAATATGCTTGTGCTTGCCCATTACTGTGTGTATATGTGTGTGTATATGTGTGTGTGTGTGTGTGTGTGTGTGTGCGTGTATGAGTGTGTCGTGGTGTTTTTAATTTTTTAAAACTCTTGATCTACATGTACAGCACTTTGTGCTACATGCTTTGTATGAAAAGTGCTATATAAAGATTGATTGATAGGCTTAGGCCTTCATCAAGATTGTAACAATGGGATTCTTGATAGATTAAGTGGACCTGACAGGTATGCAATCACTGCACCACGTCAAAGGTGATTACTGATGTGAATGAATAAAAGTGTCTGAAAAGACTATTATTATAACTTTATTAGCATCAGTCTAATTTCAATTTTCACAAAATAAAAAAAAAAACTACTTGTATATGATAACCACAAACTTAACTTTATCAACACTTAAGCTTCTGCTACATATTAGCTCTCACATGTATGCTGTACTTCACCCTTGCTGTTGAGTTTGGCTCCTTTGTTCCATCAACTTCATGTTTTTAGGCATTTCTGAACATATTCTAAGTCTTAGGCGACAAGAAGTCTGATTCTTATGTTAATGATTTTCCTATATCTCAGTTTTTTAAGATTTCTTCCTGTCATGCCATCTCAATACTAAAAACTGATCTGTGAAAACAATTTTCAATAACTTCTATATGAACATCATACTCTTTTCACTGGATATCCCTAATGAAGTGTGACAAGACTCCTGTTTCAACCCTGGTTTAATACAAAACCCAGACCACCATGTGTAACAATACACTGGGATCCTTTCTTCCGCCTCTTAAATGTTCTATTTTAGATATTAAATAGTAGTCCAGAAATTGAAAGAAAACATATGAAACAGCTTAGTTCAGACAAAAAAAATGAGATTGCTATCCATTTTGCAAAGGATTGGTGGCAGACTGGTGGCTGGGAGTAGATATTTAACTTAGCATTAAGGCTTTTAGTGCATTTAAACATCACACTGGGACTTAAATACTTAACTTCTACATACTACTGATGTATATGTTATAATTCTATAAGATAAACATAGGAAAACCTTAACATAAGACATGGGGAACAGTCACAATGGGTCACCTAAATTTGCCAAAATTTGTCATAACAAATACAAACAGGCAAAGAATGTAAGTCAGAGCTGACATACTGGTAACTGGAACATGAGACAGCCAGAGATGATGTATTGTGTTTTCACTGTCATGCTTTCTTAGCAACGACTAGACTTTTGATTTCAAAGGGAACCGTGTTGCGGCAAATCAAATCAGTTGGACAGTGTTATGTTATTTGAATTGAGATTAGTTATCTCTGGGCAGATGTCTGTGTGCGTTGTAAGTCACTTATCATGACTTGTTGTGGTAAAGTAGTTGAAAAGTTTTTTGTGATGTATGGTCCAAAATTTATCTCCAGCAGCCAAGACGACTGCAACAAAACAGGCCAAGGAAGCTGCTTATCAAACCCCAGTGATTTAAGCCACAATTCAAATGCCACGATAAACGTTTGTTGCATTTACGTTTTTTGCTAAATTGTTAGAATATTAATGCTGGCTCGAGTGCACAATGGGAAACTGTTTTTTGTTTAGAAGTGTTAATTGCCTGGAATGAGTGGTAAAGATTTAGTTCACTTTCTTCCTTTAAATATGGCTCAATGACAAAATACATATAATAATATTAAAAAAAAAACATATAAAAGTGCTCTCACCACAGATTGATGGAACCAAAAGCATCTGGGTTATTTAAAAACCTAGTATACTATAAATTTTTCAATATTTTTCCCCTTTATTTACTGAAATATCCCTTGTGACAAATTTAAGCATAAAACTAAACAAAACTAAATATATTTTTGCTTTTGTAGAAATGAATTCAAGGAAAACACGAGGCGTCAGGCTGTGAGTAATTTCACATGACCTCTGATATAGAAGTTAATTAATCACTCTACATGGAATAAAGAAATCATGGGAAAGCTAAACACAGTAAAAAATGTAACTTGGCTGCAGTGCATGTGGCCTGTCACCATGCTGGCAGAGTAGCTGAGCCCTAGAATTTGTAAAACCTTGATAATAACAACCCATGATCACTTAAAGTTACATATATCACCAATTAACATTTTAATAACCTGTGACTTGTCACGACTTAAATAAGGTGAAGAAGATATGTTCCTTTTTCTTGTGCTCAAGCTCTGACTGCACCGTCTAGCCTATAGGCCGATATAATTCATAAGCATTAGGGCACGGAATTATCTTACTCCCTCCCGCATCTATAATGGCTTTAACAATTCTGAATAAAATTAATCTTCTGCAAAAGTTCAATAAGGAGTCAACTGTCAACGGTTTGTGACCACAGGAGTGTCAACTAGTGAAGCACTATTAAGACAGATGATGATTAGTTTTATGTGTCACCTGAATGAATCAGAGAACCAAATAACAGAAGCCCTAGTCAGTCCCCGTTTCACTTCTAAACTGAGACAACATTGGTGCGACAGCCTGTATATCTTATAATATGCACAAATTCTGTTTCTCCTTTTCATTCTATTTATCCTGTATGTTGTGTGTAAGTTGTAGGCTTGTGTTATATGGACTTGTGTTGGCAATAAAGTTTATTATTATTATTATTATTATTATTATTATTATTAAGGAGGCATTTATTTTCCTTCTAAATGTCACTATTGTGCATTGTTTATTACTTTGCTAGTTTCTCTGCCCTTTCCACTGACATATGCTGCCAGTTATCCTAACTAAATTGACAATTCCGTGTCTCAGAAATGGAAATTGCAGTACCACTGCTTGGCCACTGCTCTAAATGTTCTTCACGCCCCAGCTGCGATCACAAGGACTTGGAAACAGCAGTACAAGTGGAAAGCTTGCAGCCTAATTTTTGCCACCTGTTTTGTGTCTTTACATCATCAAATGGAAATCTCTGGTTCTGTTCATGCCTCAACTCTTGAGTCACCATTAAAACATCTTACACCAACCAGGTACTGGCAAGTGGCATACAACACACTGCCTACTGTTATTTTAAAAATGGTTTAGTGCATGTCAGGGGATATTACTCAACAGAAATGAATTTATGGATTTAGGCACTTTTAAGCAGCAGTAATGACAATCATATGGATACAAAAACTGCCAAGTGTGTGGCATGACAGTATGTTACTGAAACATTACTGTATTTAAAGAATTCATTAAAATTAGAGTAGAAAGAAAATCTGTACCTTATGCTAATCATGATGCCTAAATGAATTTAATGTTAGCATTACATGAACATTGCTTTCTACTGAAGCAGAAAATCCAATGCCACAACAGTGTTATGTAGAGTAAGAATGTATGTTTAATGATGTTTCAGGGCTAATAACTAATGTAAAGTTCATGGCAACAACGGAGCCTAATGTCTTCCAAGAAAAGTGTCCTAAGCCAGAAATATAACATCACATTCATATAAACATGTTTTAGGTTTCTGTCACATTATATGTGTAGTATAACTTAACAAAATCCACACTTGTTTCATTTCTTTTTTTAAGCATAAATTGGGTTTGTGTCTCTTTCTCAATAAGAAAACACCCTAACACCCTTCAAACTACACATTAGGTTCACAGGGTTCACACAGTCCATCAGTTTCTAGTCTGCTTTGATGCAAACAAAGCTGTTTTTCTGCTAAATCAACTGATGATCCTCTTGCCAGTCTGACCAAGGCTGACAGCGTTAGTTCAGCCGTGATGTGAACAAAGTGAGAACAAAGTGTACATTTTAATTACACAAATCATCAGAAGCATGCAACCAATTCACAAGTCCCCATTGTATGACAAAGGTATTTGAACTCATTGTGTCACCAGGCATCAGTGAACCAGTCTGAACAACTCTAAATACAAGTCTGTTTACATCCTGTAGAAGAGGGCAGCTTCTTTTAAGATGTGATTAACAAACCAAAGTCAAATACAAAATCAAAACAATGTGTTAGGTGAAGTGCCTGAAGATTAGTGTGTTTTTAGTTTGCAGAAAATGACTAGAAAATATGAAACAGAAATTAATCTGCATTACAGCATACCATTTACTGACCATATTTGGATTAGGCTTTGACTACCATAGAACACGTGTGTATTACGTACATGTAAAACCATAAATTAAAAAGAAAAAACTGTTTATAAAAACTTTATGTGCCAAATATAACTCAGTGTGGTTGCTGGACAAATGTAAAGGCAATGAAAACAAATGTTGATACGAATAGTAATGCTTGATCTAACCTTAATGAGACCCTGCCCGCAAAAAAAAAACAAAAAACATTAATCATGTTTATGACAAAACAGACAAACATATTCATGTCAGACTGAGTTTTCTAGTGTATTCTGAAGTGCTGTCCACAATAAAATGATTCACATCTGTGTAGCATCATAATTCAAAAGACTGAATCAATCCTCCTTAATTTCAAGGTCATGTTGGCACAGAGTGCACCGAGTGATTACATCTGTTTGAGTCCTGGGCTTTTCGAATGTTGAAATACTTTGGAGACTTCAAAGCCGGGTTGGCAGAGTCGTATGCCCAGTACACGGTCACATATCATCTAGCAGCGGTATTGCTAAACAATGTTATGTGTTGACAAAGCGCACTACAAAACTGTGTTCGTGATTGCAGTTTTGGAAAAACTCTGTAGGATTACATATAGATTGTTTTACAGCTCGACAGAAGCGCTTTCCTTACTATGTGTACCCTACTCGCTCGAGAGTGTTAACAGAAAGGTTAAACATAAAGTAATAGTAGTCTTTTACTGACATTTTTACTTCTGAATTACCTACATACAACATTTGAAATTAAGTGAATTGTCAATCAAATGAATGAAGCTATGGAAGACATGTTCAAACCCTTTACTGGAGGATCTGAGGTACCAATATGACACTACGACAGTTCACTACTGCAGTAAAAGTTATACATTCAAACCCTTACAGTATTATTAATAAGCAAAAGTATTAACTGTGCAAAAACTGTCTGTGCTTATCAGTGTTATAGTATCACACTTTTGATTTCATTTGATAGTACTTTGGTGGTTTGATCTACACCATTGTATTGTGCTCTGCTTTTCATGAGCTCAGAAAACAGGCTTGTCTTCAGCTTTATGACAATGCATATTCCAACTAATCCAAGGAGGGTTTTAAATTGTTTATTTAGTTTAAGGAGGAGATTTTATACTCAATCAATAAAAGAACACTTCATCCTTCAGTTTATCACAAACATTCAAAATCAACACATCTGGTTTTCACTGGACAACCAAATGTGTTGATTTTGGACAAGAATAAGAAAAACTGTAATCTGAACAGAAACCAAAGCTGTCAGACAAGTGTAGTGGGCTGAAAATGACAATGCGTGCCTCCAACATGTTATAGTGGAAGTAGAAAGTTACCAGAAATGAAAATACTGAAGAAAAGTATAAATTTTAACTTAAGTCCTTACAACAGATCATGGGGAATTACAATACGATATTGTAGGCTTTATTCCCGGAGACTCTCCACAAAAAACAAATCAGTGTTGCAAGATTTTTTTTAACCATTTTTTTCAGCCTAATAAGTTTTATTTTTAAACAATATGTTACAAATCAAACAACAAAGACTTCCAAAACTAAAATCTGGATCGATCATTTCCACACTTCAGCCATAAAGAGGTGAAATCCCACTTCAGTTATCTTCTCCAAGTAGTTTTGCTGATTTATGCAGCATCCCTAATAGTGGAGTAATTTCACACATGCTGAATATCATCATCATCATCATCATCAGTTTCCCAGAATACCCTAACATGAGAAAACATGTTTTGCTCAAGAGTTGATAAAAAAGTATAGCCAATTATATTCCACTATTATTACTTGAACATTAATCTGAGTCACCATTCACAACAATATTAAATGAATAAGTTAAAAAAATTAATAACAAAGACAGTAAAGTTACAATCTTTGGACATGTTTTACACATCACGTTTTATCGATTAGTCTGTGATAACAATGAGGTAAAATGTAAACACAGACTGCAACAGTTCCAAACAATGTAGTCATCAAACACTGTTTACTGTTTCTCACGACTCCGAGTCCAACTTCATCAATGCATTTCATTATAAGACGTATAAGGTTTTATCTTACCTGCTTATAATTAGTGGACAAAGTGTGACATATATCTATCAATCTAAACCCAGTTAAACAACAGAAAAACACGGCTCATTGAGTTTTCTGGGCATTTTTTCTTTCTGACGTTGTTGACTTTGAACATAAGCAGGAAATTATTCTCATATGGAGGCAATGTTTGCCACAGTCTGTCAGAATATCTTTCCATGATATTGACAGCATCATCTCTTTTGGAGAAACTTCTCATAATCTTACTGGAACACCGTGAGGGTTTTGAGATGGATGCGTGTATCTGCATAATAAACACTAACCACCATGAGAATATTATCGAACAAGCATAAACCATAGAAAAATAAACCTTACAGGATTTCCCCTTCAAGTAAAACCATCTGTTGTTATCTCTGAGCCTCTGCAAACATCCTTAAATACTTTGCATCAGTGACGTGTTTTTCACACTTGCATGTTTGCCAGATACACTTAAATCTATACAGAATTTCAACATCTTCTGAAAACAACACAGCATCAAGTGTCAAGAGCGAAAGTCGAGTACAAAAAAGCGGTATCAATGTGATTTAACTTTTACTTTGCTTGTGATACATCCAGGATACACTTGTACCTTCTTTTAGTTAAAACCTCAACCTATCCTACTATTCCATTCCTATACATCTCAATTTCATTCATGGAAACTGTGTTTCCAAGATAATAAAATTCAGATGTGCAGTCTGGCTCCATCGTTTGAACGGCCTACTGCATGTGACCTAATACTGCAAACATTTGGCTGAGTGAAACGCAACATGGTGTCTTATAAAATGTTGATAAATGTCACTAGTGCTTATGAGATGTTCTTAACTAATATCAAGGCCATATTCTAGTAAAATTACTCATACATTAAGCATAAATGTGAGTTTATGATTTCCAATCTATTAGGTATTGCAGGTATCTGAAGTGAAAGTGCTGATCATCCTAATAAACCTTATTGGTAATAAACTGAAGTACTGCTGGCCAATAAAACATTTTTTCACCATTATCAACAATAAATACATCTCAGAAGAGTGGCTGGAAACACAATGATCTGTCAGATTAAGATCTAGACACATAGCTCATGCATGAGCTGGCAGATCGGATGAAGATACAGATGTCAAGTACTCTGTTTAGATACGTATTGTTGAGCGATGCATAATGAAACAAACAGCATGGCCAAAAAAAGTCCCCACCTGAGTGAGAATAGAGGTGGATGAAGTGATTAGCCATCGTGCCTAGTGTCTACAGTACAAGCCTGTGGAAACAGTGTTATAAACTGGGGTTGGTTCAAGTAGTTAGATCTGGGGTCAGCAAGTCACATGTCCAAAAAATGATAGTAATACATACTGTATGCTGTAATCAAAGCTAAGTGTGACTTTACTGTTGTTTGGATTCCATCCCATGAATGATTCTGAAGATTATTAAACAGCTGTAAATAATCTGACAGTGGTGGGATTCCTCGCTAAAACTGCAGGTGTGGATATGTGACAAGATTAGTTGATGGACATCCAAGAGATAGGGAATCACGAGATATTTATGTAGAAACTCATAAGGCTCTGAGGCACTCAAGCGTTTCATAGAATTCCCAGTGTATAGTGTTGTGTCACTGCTGTTTTAATATGTTATTTCAAACTGAGAAAACATATCAATCATCAGTTTTTTTAATAAGATAAAATCACTACACTTAGTTGACATGGGTGGTTTAGATATAGGCTAGCAATAAAATAGCTTCAGAAAATGAGCTTTGTTTGAGTGTGTCTACAGGACAGGCAAACTGAAAACCTCTAATTGGAGGCATTCATTTTGGTTTATTTACTCAGATTTGATGACGTAGATTTGTATGAATGTTCAAATATCTTGTAAATAAGGCTCAAACATGATTTAAAACAGGAAAAGGATAGTTAAACTATTTTCACCTATAGAATTCATGTGTGTGTGTGTGTGTGTGTTTTAAATATTTGGCCTTTTTTATGTGCATTGTCACTAGTATTGATGTGTTCCAAAAGAAGTGATTCAAATGATTTGTTTACATCAAAACCTGTCTTAATGTTTAGTATCATTTTTAATCCGATACACACTCAATATAGTAGCTAGGTGACAGTAATAGACCTTAAAGCTGAGTGTGACCTGCAAAAAAAACAAAATAAAACAGAAAAAGCAGAGGGGGAGGATGTCTATTCAAAGGTAATATGGAATCCCAACAGACTATGTGGAGGTGCTCCTGCTCCTTCTGTAGATATAACCAGATTATTCTCCAGTAAAACATCATGTTTTTTCTTTTTGTATGATTATACACTAATGAAATCAGTATGTTTACTCTTAATCATGACTATTACATTCTATTTATGTACTGTACCTAGAGCTTTAATTTAGACCTTTAATTTGTCCCTGTTGGTGGCAATTGCAAGGTCTGTTTCAGAACAATGTTATTGTACATTTATGATTTCCTAGTCTAAATTTAAGGGCAGCTGCTCTTTTACTGCAGAATACTGGGGCATTAAGCAATTTGAGTGTATTCCATGTATCAAGCATAAACTGTTTTGACAGAGCAGGATATGAGTTGGTGTACAAACAATGCATCAGCAAACACCCCACAGCTTGTGCTTTGTTGTATATTATCCCATTTATCTCCCTGTCTTTCCTGTCTCTACTGCGTCTATCACAAAGGGACAAAAACTAAAACATACAAATGCCATTGGACTTTGTAAAGCTCACTCTGAAGTGCCGGTATCTATCAGTACCAAACTGCAACAAACTAACAACAAACATTATTGTTAATGTTCACCAGCATCTATAACTACAACTTCAATACCAAACACTTTTAGACTAAAATGACTTGGAGTTTGAGGCAGAGGTACAGGGAGAATTTAATCTGTGTACTGAATGTTAATCATTCTATAAGTTACCTGATATTGTCATTCCAGGGCACACATGGAACAGAAGTAAGATCCTCTCAAGAGATGTTGAGGCAATGCTATTACACACCACACCACTCAAATATTTTGCAGCAGGAAAATTCCTCATACATTAACCCCAGTTTGAGAACTTTGAAGGGGGGGGGCAATAATGAGTGCACTTGTAGGAAATTTCAGTGTTAAAGTATTTGATGGTGAAAAATTAAGCATGTCTGGTGACTGATGACTGTATACTTCACAATGAACATGTTTAGAAAGATCTACACTATGGAAATGCTGGATGTTGAATACAAAAATCTTGCCTGTATGATTGTTGGCCACCTAATAAAAACATTATACACCTGCCTATGACCATATAGACTGTAATTAACAATCACAGGCTGTCACTATAGCCACCGATTTTTAGCACATTTCAATAAAATGTTTTGAGATTAAGATGAAATAAACACCAAAGGTGCTTTGCTACAAGCAGAGACTGCAGGAGCAACTATGGATGTGGATGTTTTGGTTCTAGCCGGTGGAGTATCATGGTGATCACAGGGACCCCTTCTGCATCCTCAGCAGGTATCTCAGGGTCACAGGTGTTTCGCCCCTTAACCTGTACACCTCTCCTGAGTGGGGCAGCGAGGGCTAAGTTAGCCTTCACCTGCAGAAGGGGTCCAGCTACGATCCCTTGACAGCCACAGCCACCTGGAACAGCTTTCGGCTGCTGCGGCTATCTCCCTGATAGCCTTGAGATTCATAGTTACCTTAATCTCCAACTCACTCAGTGCCATTGCTTCGGATTATCATGCCTGATGCTGGATGAAGGTTGTTCACGTTGCTAAGAGAAAACAAGGCCAGTTTTATAACAACATGACATCTTCAAGTTCTGTCCAACGACCATTACATGCAGCTGTGTTTTATATCAAATATGAAAAATTTCCCAGATTCATTAACTGAACTGAACTGAATGTTCTCATTAAACTGTCTGATGCAGACAATACAAATGGAGCTTTTATTAACATCAGTCACATTATTACGTGTATGCATGACTATTAAAAAAAAACCTTAATTCCATGCAAGATCATAAACTAAGGAAATTATTATCGACAAGTTAGCTATCTTAGTTAACTATCTAACTTTGTTTTCAAAGGACATTAATATTATTTTCCAGCTGTTGTAGCTGACCCCACATCATGCCTTTTATAATATTTTTTCTTCATGTTGTAGTCTATCTTATAATGTTTGTAAACCTTAGTATCAACCTGAACACACAATACCTCATAGTGTATAAAGATGCAGCATGAAGTAACATGACTTGTTAGTCTGCCAGGGGTTCTGGTGAAAAAAACAAAAAAAAAACATGGTGCATTTATTGATATTTTTGATGTAATGCTCAGTCACTTCTTACTAAAAGCCTGCTCAATAAAAACCTCAAATAAATATTTCAGTGTAGTTTACTCTCAGCTAGTTTGAGACATAATTAACGGTGTAAATATTTTATTTCAGCAAGTCTGAGATGGGTTACTTTAGGCTAGGCTAACATGTCCACCTACCTGCATTTATTTTTTTGCATTATTTCTGCATTTTTTTTTTTTTAACTTAAATAGGGGGGGTTGCGTTTAATTTACTATAACACTGCGAAGGAAGCCTGCCTTAATAGGCCTTTTGTTAATGTAGTCAACTTTTCATGCTAGGCTAAAGCTAATTTTAAAGCTAATTATCATGTAAATGTAGCTCGCCGTTTAGCATTAGCTTACATGACATTACGACTATGCTAGCAGATGCTATCATCACAGTTTGAGTCTCTCAAACTAAAAGTACTATTTATAGAATGAACCCAAGAGTCAATAAAATATATTTTTTTTTTTACCTCCTCTCATGATTGTGATAGTGTCATTCATTTTTGATGGATAAAATAGGGACTCAGTGTGCAGTGCACCTGAGCAAAACTGAAACCGATGTGTAGGAATAAAAAGAGGAAATAATACAAAATGATTACAATTTTACAGTCAACATTATATGAGCAAGCAAAACACACTCGGACGTTTTAAAATAACAGCTGTAGACAAAATTACCAAAAAAAAGTGTCAGTTCTCTTCATTTATCTTATTTAACTAACTGAATAATGTAATATTCCTTTACTTTTTTTGTTTTGTTTTTACTGAGTCTATACTTAATATTTTGATAAATTAAAAAAAAAAAAAAAAGACATCAATTCACTTAAAAACTCATTATTATACAGGGAATGCTTATTTCATGCCTTATCAGAGATCATTTTTATTATTAATGTGATGAAAATTACACTGAATTCAATCAGTGAAGTGCATTCAGCAGATAGATAGATCATGGATGTATTACATCATTGCAATATTAAAAAGTACTATCTTTTATCCACCTGTGATCCACAAGAGGAAAATGTTATATGGAAAAATTAATCTACTCTACAGATATGACAGCAGATGTACAGTAGCAGCAGCTCAGTCCTTCCATAGTGTGATATCCTCTGGTTTCTAAGTGCAAATCCAGGACTCTCACAGTACTAAAATTCAGGAACGATCCAGTCTTGAACACCTGGTGGTTTCAGTTTATCAGTGAATATTTTACATTTTTTGCAACTTATCCCTTCTTTTGGTGTTGATTTGATGTCTTGTACATGAGTTAATTTATAACAAATACAAATTAGTATGTAAACAGCCTTTGGATGCTTTAGATTTGTTGAGAAACATTAAAATGTGTCTGAACAGATACTGGCCTACTTGTTCCAGTTGAAACAAGCTCAGATGATATATTGATTGATTTAATTATAGCAAACTGTCTGTTTCTCCCAAGAAAATCCTGAGAAAACATGTGGTCTGAAATACCAGCAATGTTTGATTAGTGCAAAGGAGAGAAAATATTTATGCCTACCATTCATCCATCAAATCTCAAAAGCATGTTGTCTCCCACATGCCCACTTTTGAGCAGTGGGAAAACCTCTTGTGCTCTTCATCTGCCCTTAACGTGAAAAAAAAAAAAAAAAAAATTGCCAGAGCGGCCTTGGTGCTTGAGATGTACCTTTAGACGTGATGTAAAGGCTTAATTGCTTCCAGACAAACAACTCATAGGTGAAAGAAGACCTGGCTCAAAAAGTCTGTTCCCGCCCTTAAAAAAATCTTATTTTTGGCCTTGAGCACTGACCACTTAATTTTTCATTCACACCTCTGACCTTATGTCTGAGTATTACTGCGCAGAGATGGAGTGCAACACTGTAACAGTGAGGAGAAAGCTCGACGTCATGAAATACCACAGTAAATACACCAGATTCCTTTATTTCCCAGGACCCCATTCTGTCCATTATCAAAGAATGAAAAAGGGGATAAATTAAAATAAAACCTTTTCCACAAGCCAGAACACTCCATCCTGGCTAGTGCCGTATTGCAGACAGAGAAGATTTGACTTATTCAGCTGATTACAGAGGTTGAACCCCAGATGTATCTTACCTTTTATGGATGGTAATGATGAATACATCAGTAATAAATCTTAGTAGATGTAGCATGGTACTGCTGTTTCCTGTGCTTCCCTTGTAAACGAAACAGCAGGTCGTCAAACGTTATTACGGGGCGAGAAACATTTCACGTTGTAAAAAGAAATCTGGGATACAAATGTGACTTTCATCAACTAAAGCACTTGATCTCACACTGAACTTTAAACTTTCCTTTTCCATTCAAGTCCCTAGCTTTTCCTCAGTAAATTATGGGCCTTTCTTCAGTTGTTAGGCTGATTAAATAGTATCATCAGTCTCAATTAGTCCTTCAGTCAGTAACAGGCCTGTGAAAACATGGTAAAAGGAAGTTTGCATTTATATAAAATCAGTATTTTCTATAATGAGGAGTACGGCAACAGTTTGAATCACTGATTAAAATATTGCCTGAAATTAACTGAATTTTGAGGTAAAATATAAACATTAATAATGTATAGTAACACTTTCTCTTCAATCAAAGACTGTGGTGTCTGTAGAAAGAATTACACATGTAATTTTGAATGATTAATTATCAATCTACAATCCTGTTGAGGACACACGAAGATAGATTTATGTCTTATTTATCATTAAAAATTGAAGCTCGCACATAAATGCAAAGAACATATTAGAAAAATGTTTAAATTGCTGATATTCTATAAAAATTCTACAATTATTACGATGACCTTTGTTTGTGGAGTCATGATGGTGACATTTTTAGACTGAGTTGACTGTGGTAGTTCTTAGCAACGCTCATTTTCTTATCTATATAAAATAATTTAAAGGAAAACACAGACTTGTTCATGAAAATGTATCTCCTAATATCTGACGTGCATATTTCAGTGCCACTGTGTGCAGTAGTGAAGCATTCAGTCAGTGCACTGTCCAGACTAGATTATGGGGACTATAAAAATATGTACAAAGTATTTTCTCACAAGTCTGACAGCATTTCTTGGACAACTTTTAACAGAACACATGTCCATAACAAGGCCAAAGATAACAAGACAGGGATGAGAGAACCCACATAAACAGCCAGTTTGATAATTTGGCTGAGAGATTTTCAATTTACTGAAGATCCACTCTAGACATGGTGGATGAGAGGCCGGGTGAAGGATTTAGAAATGTGAGTTCGAGAAAGTTAAGCAAAGACCATTTTTTAATATTTCTGAAGTCCCTGATAAATGACATCTGTGATTTTCTGGTGCATTAGTGAAGGATTCATATCAGCTGTTTTCACAGCTGTTCTCAAGCCTTGGTTTAGAGAAGTTCATTGTATCCAAAAACAAAACTGTGGATACTGTAAGTGATTTTTGAGCTACAGCGTAATACACCATCAATACCAGCATGACCGAATGAAAGGAGGAAAGCATGGATGAAACACATTCAGCAGCTACTGTTTCTGCACTTAACAAAGGTACACGTCAATGTGTTACACATGAAATCAAAACAGACATATTATTACATTATAGCATATAGATACAACAGGGGTAATGACACAAATAATTTGATCATTATTAACCCATTATTAACCCAATCATGCTACTTTTGTGGCAATGCCCAAATACTTATTTATTATTATTATTATTATTATTATTATTTATTTAATTATTTATTTTTATCTATTTTTAACTTTTCTTAAGTGATTTATAGCAATTAAGTCTAATACTATGCTGGATATTTTGCATTTTTAAGTGAAAATCAGGTATTTCCCTTTATTTAATGTACTGATTATGTAGATGTTCTTTAAAGCTCAGATTAAAGTTGGGGGTTATTATATCAGAAACAGAGAAAACTGAAGAAAAATTTAATTTTTTCAACAAAATATGTTGTTAACTGAATGTGAAATACGTGCCTCCATCCATTGTCATTTATCAAACTCCATGAGTTTTACTGATGAATCAATGCTGTAGAAGATGACAGTGTTTCCATATTCACATTGGAATCTCTGAATGTCCAAATGGGTCATATCTGATGACCATGAAAAGATGACAAACTTTATTTTACACCAATTATTTACATATGTTGATAGGATTGATGGATCAACATGTATTAAACATTTTATATCAGACAATGATTTTGGTTTATCATACTAGGCCCTGAGATTAAATATCAGCTGATGCAAAGTCCATGCACTGATGAAGATAATGCGAAAAGGTTTGGGGGAAAGTTGACTCTGACTTGGACATGAGATTTGTTTTCCTTTGCAAAGTAAAGTTTTGAAAACAGCACTTGAAGAAGAATTCATCAGATGAGGACATAAGCCACCGGATTACAATATTTATTTAGAAATACATGATCTGCTCTGTCAAACACTATTCTGAAGAGATTAAAAGTGAGAGCAGAGGTCTCCAACTCCCACACCAGTCCTGAGGTACTGTAGGTCTTTAAGCAGCGCCGGTTCTCTACATAAAGGGAGATGGAGTCCTTCAAAAAAAAAAAAAAAAAAAAGCTGATCTCACTTCTTCCATTAATAAAAATGTGCCCTTTGACAAGCAGCCATGCACTGATTTCAACCATTTTCTCTCCAAGCAGTTAATCTGAGCACCGTATCAGAATGGTTGATGTTGTTTAAACAACTAAAAGCATGCACTCAGATGAAAATTAATCAAATGTTTCCTTTCCAACATGCACCACCACGATAAGTTTCCTAAATAAAAGGTCAAATTTACACTGGATATGATCATACTTAGAATTCCCAGACATATCCACCTTTTGTCTTTTGTTATTCAAAAATGTTTCATACAAAAAACACTCCCTTATGATTCATGTCTTTGAACTTAAAACAAATCCCTCCATACTTTCTGAATTCCATTGGTGGTAAGTAGTCTTTCTCATAAGGCCAAGTGCTTTAGCAATATGGTCCCTGTTAGCTTCAGAGTCACTATGTCAAATAATAAATCAATCTCAACTGCAGTGAATTCCTCCATGGTTGCTACTCCATCACCCTCTCCATCATCCATGTGTAACTGAATATGTTCTGATGTTCTTTTCCTGAAGATCATACAACACACAAATATCAGCTCATCTGTATTATTATTATTATTATTTTATCAGGAGTTCATGGATGAACTTTTCCAATGGAAACTTATTGTCTTCTGCAGAGCTAAATGGCAATATTACAAACAGTAGGTTACGCCCATGTGAGCTGCCAGAGTCAATGTAGGAAAAGTCAAATTCACCCAGTCAGAGCAGCTGAATCTAATACAGGCTAAACATCTTGTCTGACATTTAATAGAGTGAGTGTCTTAAATTTGCAAACACTGATTAATTTGCCCCCGCCAACGCCCCAGGTTCACCAATCTGATCCTCATTTTGTGGATAATTTATGATGCTAAACTTGATCATGACCTATGTTTCTGGTAAGGTCAAACCAAGCATTGGAGACAGATGAGACATATTTATTACACTATGTTCATTGATGGAGTGAAGTGTGTTCACATTAACTGAGCACTGTTAGCACTAAAAGGTCATGCATACATAGAAATGCTCTATATGCCTTTACAACTTTCAATACTAGAGCCTATATAAACAATTCGCTGCCACGAAGAACAGAAATGTATAAGACTTCTGTATACACAAACTTCTGTTTAGTGGATGGATTAAAAAAAACAAACAAAAAAAAAAACTGTGGTGGTAGGTGATAATTCTTAACAAGTAAAACATTTGCATTTGACACCGTGCTTTACTTACTTTGCTTCAAAACTTCCATTTCTCATGGGCTCAGAAAAGCAAGTTTCCAGCTTTATAACAATGTATTTTCCAGAGAAACCAAGATGGTTTTTCCACAGATAATTTAGTTTAAGAAGCAGAAGACAAAACTCAACACATAAAAGAACAATCCATCCGTAAGATTTTGCAAACGATAAAAATCATCACATGTAGTCATACATTATTTCCACTGGACATGAAGTCAGATGATAAATCATAATTTCAGGGGTAACTAAAGCTGTCAGAGAAATGTAGTGGAGCAAAAAGTAGAATATTTGCCTCTAAGTGTGTATCATTCATCATTTATTCATTGAACATTCATCGCACAGTGTAAGAATGATAAAACTGATTTAAGATGATCATTAGCAAGTGCCCAACACCAAAACTAAAATAATAATAATAATAATCCAGACAACCAAGGAGTGAGTGAGACATATTCATGAGAAAAACATGAGAACAAAATTAAAAACAAAAGAATAAACCAAAGTGTCCAGTATTCACTCTGAACTCTTGAGCGCTGTGAAATTTAATGTGCTAATCTTTTTGCTTCATTCAACATATGTCAACTGTTTCTTACTGTTTTGGGAACCATTTGTCAAGGGCACAGAGGTTACACTAAATACTGCCACACTAATAATTGCCGTAAAATGCGCTTAGCTCATATTTTGTTGGAAGCTTTTAATACTGTGCACAATAGTTCCCTGTGTTTTATTGTTGAGACTGAGAACTCAATATTGTCCTTATTACACCCCTGAAGACAACATGGCTAGAATAGAATAGAATAAAATAGAATAGAATTGTGTAAAATAGAAGTATATAAGTTGTGTTGAAATCAGATGTGCAAAGAGTCAATCCTTGATAAAAGCATTGAGAATAAAGACAAAATCAGAATAATTACAATAGAATCTCGAATCATGTTATCATGTTTTGTTTCTACAACTTTCCTTCTTGTAAATAGGGTACACGTAAATAAGTTGTCAATTCAGCCTATGTATGTGTATATATATCATGTTTTGTTGAATAGATGAATAAATTACTACTACTATTACTACTACTACTAAAAATACACTGTTTTTTTTTCAAACAAATTCCTCTTTTTCATTTCTTATTCCTTTTATTATTTAAAAGGCACCTTTGACCAGGTGCAATTGTTGATTGTGACTGATCATGCAGCAACATGTGGCACTATTCTATTCTATTCTATTCTATTCTATTCTATTCTATTCTATTCTATTCTATTCTATTCTATTCCATTCCATTCTGTTCTGTAGAGCACCTACCTGTGCCTGTGCTTTGCTCTTCTTCCTCTCCTGCCTCTGGCCGCTGTGACGCCGTGGAGCTGCACCGCCACCTGCTGGTCAGACCCGTGCACTGCTCCGCTCCGCTGTGCATTAGCCCGGTGGAAGATGGCGACTGGAGTCCTTCAGAGAGTGAGCAGTGGCTTGGGTCGGGCTAAAAGCAGGGCCCCTCCGGCCGGACAGCTCGTCGCCTGGAGCAGGTCTGGCAGTCATCGGTGTGTTTGTTCCGTGTTTATCTCAGTCGTGTGTAATGTTGGATATTGAGGGTGTTTTTGCAGCAGGTTTGTGATGTGACCACGGTGAGCCTGAACATGCTAGCCTGTGGATCTGTTAGCCCCCCCTCACTGGCCTTCTGCTTTAACTTACATGACAGCTGCACCCCAAAAATATATTAATAACCAAATTTTAAAGATAAAAGGTACATGTGTCCGCTGAGAAAAGTGGAAAAAATCCTACTTTCTGTCATCTTTTGTTTTGAGCATCCCTCATGCTCAAGGTCAATTTGGTGTTTAGATAAATGAATGTACCTGTTTTTGTTTTACTAATTCCTTGCATTTATTATTTACTGAAAGCAGTCCACAAGTACTGTTATCTATTGCATTTTCCATAGATCACCAAACATATACATTAAAAGCAATGACATATCAGCAAAATAACACAATCTAGACAAAGACACTATATAGACAAAGAGACTGTACCATTCTTCTAATCTATTATTGTTGAAACATGCCAATTACATAATTATAGTTAGTCTACAAATAGAATCAGGTGTCTAAGTATGGAGCCATTCTTCAACTAGTCTAAATATATCAATGCATTCTCATCCTTTCAGTTATTCTTCTATGTGACTCATCTTTTTGCAGGGGATTTGCAACATCAAGCAGCAGAAACAGAGAGGACAGCTGGTTTAAGTCCCTGTTTGTGAGGAAAGTTGATCCCAGGAAAGATGCACACTCAAACCTACTGACCAAAAATGAGGAAAGCAACCTCTACAAAATTCAGTGTATGTTGCCTATGGAATATTCCATGTCTAAAATGCACAGTTTAACCTACAGTCTTTGCATGTTTGTTTCTAAACACCACACTCTTGTTTTCAGTCCATAATGTCAAGCCAGAGTGCCTGGATGCATACAACAAACTCTGGTAGGTGTTATTTATTATGACCATTACTTCAGTGTGTCTCCGGTTATTGTAGTTCAGTGGGTGTAGTAGCAGCAGTATGAGAGCAAGTTCTGCGTAAGGTAAAAATAACTTGGGAGCTGTCTATTCCTGTGAAGTGGCTGACAAGCCATCGTGACTTCAAGGCAACCTTGGTCATACTGTAGATGACCTGAGGCCAAATACTTGTAGTTTGGAGCTAATTCGGGACATGCAACATAAGACAGAGGACATGTGATTGTAAAACATGTGGTTGTTATTTACATTTTGTTGTTTTAAACTGAAATCAACTTCTCTGCAGTGTGCCTTTTACTTTTTTTGTGCGTTTTCTTTTCATTACAGTGAGGAAGTGTTACCCTCCATTCATGCTGATAAGTATTACCCATGTGAACTGGTGGGAACCTGGAATACCTGGTATGGAGAACAAGACCAGGCAGGTAGGATTATTATAATCAACACTGCATTAATGCACAATTAATGCAAATATGTAGATGATTGAACCAATGTGATATGTATCTGTGCAGAGATCAGTAAAGTCTATAAATATACGGCTGGATTAGTTGATTAATAGTACATTTAGAGGTCAGGAGTAATAATGCAGAAAGACCGAGTCATCCACCATCAACCAAAAGCATCTACTGATCTAAACTGTTCATCCACTAATCCTATTAATCCTTTTAAATAATTGGTGTAAAATACAGTTTGTCTTCTTTTCATAGTCATCAGATATGACCCATTTGGATGTTCAGAGGATTAGTAGTAAACGTGGAAACACCATCATCTTCTACAACATTGATTCACTAGTAAAACCCATGGAGTTGGATCAATGACAGTGAATCAAAATACTGGGTTTATGTTCAGTTAATGATACATTTTACTGAAAAAAGTTAGTTTTTCTTCAGTTTTTTTTTTCTGTTTTGATACTCTGAGCTTTTATGAACACCTACATGATCAGTCAATTAAACATAAGTAAATAGATGATTTTCACAGGAAAAAATGCTAAATTCAAAGGATAATATGACAATAAATGGTGATAAATCACTTTTAATCAAAGGGAAATTAAATAGAATGAAAAATTCATTTGGAAATAGCCACAAAAGTCACACTAGGTCATTGTCAGCTAAAAGAGAATCGCATTTAAATTATTCTGTCATTACTCATTTTTGTAATATACTTGGTTAGAGTTATGAGTTTTCATTGTTATTATATAGTTTGTCTTGTCTTAGCATTTGATTAAGAATAAATGTACTCTGGGTGTTTGCAGTCCATATTAAGTGTGTTTTTAATTTATTAAATATTTTTGCCATGAATGTCATGAGCTTTAAATCTAAATTCATGAGGCCTTACGGACCAGACATTTTGTGTAGTTAAATTTTTCAATTTTTTAATTTGTTTGTGTCAATGAATCAGTGAATCTCCATGAAATGACACTTAAAAACTACCTCTAAATTTATTGAAGTCTCACATTTTACTTTGTAATCATATTGTTACTTATCTGCTCTGAAAACATATATACTGCAATACTTTCATGTTTAAGTGCATTGCTTGAATAATGAAAAGATCATTTGTTTAAAGTCTTGAACTCAGAGTAAATGCAATGGCCTATGTCGCCCTTATCTTTCTTGTACTTTTTGAAAATCTTTCATTTATTCACTGTAAAGGTATGTTTAATATGGCCACATGTCAATGGTGACCAAATATTAAATAAAACTCAGATTCAGAGAACACAATAGAATTACATAATGTGAAATACTCAGAGTTCAGTCTTGCAGTGTGTGTTTAGGCCTTTTATAGGGAAATGTAATAATGGAAGTGCTCTGTAAAACACTAGTTATCATTGTCTGCAATAGCTTTGATTGAGAGACGCTTTGAGGTAGAAAATGTATACTGTATTTAAGCTTCTTAACAATTATCCCAAAAATGTCTTAATGATCTGATTACTGTAGACGCTCAGTTGTTATATGTTTACATTATAGTATTTCTCCCGCCTGTAAACACTTAAACCTCTTGTAGAATCTATTACAGTTGTGGTACTTTTTCCTCTAGTTCATCTGTGGCGTTACAGAGGTGGATACCCGGCTCTCACAGAGGTGATGAACAAGCTCAGACAAAACAAGGTAAAAGCCCCTTAATGTGCATCTAAATCTCTTAATACTGTGCTGACAACAGTGTATACCCATTAGTGAAAATACAGTTCATTGATTGGAGTCTGTCCATCGGTAGGAGTTCACAGCGTACAGGAAGGAGCGGGGTAAGATGCTGTTGTCTCGCAGGAACCAGCTTCTCCTGGAGTTCAGCTTCTGGAATGAACCGGTACCACGAGAGGGGCCCAACATCTACGAGCTCAGGTCCTACCAGCTCAGGGTCAGTACTACCTCTCACGTTCATCTGAGCATTCACTTTACTGCATGTTTGTGTTGGAGCCACTTTCAACATCACTAATAACTGAGCTGGCCTGTGCCTCTGTTTTGCCAAATAAAATCAGTCCAATGGGTTTATTATTATTATATTAACACAAACATTTATTAAACCAAACAAACTCATATGGGTGTAACTGCTTGTATTAAGTTACTCTCCATTTATTTTCTATAATGATCGGAAAATTCAAACCAAAGCCAGTATTCAGTTTGTTTTGTAAACTTTTGTCATGGGAACGTTGACGGTAGCTTTACCCTTGTGTTATCACAGGATAACATGGTGGTATATATTCACTTACAATAGATAACTACTATTCTCATATCGCCACACTTTATTATTTTATTAGAGCTTCATCAGCATCATCCACATCATTCTGGAGGAGAGAGAAAAAAATCTCCAGGTTGTTTGGGTAGTTTGTTTTTCTTCCTCTTGGGGAAATGGCCGTGCTATTCAAATGATTAAATGTCGTCAAAAGAAAGTATCTGTCAAAACTTTTAGCATGTAGTTACAAGCCTCACACTGTTACTCTTTCACATATCAAAGCGTAATTCACTTTATTATCCCCGTAGGGGATTATACGGGAATCCACACAGCACCGAGCATTAGCATTAACACCCACACATTAGAAGCAACTCCAGATCTTGATGGTTAAGTGCACTGATATGAACATTAACCTACAGTCATGGAAAAAATTATTAGACCACCCTTGTTTACTTCAATTTTTTGCTCATTTTAATGCCTGGTACAACTAAAGGGACATTTGTTTGGACAAATATAATGATAACAAAAGCAATACCTCATAACAGTTTAATTTCAGAGCTGATATAGAGACATTTTCCATGTTCCATAATAACTAAAATCACTTAAGTTTGTACATTAATAGCTATGGCATTGCACTGACAAAAATAGTGCTTTTGGGTGAATGTACTAATCATTGAAAAGAGGAAAATTAAGAATGAAATAGTTGCTCATTTGCAAGATTATTCCAACAGAATATATCCTATGAGCCAGTTTAGTAGCCAACGACCACAAACGTGATCGTCTGAGCAGCGACTGTAATTATATCAAAAAGGGAGAGCATTACTGTTTCAATTTGTCTGCTCACATTTTCCTATTTACACTAGTGACCTTCCAGTCACATGCTTTGATTCGTCATTATTACCCACAACCTGACAAATGCACCAAACACAGTTACCCTTGTGATTGAGCAGCTGTTACGTTTTTACCAACGGCATGTGATTTCACCTAGGATTGTGGTCGAATCAAAGGCATTTCAGTTTACCATCTTCTGCAGATTAACTCATACTTTCTTAATCTGAAAGACAAAACTGTCTCTAGGTCAGCGTTCCCAGTGACATGTGACAAATGTAAGCTATTATCCCTCATCACAGGCTGAGATTACATCTTTGAAACAGCAGGGCGTTTGTTGTCTTAAGTCCCAGTGAATGATTGACGAAGCCTTTGGGTGTAGTTACTGCAGCTTATCTTCACTATAACAAAGTACCTGTGTTACATCTCTATTATTCATTTGTGTTAATACGTTTACTCTGGAAACTAAAAGATACCGCACTATTAATCTCCACATTGGACATAGCTTAATTATATCTGTTTTATTCTAATGAAAAATATTGTGTTTTTTTAAAAAAAAATTTATTTCTTCTTCCAGCCAGGAACCATGATCGAATGGGGTAATTACTGGTAAGGCAGCCTGAATTCATTTGACACTGAACTGTACTTACAGTGCAATTGCACTACATGAAACTTCACCTCCTTCATCACACCAACATTAATAAGAGCTATTCCACTGAGATGCTCTATTTTGAAGCTGTACTGTCATGCTCTCAAGCCAAGACTCATACGTGGAGTGTGTACACCATAAACGTGTATGTGTTATAGTTCAGTATAATCAGCTTGTTGAACTGACTGAGCTCAACTTTTATCAGTTTATGCAACACAATCATTGTGATTGATTCGACCCAAGACATGACCTTTTTGCACATACCTTAATTTCTACAGATGTGTTTTTCTGTGTTTGCACTTATAATGGATTTCTATGTTGGTCTTTGTTCTGGTTTGGAGTTCATATCACAACATTTCACTTATCACTGAAATCACCTGCTCTGTTTTTCATGAGCTCTGTTACCAAGCACAGTAAAGAACGTATGCATCTTAGGTGAATTCTTCATTCAATGTGAAGAAGCCCTTTCCATTTTAGAAGTGTACTTGACTAAAGATACCAAAGTACAATTCCAGTTTTTCTTACATATACAGTAAAAGAAAAAATATTAGACCATCAAAAGTCATCAAAAACAATGTTTATGCAGTAAAGTTCTAACTCCTGTGTGTATCATGTGACTAAAACAGAGAGAAAAGAAAATATGGAATGTCTAAAAGCACTGTTTTTGTCAGTACAATGACATAGATAATGATGTAAGAACTGAAGTGATTTTAGTTTTTATGAAGAAAACATGGAAAATGACTAGATATCAGCTCTGAAATTAAACTCTAATGAGCTGTTTTTGTTGTTATATTTGTATATTTTTTCCAAACAAATGCACCTTAAGTTGTACCAGGCATTAAAATGAACAAGAAATTGAAGAAAACAAAGGTGGTCTAATTTTTTTTTTTGTGACTGTATTTGATTACAGTATTTGTCATTTCCTGATAAAGAGCCACAGACACTGATTGTCAGGCAACAAAAGAAGACCATTCAACTTGAAAATATTTATTGGGTAGGGATTCTTTTCATCTGTGACTTTTTTTTTGTTAAGCTACCATGCGCATTTTGCTTAATGGGTCCTTTTCAAACAACCTGTTCACCAGAGCCTTGAGGCGCTTCCCTGTACTAATTCACCCAAGCTGCTGTTTCTAATGTTTGTCTGAGCTGAACTTAGAAATGGAAAATTTCTAAGAGGGGATGTTAACCCTTGAAGGAGTATCTATTGTTTACCTTTTAAAAACTACAGTATATGCGGCTTTTCACCAGAATATGTCCAACATTAGATTAAAAGTCTGTATTTAAGTAAAAATGGAAGCATAAATTGGTGCAGTACTAGCCATGTGCAGCTGCAAAATTAGGTCACATGTTGGAAAAATATGGAGTGTTCCAAATGTACCATCATATGCCCTTTGATCTCTGGTTCAAGTGAGAATAACTTTAAACATAGAAATACCCCGAGATATTATATATCATACAAGACATACATAGATGCATGGTCTACCTTATAAAACAATATTCCTCTATGTGTCATTTATGTATTTAAGGG
>JAPSES010000144.1:17048614-17058939 GCA_029822895.1 Maxillicosta whitleyi
AAAGAAAAGAAAAGAAAAGAAAAGAAAAGAAGAGTTTTTCTCCAACTGCTAATCTGGAGAAGGAATAAATATGTAAATTCAATCCAAAAATTGAAACTTCATCCCTCAGTTTAACACATACATTCATAAAACTGTCAAAAAATAGAGTAAAAAGTCTAATATTTTCATCTCACATGCAATAGAGTAGAAGGTGAAAGATGCATAAAGTAAAGTAAAAGTATTTCAAATGTGTGATTATTACTACAACATAAATACAATACATACATTTCTGTGACTGCATCCCCAACGCCACAGAATTTAGCCAGTTCATCGATGCCCTCTTCTTTGATGACTGTGCTGTCTACATCGAAACAGACAGCTTCTGCTCTCCTGAACAGCTCCTTAGTCTGTGACTCTGTTGTCATTTTGCTGCAAAATTACAAAACAAAACAAAACAGTAGTGTTAGTATAAGTCACTTAAACTCCCCTCAGTGTTTGGACCAGACTCACAGGTTGGACTGCATGAATTTAATACTTGACACTGAGATCTGATATTATCTGAGGCCAAGTCTAATTGTCATCATAAGCATGGCCTTCCACTGAATTTGCTGTTTTAACGTGATGTCTGTGAGCATCTGCCTGGGTTCATTGTGTGAATAAGCCCTGTATGCAGTGCATGTCTTACATCCACTGGAGCAGCAAATAGATCCATTGACTGAAATACCAAATCTGCAAACCTTAATGGACCGACAGCTCATCTCAGATAAACACGTGTCCCGTTCGGTCGAGTGACAAAAATGCGTTACATAAAAAGAACAGCCTAAAAAACCATAGAACCAGAGGCCATTATAGACATCTCTTGCCTATATTGCGTCACCCAGCGACGGACAGCACAGAAAACCGCTTCCTTCAATCAAAACCTCACACAATCAAAGTCAAACAACAACACGCTTCATTGTGTGATTGTGATTCATCGGTTAACACCGGCTGTCATTCGGTATCTCATCATTAATAGCCATTAGCATCAGGTCAGAGATGTATTCTGTCACGGTTCCAATACACTTGAACCTGAATGTAACTGTTGTTGTCGGCTGTTCATCTGTCAAACGGCCGAAACCCCCACCTCACCCCCCCACGGTGCAAACATGAAACCAGTATGTACGGAAAAAGGCTGAAACACACAAGCTAACCTCTGGTACTTACCGGTGAGGACTGCAACGAACGGGCACTACCAGCAGTTTCAGCAGTGTCCGTACCTTCATAGGCTTCACCGACGAGGAAGAGAGGCGCTGCGAGGTACAGACCAATCTGTATGAGACCGGTGAAGGACCACCCCCTTCCGTGGTACGGTACAGTGACGACAGCAACGGCAAACGGTTCACGAACAAAACAAGGATTGTTAAGACAATGACATCCAACTGTATAAAAGTCATTCAGTAAAGCAATGCAAGAATCTTGGATTTGTCACTGTCTTAATTTAATTTAATTTAATTTAATTTAATTTAATTTAATTTAATTTAATTTAATTTAATTTAATTTAATTTAATTTTATTTTATTTTATTTTGATTGTGTTTTTTCCATTTTAGCACAGTAGTAGTATAGTACTTTATGTTTAATCTAGCCTCTAAAACACGGTTTGGTTAAAACAGCTTTTGTCTGTTTTTATTACTGTGTTTCTATGCCTTTGTTGGATTGCCTTGTGTGTGAATTGTACTATACAAATACATTTGCCTTGCATTGTCATATGTACTTTGTTGACACATCTTCACCAGTGTTTGCTTTGTAAAAACACATTTTTCAAACAACATATTCAAGAACACAAAGTTGAGATAAACGAATAAAAAAAATCATTGGGGATGAATTTTGTGTACATATGCCCTGTGTTGAAAGTAAGTAAAACAAACAAACAAACAAACAAAAAAAACTAAACAGTTTATTAGTCACTTAGTATTTTCTTCCCTACAATTCTTTGGTTGTCTTTTTGCTATCAAATGGTTTTATAACACATTAAAAAAAATAAAATAAAATGAAAAACCGATGCTGCAAAAAAATAATTGAAAAGCAGGCAGAAAGGACACAATTATTACATTTTATGTGTCATGACCTCTGAAGGTAGCATGTGACATCTAAAAATCATCTAAAAGATTTTAAGTTATGGAGGCTGCAAATATTTACGTTTCTTCATAAATATTAGGGGGGATACTAATAATGGGGGAAGAATTAGAAAAGAATTAGAAAGAAAGAAAGATTAAAAAGAAAGAAAGATTAAAATGTGATTTAAACAAAAAAAAAGACTGCACAATAACCTTTAACCATCATTTACAGAATGTCTTACACTCTGGTCCAGCGAGTGGCAGTAAAGTGCTTAACGTTGTTACAACACAAATAAAACCATCGAAGAAGAAGGCAACGAGCAACGCGTGATCATCGAAGAAGTCCCCAGTTAGCTTAGCTTAGTCTGCTAGTCAGTCACATGTAGTCAATCACGCTGTTTTAGAATGGCTGTTTGTTTTACGTTATTGTAAAATTGTACCTGTGCAGAAAGGCAACAGTGGAAATCAGGCTGTGCCTCAAGAAAAATGACATTGGTAAGATGTTCGACGCTGAATGTGTTTTATTAATTACCACGTGAAAATGTGTTCCTTAAATATAGCATGGGGCTACACTACTGAGCACCATTTAATACTATGAATGCATGGCTGAATTCTGTATTACTCCGTAAATAGTAAATGCAGTCAGACACCATGCGAAATTATTGTTTCACACCTATTTAGAAGAAGGATAAGTGCCCACCACGTGCCTTATTCTTATGCTGGAGTGAACACAGCTGCCTTGTATAGTAGTTAGAGGATAATGGAGGAACTGATCGCTGACTTGACTCATAATAGTGTTCTGTGCGTTTATGTTTCTATTAGTTTATAAATCTGTTCCTAAAAAGATACTCATCTCAGGTTCCTTTACGCTGTGATATGTTTCAGCCTCTTGCATCTACAGACATATTGAACTTATGTTTCATCTTCTGTTCTAGGTTCTTGCAAAAATATAAAGTACAGTAAGATGGATTAAGTTCCTCTGATCATCAGGACACATTGATTCACAGAGAAGAGGTAGCCAGGAACGACCCCCAGGCTCTGATGAATGGCTTTTGGATGGTATGTAGTCACACTGGAGATGTAAAATTAAAAGAACAGATGAAGCATGGATGAATTCTGTTCCAGCTGATCTGTGGTGGATACAGTCAGACACCATGCCAAAGCATCATCTCATTTCTACTAAATGTCTGGATGAGTGTCTCCCTCACACTTAGCCATCCATAAGAATGAGTACAGTGATACTTCTGAAGTAGTTTTTTTTTTTTTTTTTTTTTATTAACCAAAATTTTTGCATAATTAATTATTTTTTAATTAATTCTGCAGGTGAACCATGGCAGCCTCTGAACCAGGACCTTGGAGAAAATCAATTCTCTAAAGAAACTCCTTATTCCAGTGGTAATATCATACAAATATAAAGTTGCTATTACTAGTATAATGTTTCTTTTCCGTCTACAGCTGCAAAATGGAGAATGGTGCTTGGTGTCACATCTAATCTCAAAGCCACATGATGCATGTCAAAGTAATATGTCTCAATTTTGCTTTGTTTTAAACTCTTCAAAATAAAATTTGTGTGGACAAACAAAAACAGCTCCAACGTTCATTTTTTCAGTAACAAGATTTTTATTTTAAATTAAATGCAAGTTTTAATAAATAAATCCATGACATACATTTGAAAGTGTTATCTTTAAAACCTTGTATTAGTGACACATGAAGTAGTACATCCTGGATGCTGAAATAACAGTACATAAAACTACATAACATTTCAAGTATGCATCTTCTTTGTGTCATTATCTTATTCTGCAGTAGGTTTTCTTCCCAATAAATGAAAAATGAAAATAACCTTACTTAAGGCTATCATTAATAAAAGCCAATTAACTGATCTAGAATATTTCTTTTGGATGCTGATCAGTATTCTTTTTAAGAATAAAGCTAGAGGACATTTAGTTTAGAATAGGTCGTGTAAAATTAAATATCTTCTCAAGAACAAATTTTAACAGTGAACTGCTTTTCTTAGTCATATGTACACAGCTGCTATTGAGGTAAAACTATGTAACTACAAACCAGTGTTTTTTTTTAAATACAAGTGCTGAAAATAATACTTTTTATATTAAGGACAACTGAGCTTCATCTGATAGATGCTGGTTATATGTAAACCAGGAGGAGAGTGGTATGAAAAGCCTTACAGTAGAAATGTATCCTGATGTGAGTTCCAGTGGGTCTGTCCTGAGGAACGAGTGCTCTTTTGATTTTTAGGAGATATTGTGCATTGGCTCGTCTCCTTCGGCAGTTAGTGACAGGAGGATGGCTTTGGGAGTGTTCTCAAAAAGAGCTGCTCTGTTCTGAGTTTGTCCCTTCTTGACCCAGTGACCGTAGATCTTAAAAGCACAGGCATCAATGAGCTTGCGGATCGGCTTCACAGCATATGGGTCACTCTTGATCACCTCCTTGGTGACGGGCTTGGCACGGCGGTAGTTACAGTAGATTCGCATTGTGGCGAGGACAGTCATGCAAATGACCTGGTGGAAAGTTGAACAATAGTAACCAGTCTGACAATTGTATGATGTGAACTTAAATTACAGTTCAATTAGATTTTTATTATAGCACCAGTAACTTCTATATTCACAGTGGATTTTAAACATCCAGGTAAACACAGATGTTTGTTAGACTCATATCTCCCATGACTGTGTAGAGAGGCTGCTTTGTCTTTTGTTTCGCCACTTAGTACTGACAAAGTTCCAAGTTATCCAAGTGAAGAAAATGGATTAGCTGACAGCCTCCTGCCACCCATTTCTTCCCATGAATGGCAATGGAAAATTAAAAATTGCTTTCAAACACTTTTTCAATGATCATATTCATATACATTTTCAAACAGCTCACCTTAAACCTCCTGTATGGACTGAACTGTCGCACTTCATCCACCACATACTGTGAGAAGAATGGGTGGTTTAGGACATCAGTAGCTGTGTAACGCTGTTTTGGATCCACCACTAGCATCCGAGAGATCTGGGAAAACCACACAGAAGGAAAGAGAACATAATTAGTAATCTGTCTGCTTATGTCAATGGTGATACAAACTCAATTCTTCTAAAGTCAGATCATACCAAATCTTTGACAGTGTCTGAGCGGTCATCCCACTCTGGCAATGAAAAGTCGTATTTCCCTGCCAAGATCATACGCAGCATCAGCATCTGTTTCCTGTGCCAAAACGGTGGAGAACCAGCGAGCAGCGTGTACATGATAACACCTGAGCTCCATCTATACAAATCAGAAAGGAGATATTCAGGCTCACAATGTCTGATGAAGACGTCATTAAATAAGTCATTTTTATACATGTAAAAGGCATGTGAACCATTTTATAAAGCACACAGTCAAGGATCACAATATAAGTTCATAAACACATTAGTGCATCTAGAGTGCTTTCAGCTATTCGCTCATATGATGTTCAGATGAACTGACACTCACATGTCCACAGCAGAACCGTATCCTTGATGTCCTGGGTCCATAGAGCATTCAATGATCTCAGGAGCCAAGTACCCAGGAGTCCCACAAACCTCTGTATTACAAACCAGAAAAGAAACACCATTTTACTTTTTGCAAATGTCCAGCTTTCTTAACCGATGGGTTATAGTGTAATGGTAGTAGGTTGCAGAGTGTGTGAATGACAAAAACCTCTTACAGGAATTATATGTAATATTTCATCTTAAAAATAATAAAAATCTAACCTAAAATTATCCTTGCCAATGCCATCAATGTATAGGATTGTGAGATATGAATTTAATGTATTTACACCAATGGTCTGGCAGATTTATGACCAGTAGAGGGAGTAGTGAGTCACTGTGCTGATCTCCCATGATGAGGAAAACTAACACCAGGGCCTTTGACCAAAGCATTAGAAAGTGATGAGATGGGATGAGAACCACTGAGAAGAAGCACTGGTGTTATTTTCACCACTGGACACAGCTCTAAATGAAAAGAATGGAGTTTGATGCTGAAATGACAGTGTTTCTTAAATATCCAACGATACATATAACAATGACAAGTGATTTAAGCCCCTAGAGCTTGTATAAGTGAACTGAAAAGCATTAAAACTGAAAAACTATTTGGAATCCAAAAAGTTTTACAAGTCGACTGAGTAAAAACAGGTTCTTTTATCTGTTTTTTTCTGAATGCAGGGATGAAAATGTATATATTTTCACATTATTTAAAAATGAACATAATGCTGGCATTGTAAATCTGCCCTTTTCTGAAAACTAAATAAGCTCCCGTAGAATACCATACAAGTGGATCACAACCCACTGGCCACAGAAAAATGCAGATTCTGAGGTGAGAATCACTAGTGTAAACTGCATAGAGGCTTTAAAATGTATGTGAAAATGATGAGTTATCAGTGTAAGTGGATTCCTGCAGCTATGAACATCATTAAAAATATTTTTTGCACTTTAATATGGTTAAATTTTCAAGTTCCCATGTGAACATTGAAAACAGATGTATTTTCTCCTCTTCATACTAGCAAATAAAAATCAATATGGAGTTCATACATTAAATGTCATCAAGGCTTTTAAATAAACCACATAAAATTATGAGATAATTCCAGTTGCATGAGACATTTGACCTGCCAGTTCCCACTGGTAATGATCGGATGTTTTTTAAGAAGTCAACTTGAAAGGTCAGGGTTGTCTCAGTGTCTGGTATATGGGACATAGATCCTGTTGCATTTTAACCTTTGTAAGAGCAGCTGAGATCAGATGCAGATTCTTTTCTGACCACCAGCAGCCGGTTGTAAACTTTTTCATCTAACTGTAAGAGCAGGGGGAAAAAACTATACGCTGATGTAGATGTTTCAGATGTTTTTTTGTGACATGACCAAAGATATTAAGTAGTAATACAGAAGTTATCTTATTTGAAGCAAGCAACTATGATTATTGTAGTCTTTATAGGATTCAGTTTTCATTAAAATGTGTAGAATAGTATGTTTACAGATGTTCTTGTGTACCTTTAAGTAATTGTCCATCTTGGATCTGCACAGCAAAGCCAAAGTCAGTGAGTTTGATGTTCATTTCATCGTCCAAAAGGATGTTTTCAGGCTTTAGGTCCCTGTGGACGATGTTCTGATCGTGCAGAAACTGAACCACCTCAAGCAGAGAACGCATAATGTTCCTACAACCAACACATTCCCAGATATTTAAAAAGGAGACATACCTCACTCCTGTCTTCATCAAAAATGAAGTCCTAAAAATGATGGAATAACAAACTCCAAAGACCTAACCTGGTTTCTTTTTCACTCAGCGTGACTTTCTCAGTGAGGTAGTCGAAAAGTTCACCCTTCCTCATCCTGGGGAAAGAAAGGAAATCTTTAAAAAATAATCTCAATCTCTGGGAGGACAGAGACACGAACATGTCGCATTACAGCGATAGAGGAATGGAGGGCACTTATATTTAAGTTTAGAAATTATTTATGGAAAACATCAGCACTTACAGGTCAAAAACCAGGAAGAAAAAGGCGTTGGATTCATAACAATCTTTGAGTTGAACTAGAGGGATGACATTTAAAGGAAACATTTAGAATTTATTAAACACTCCAGACAAGTTAACAAAGGATGCACGATAGATCCAGAGCCAAGAGCAAAGGTCAGCACTCTGCCCTGCTGACCTCTTTGAAAGGTTAGGGGGACATTCATCAATTTGTGTAAAAACCTTTGTCTTTTTAAGCTTCACGAGTCTGTAATATTTCCAGTAATATTAATATAACTGATTTCGGATTTAATAAAGCTGCACACTGATACATACATATGAAACAAAACTCTTTCTTACTGATGTTGTTCCGTCCATAGACTTTCTTAAGGATGTCGATCTCCTTTATTGTTGCCTCTCTGATCTCCACAATCTCTTGTGAAGTCATTTTGTCTGATGGGGTGATGTCAATGATCTTCACAGCATAGTCCTGAGTTGTCTGTTTGTTGATACAACGACGGACAACACTGCTCACTCCCCTGAGGAAGAGAAAACACACCTGTGTTTTCCTGTCCTGTATCTTTAGTTTGATAACTCTGACCCTCAGAGTTATGTGTTTGTACAGACAACAATAAACCAGAGGTAACCCTGAAGAGAGTATTTACAGCAGGAGTTTCACACAGTGTAGTTCAGTGGCTACATACAGGCCAATATGATCTTAAATGGACCAGAGTGGTAAAATGATAGCATGATAACTTATAAATAATGACAAGTACTAATTTTTTATATGTTTTATTGAAAAATAGAAATTATATTATGAAAATTATTACATCCGTAAACTATCCATTAAAAATGAAATATAAGTGCAATTTTAAGAAGAAGAAGAAGTACTTTATTAATCCCAAAACTGGGAAATTGACATTCCAGTTACAACTGACAATAATTATATATAATTAACAATATTACATCTCAACTTATTCTGTATCTCCAATACAGACTGCAGTGGATTTACAAAGGCACAAAACATTTAATACCAGGCATAATTTTTTTTGCACTTACTTCAGCTTATTCACATTTTTGGGTGCAAGGATAATTTGTAAATGTAAACATTTTCATGCAATTTTACTTTTCACAGTACAACAGAGACATTTAGCTAGAGTTGTTGTTGTTATTTCTAGGTTATTATGATAGTATTTTACGAGTTTAGTCCATTTGAGATTAAAGTGGGTTGTATATGGCTTCTGAACTAAGATGAGTTTGACACCATTGACTGTCAATATCTCTGTATAATTTGGTTTTACAGATTCAACCCACTGGCTGGATTGGACTCCAGGTGGGCTGGTTTTGGCCCATGAGTTGTAAAAGTCCTGATTTATTTATTTACATGCTTTTCCGTTTTCATTGTACATACTTCTCATATTTGGTAAAGTTGCCACTTATTCAGTATCTCTCATTTTTCCCCCACCACACTCTTGTGTAAGGCATCACAGACTGAATATGGACAGTGAAAAATGTTTGTCCAGATTAATAGTTGAAATAAATTTTAACTCAAACTGGCTTTATGTTTACTCTAGATCTGATTTACTTTCCTTTTTCTTAACAGAAAGTATTTCCAGGAGAAGTTGTGACTGAGGCACAGAAACGGTTTTCTCTGTGAAGAGTACTAGCAGGCCAACACTTATTGTCCTTAACCAGAGACCTCATGGCCTTTATGTGCTAGAGGGAGTGAAATTACGTAATTTATCAGTCTGTTGGCTAATCTGGGGCAGCTCCAAACACTAAACCTTTGTCTAAAACACACCAAAGTTAATGAATGCAGCTTCCTGAAACTCTGTGACTTACATAAGAGCACCCCCTTCTGACAGACAGAGAGGAATGACAATGAGCGTACTCTGGTACTGCAGGCATTTCTCAGGGACTTCTAGGAAATCTAAAACCATTCTGTTTAATCCAGCACTGTTCACACTGGCAGTATTAGATATGCACACACAAATTGTGAAACAGTATTGTGAACAGTGATATTTTGTCATAAGCTGTGCTCAAGATAACACACATGCCAAAGGTTTTTGAATACCATAGTCTGTGAAAACACATTTTTTTAAATTGCCCCATGTGAAAACCTCTAGTTTTGGAACTACTGCTGGATACATGCTTTGTACAGATGCAGTACCTTCCGAGGATCTCCTTTGGCTCATATTTGTCATAAAACTCCTGAGCTCCCACCCAGTCTGGGATCTCCTCCTCTTTGGTCATGATGGTGTGATACTGGTTCACCACCAGGACCAGACAACTGCTCTCCTGTTACAGCTCAGAACAAGCTGCAAGCAAAAAACAGTCCACACAGGAAAGAGGTGAAATGTGAATAATTACTCTGACTACAAATATAAGATCCTTTAGTTTAGCATTTCAATTACATTTAACTCTATAGCTCTACTTCACTACACATCAGATATGACTTTTTATTTCAGCACCTATTGGTTTAATTAGTTCCAAATGTGCTTATTTTGAGTATTTGTGAAAACTCAAGTGTTCCTAAATGAGTTAATAAAATCCTCTTCCTTGTTAAGCCTTTTGGACTTCCTGGGAACATAGTGTGACCAAACTGAAGACAGTATGTTCTCCTGAGCCCACAGAAGGTGGAATATATGATTACAAAAACAGACTGACAAATATATGATATTACAGAATATAATGCAATGCTCAAGATTAAACATAACAGATAAAATAGTTTTAACTGGACTCAGCTTTAAATATTTACAGTAGTGACATGCACACACACACACACACACACACACACACAC
>JAPSES010000144.1:17059039-17079408 GCA_029822895.1 Maxillicosta whitleyi
ATAGTTTTAACTGGACTCAGCTTTAAATATTTACAGTAGTGACATGCACACACACACACACACACACACACACACACCCAACAGCGAAATGAATTCAAAACATTCTGTTGATCATATTTACATCCGTTTATACTGCAATGTTTTCAATGCAATTCTATATTTTGCACTGTGGTATCAGTTCATTCACTTATGAAGGTGAATCCTTCTGTCATTAGTAGAGGACAACCTCACTTGTCATTAACACACCTGTCAAACATGTTTCTTTTGAGATCAACACACGTGTTGGTGTTTTTTTTTTTTTTTTTACCCACAAGCATTTGCGTTTCTAAATCTGTTTAGATGTTAACTTACATGTGATCTTGTCCTTCCTGACACAGTCGTTTTCGGTCCCAAAAAATGACACTTTATAGTCACTCCAGCTCCTTAAAATGACTAGAAACATGCGGTTAAATTTAATATACAGAAGCACATGCACTTTTGGCTTCAATGTATCAGACACACTTTGTTGTATTAGCATGTCTACAGTATGTGTGGAAAAAAATGGAAATAATTGAATAAAATCCGGTTGATCGCGTGCACGACTGTAGATATTTCACGATACTTATAAATACTGGATTCGTCGTTGTTAAAGACATTCCCGACATGCTGCGACTAATAAAGTAAGAGTTTGTAGATTCTGAGGTGGAATATTATTTATCCGTTATCATTTATCCGCTCCAACAAATCAGTGAAATGAGGGTAAATAAATAAAGAGCCGCTGTATCACTCACTATGTCCGGTCAGCCTCTCTTCTGAAGGTTATCCGTTATTACATTCACGGTTTTCGTAAATCGCAGAATGGCATCGATAAACGTCCACTCACTTCGGTCTAGTCGTGTTTTCGTGAGGCTGCTGCCATCGCAAAGGTTCAGCTCTAATGTCACACGCCAAAAATAAATATATGCTTCTACAGCAGCGGTGGCGGTACTCTTTCCACGAGTACCGGCTCAACACCACCAGACCCGTGTAATAAAAAACCCTGTAGTTCCTGAACTCACCACGAGACTGCGCAGACGAGGATTCCTTCGCATGTAACTTCCAGTTCGTGGACTTTCAACGACACTTGGAGTGGCATGACAGGTGTTGGGGCCCATTTGAAACTATTAAGGTCTAATTAAAGAAACTGCATATAAACATTGACGTGTTTATTCTTGAGTACAATGCAATGATGCATTTCATTCAAGCAGGTAAAATAAAATAATCAAACTGAGGCTTTTTTTCAGTCACAATCCAAGTGCTTTATTATTTTTAACTGTGAATAAAGAGTATGGAAACTGGTAGAATCACATGTCATTGTGTTGTGCAGACACAGTTATCTAATATTATAGGTACAGTGAAGACAATTTAAATTAAAGTCACGGCAGCTAATGAAAAACAGACAAAAACTGACATCAATTCAAATATGCAACACCAAAATATATAAACATTATTTATAAGACTATGATTACAAGCTCTGCAGCACTCTCCTGAGAAAATTACTGTAATTATATTTTATGATGATCAACTGTCAAAACAAAGCATGTTTATTCATCTCTTTATCACAACCCTGTTGATATTCAGCGTGGTTGATAACTGCAGCATATTCATGTTCTCTTCACTCTTCATACATGTTTCTGACTCATGAAAGGCCTGGGGAGAAAAAAAACAAAGGTGTATTATAGCTGCTCTCAATTCTATTGTGAATTTTATTTTTATTTGTATTAAACAAGACAAAATAATTCCTCCACGTTCCACAGCTGGCAGTGAACACATTGACATTTGAAGCAACAGTGATGTCATGCAGCCACGAGGTCTGGATGGGTAAATGTTTAAGCAAAGTCTTCCTAATTGTTTCAAATTAAGTAAGAATTATAGTAACCGGATTTTCAAGACTGAAGTGGGTCTGGGTCATATACATAAATTCTACTTACCATTACTGAACTTGCACTGTTTGAGCACCTCGCTGAAGCCCTCACAGAGCTTGAGGTCACTCTGGGTCTGGGCACACTCAATAAACTGTTTGAGCTCATAGGAACAGGCCTGCTGCTGAGGAGCCTCCTGCTGGTACATGGACTGTGGCTGCTGGTACATGGGCTGAGCTTGGTACGGTTGGGCCTGGTACGGCTCCTGATGAAAGACGAGACAGGTCATTCACACATGTACAAATGCTAATGGCCTGAACTGATCTCTCTTCATAAACACAGATCATTCATTTTGAAGGAAAACTTAAATATCAAATAGTTTAAATATCACAGGACATTCAGATGTCATTGGACAGAGACTTCAGCTTGACTCAGTTTCCTTAGGCTTGTGCTGGGGTCTCAAAGTTGTCCTCTATGCATGGAAATTTTTTGTTGAAATACACTATGGAAACACATTACATTACAATTTCGCTGACGCTTTTATCCAAAGTGACTTACAAGGTATATAGGCATGTATAGTGTAAAGGGCCTTGCCCAAGGGCCCACCTGGGATTCGAAATGGCAACCTTCCGCACCAAAATCTGTGGTGTTAACCACTAAGCATGTTGACATAGAACACACGTTTTTATAATGTCTTCAGGGTTAATTCTGTCTACACTGTCATCTAAAATGCTAAAAACATGCTCCAGATTGTTTTTACTTAATTTTACTCACTTTTTTTCCTTTTTAAATATTATATTGACTAAATGTTGTATTCCTCAATTTCTAACCTAAATAATAATTTTAAAACACAACTCTGTTTTTTCAACTGGCACTGACATATATATATATATATACACACATACACACATACATACATACATACACACACACACACACACACACTTGTATGTATGTATGTATATATGTGTCTCTGTGTGTAACAGCTTTAATTAGTGATCTACTCTGTGTCTTAGATCTGTCAATCCAACATAGGTTCACAGGTCTGATAACCTTGATATCTCAGTTTAATTTCTGCAGTGGCAGAAAATAATCTTAGATGATGCATCTTTACACTAATTTTTTTTTTTAAACTTTGAGTGGAGAGAGCTGTAGAAGGAAGGTCAGTATTTTTGGACAACCATCAAGGGAAGATTTAAATACTCACCCAAGGAATAAAAGACAACAGAAACACATGCTTTGTTGGCAGATGCAATTTCAACATCTCTGAAAATAATGATCATATTTCTTTCCATGACTACACAGGATGCCTATTACTCTATTCTTCAAAACAAGCAATACTCACTCCAGCTTCAGTGCAGCCAATTTAACATTGTGTTTATGAGCAATATTAACTTTCCTGTTGTCATTAACCATAATTAATTTGTTGAAATGCCTAGGCCTATGTACTCTAGTTGCTCAGTATTTGTGGATTACAGGATCACTGCTTTATTTTGCCAATATCATACACATATCTATGTTACTAATTATGTATCTAATTGTTGTTAGAGACACTAATCTGCTCTGACTCTATTCCAATGGTGAACTTAACCATTAGTTTACCTGGTACGTGACGTCAGGTCTGGCAGGCTCTGAATGTCCTCCGCCGAAGCCTCCAGTCATGGCATGACCGATAGTGTGTCCGACAGCAGAACCCACTGCCACCCCAGCAGCTGTAGTTGCCATCTGGGCAAACATACCTGGCTGCCTGGGTGCTGCTGCTGGAGCACCCACAGCAGATGGAGGTGCCTGCATTGGCACAGGGGCATGGGTGGGAGGGGGTGCAGCCCGGGCCATTGGTGGTGGAGGGGGTGCCCGGCTATAGACACAAAATCACCATCATTCAAACACGATAAAATCAGTAGATGGCATTAATGTGTTGTGCATTCCCTATGCATCCTGGTGTCACAGATTATCGGTGTGAGATCAACAGACTGAGGCAGCCAATAAAATCAATGCAACAATTATAAGTTAAAGTACATTTGTTTAACTTAATGTAATGTTAGATTAAAAACATAATTAGTAGTTTCTGTAGAAGAAGTTAGTCATATAATTTAGTGTATATGTTGATCACAACAGATGGATTAAATACTCACTTCCACTTGACTACACGTTTTATCACGATATTTCAACAATTCAAAGGTAAAACACCCCCGAGTTCTTAGGTGACTGTGTTAAATACTTTTTGGGTCAAACAGTATGTATGGGAGTGTTTCTATAATTAGTTTATTCATATTATTTTATATTCACACTTCAGACGCAGCGCGACAGATACCGAGATTAAATACTCATGACGCAGATGAAACAATATGACCTTCATCGGAATTATCTGAGTTTCAGAAAACAGTACAAATCAAAATAAGGCTTGGGATAACCCAATTATCTTCTTCCAAATAGGTTGTAATAGTTCATTTTTTGGTGATTTCTCAAACATAAAACAACACATAATGCTAACAAGCCATGCTAGTGTTAGCCTGCACATTTTAAGCATTAAAAGCTTTTCAAGTCTTTTCATTTTATTTTATACATTACCTGGCAGGAGGGGGCATCCTTGATGTTCGGCTTCTGCTTCCTCTTGGCATTTTAGATATTATACTGTAATAAGTTCGCTGGTTGGTAAAAACAGTAAGGACAGCTGACCTTAGTTATCGTTAGTCCGGAACTTTCCACGTGTTACATCATTTATCTCACGGGTAACTTCCGGTTTGCCGGAAAACAACGACGATATTCCATCATAGACCAGGTTATGAATTTTAATTATACATATTATTTTGTGTTTATATATATTTTAATTTTAGTCTATCACTACAAATAAATAAATAATGGACATTTTTACCGAGTCCTACATTTATCTGATGTATTTGCTAGTTTTCTAATTTTGCCTGATAAGTTGTGTTCTTATCATATTCATGCTGAATAAGTTTTTCAGCAAGTTTTTTTTCTTAAAAAAAAGAAGAAAGGAAATAGAAATAACATAATTATTGATTGACCCTGATTTTAAGCCTTTAAGCATTTTGTTGTAAACCCTTAAAGATCTAGCTCTTGTTAATCTTGCTAGTTTGTGGTGATTTTTCCATATTAATGTTTCTCCACATTTACACTTTAAGTGATATATCAACATTACTTCTAAATATTATTCTCTGAATTTTATTTTTTGTCTGAAAATCTGATATTTTCCTGTATCTAAGTGATTGATCAGGTACCTGTTCATAAAAGTTCAGAGTTAATTCAATTGTTATTAAAAGGGGGGGGGGGGGAACTGCACTGTCAGCAAAATACTTGACAAACTTAACATAAAAGACAAGTCTCTACTAGCACTTTTGTTTGTCAAACTATGAGGGTTTTACAGGTAATTCAGTGTTTCATAAAATGTTTCCACTTGACTACTGAGCCTTTTAACACCCAAATAATATACACATAATATAGCTGAAAGGCTGAGAAACTGCATTTTACTTTAATTATTTAAATGTGCTGATATATTAATGGCTGATAAGTTATTAAACATAGTAAATCAGTGGATACTGTTTGTGTGTGATAATTTAAAATGCTGCAATCAATGCTTCTCATGATTTACTTGAAATAACAATAAAATGTTAAAAAAAAAAAAAATACAAGCAAAAGCAAAGACAGCAATATATTATCTGTGTTTAATATGTTTCTTCTCAAATAAAAACCTATTTAGAAATGTACATGATCCACAAAGTGAAAATAAAAATTCAAGTATTGCTTTTTTCCATTTCCTTGTTTTCAAATAAACACAATCATACAAAAATATTCGGCCATTTGGCAATTTAGCAATATCTTATATACAGTGAATCATGTATTTGTTCTAAAATAACTCATACCTGTAAAATTATATTACACATAGCTTTTAACAGCCACGCTGTATTTTATAGTCAGGCTGTATATAAATTAAAAAGATAATTTTCTTCCCTTAAAGTAGGCTGCAAAACTGTATAGAAGGACAAATTAATGCTTTTTCCCTTTCTTTTTGTCTGAAAATTGACGCCATTTTTGGTTTCCTCGCCCTGATCTGTGTCCTGATGCTTTGCGATCTTGCCAGGTTGGCATTGGTGGCTCAATTTCCCCTGGTCGTCCTCCTCTGTCGGGTACAACTCCCATCAACACCTAATCCATTCAGAAAACAAACAGAAACCTCTCATTAAAAGGCAAACATTATCATTAAGGATAACAGTCATGGCTTTGAACCATTAAAGGGCTGTACCCGGTAGATTGGAGTGCTCTTTCCAGCTCTGACCGGCTCAATATAAGACTGATCCTCCCTGGCAGCCAATAGATGAGACACAGACACTTGGGAGGAGCCAGCCAGTGATGCAAGAGGAGGCACAGAGTCCAGCGCTTTACGGCGTTCCTAAAAATGTTTAATAAGACAAATAAACTAAGCCAAAAAAATATATATATATATAATATTACCTGATGAAGTAGTTTGTTCATATTTACTTTGACAGCATTTACTGTAAAACCAAAACATCTGCTGTTGAAAGAAAAATATATGCCAGTCTCTTTGATGTGCAACAGTCCAGTTTTGTAATGGTGATTAAAACCATTAAAGTCAGTCAAACAAAACAAGTAACTGAACTTGGCTTAAATAAAATTGTCCAATGATGATTTAAAACATACTAAAATGCCAACACTCTCATTTGGACTTTGATTTACTTTGATTCCAGTACAAAAATGTTTGGATCAGTTCATAAAAAGATAGTTAATTCATGTTAAAGGGGTCATATATATGTTTTTTTTTTGCTAAACCCACTTTCATTAGTCTCTGGTTCATTTATTTGTGTATTTGGACCCTTATAGTTCATAAAGTTTGAATTTGAACACTCCAGGTACTGCAAAATTATCTTTATATTAATTTTTGCAAAAATCATTTGGATTTCTACAACCCATTTCAATTCCTGCTGAATTCGTTATGTTTTATAACGAGCTATTGTAGGATATTTGCACATATAAGGTCTAGACTTCTACTGACCATTTCTCTGAGTACACCATAATTGTTTATCAGCAGCAGTGGTTGTAGTTGATACTACAACATTATGAATGAATTAATGAAGAATTCAGACCCAAGTACAGCATTTACAGTTTATGTCGACCACATGGAAATGTTTGAAAATGCATAATTCCATTTTTTTTTAGAAAAAAACCCCCATAATATCACTCCTTTAAGAGATTAAAATTATTAATTACATATTTTATTAATAAAAAAAACACTTGTTTTCCAAATGAGCAATTATGAAGTGATTATATAAGCTTACCTTTTGTTTGTCTCCCCATGCAAATGATTCAAGTGTGACCTGAAAGCGTTTGATCATCATTTGCCTCCGACATTGATAGTCTGCTGACAAAGTGCGATTCATCTGGTCAACTTTCATCTGAGGAGCAGAAATTAAATACTTTAGGTTTGTATTTGACAGGCATGGAACAGTAACTGCTCAGTGAATAAACGCACCCACTGCTCTGAATTTGGGCTGGTGTTAAGAAGTGGGTTCATTGTGGCTCCGAGTGGCAGAAGAGCAAGCCTCGACTCCACCTGCATTAAAGCAATAATACAGTGCATCTTCAATACTGACAACTGTGTAATGATGTCTGACATACTGCAGGGATGTCTGTCATTACGGCCTCACCTCACTCAGTACGTCTGCAAATGGAGACATAGTGTCCATGTCAAGAGAATGAAGCACTAATATCCATTCAGCCTGCATCTCTGCCTTCCTCCTGTTTTCATCAGGAACATCAACATCCTTATATTCCGGACAACACTCAGTGAGTTCAATGTGTTCTTGAACCCGCTGCTCTTTTTCAGATTCCCCTTCTGTCACCTTCTCCTCAGGATTTAACCCTTTGTGTTTGATGATGAAAGCTGCTTGCAGTTCTGATACCAGGAAATCTACAGCACCAAACAACAACTTAGTGAAGGAAAATGTTCATCTTTAACATTCTGGATACTTCTTAATAATGTATGGTAACTTCAAATTTGCATCTCTACAACAGCACCCCCTGAATTCTTTTTATAATCTCACCAGTGATTCTGTTGAGGACAGATGGTTCCATCACATCTACATCCAGCTCAATGATGGAACAGGACATGAGTGAAAGTAAATTTCTCAGATTTCCCACCAGCAACAAATCGCCTGCCCCACCTGAGTCTAGAAAAGAAAGCAGATTTCACACATAAGCCATACATTCCCTAGGTTCTGATTTTCTGCCTTTTTGTGTCACCATGTATATAATAACTATATACAATATCATTGGACAAAATTAGTTATATGAACTGAGCTGTGTCTCTGTAACTCCAGTATATGCTGCTGATTAATGAGTATTAAATATAGCCACTAAATGCAGTCTTTGTGTCTTATTACAAGGAAACTCTATGTGCCATACATTAAATACATAATGAAAATTACTTGCAATTACATAAAATATGAGAAAATGCAATTCAAGGTGTCTACATGTATCAGACATCGAAAATTCTGAGATTTAATCATGGGTGTTACTATCAAGTGGTCACTGCCAAAATGTATGGCTACGACTGTAAATCTCAGACTTAAATTTGATTCAAAGCCATCTTGAAAGGGTCATAAAAAGCATTGTTTTTAAACACACACAAAATGGTGGTGCTTAGACCAGTGTTTCCCAACCAGAGTGCCGCGGCACATTAGCGTACCATGAGAAGTCATGAGGTGTGCCATGGAAAATGATCCAATTTCAACTGATTGGTTCTGTAAGCCCACAGTGTGATACCGATCCATAAACTGCACACACTAATGATCCAGTCTATAACAGTCTGCTGCTTCTGTTTGATAATGAAAATAAAAGTGAACTGGCCCCAATGTGGTGCGTTCGGTTGATAAAGTCCCCTCAATAATGATGCATGGATCAGTGAGTTGCCCACGAACCCCAGGTATCGGGTTGGGGCAGAAGGGATATGCCTTCCATAATATACAACAGATTTCAATCCATTTTTGGCTGGTGGTGTGCAATGTGATTTTTCTAGTATCAAATATGTGCCATGGTGCAAAAAAGGTTGGGAAACACTGGCTTAGACTTATAATGAGTCTCAATGGGTCCCAGCACATTATAGTGCAAGTCAAATGTTTGTGGATTGTGCAGTTTGATGCTGTGCAGCTGCTATATGCATTTTATTTATTCAGTCATGTACATTTACAAAATTATCTAACTCAATTGTACAAGCCCTGGTCTGTCCCAAGATTAGTACTGTAAGATTTACATATACAATATGGTCTCACTGGTGGTTGAGCCTTTATTTTTAAGCAACATATAGATTTATGCAATTTCTTTTGTGTTATCCTATGGGCCTATGTTGTGTTTCTTTAACAAGGCTTGAATAAATAGCCTAAATGAATGAACCTGTCTGTTAAGCCAGAGTGTTTAAACTACACTCTGGTACCTGTCCCACCTTGCAGCTCCGGACACATCTTCCTCAGGTGTGCGGTGATCCAGGTGAGCAGTGGACAGGGAAGTTCATCACACTCACAGCGGCTGAGGCACGAGCTGCCCGTATACCTGAACAGCAAACAGTCGACAGGTTTCATAGATACTACCCTGATAGACTAGGCAAACACCAGAATATAACTGCAGATGTAATATTATTTTAAAAGTGCGTATAAACCACATCATGAGTTGACTTGTATTAACATATGCGTCAGTGAGTCACTATAACAACAAATGCAAACATAGCTTGGTCATTACGCAACATTTCAACATGACTTACCCTAAAGATTTAATTGTGCGAACTGTCTCTAGGCTTCTCTGCATTGTCACCGAATGATAAATATTGGTTTTACTTCAGTTTTATTCTAAGTAAACTTGTACACTACCCTCTCGCCCTCGTAGTGTGTTTACGCTGCTGCTCCTTCCTCTTTTTTGGCTGCAGTATTTAGTGGTAGACCGAATACCGCCCCCTGCTGGCCGGAGTGTGTATAGACCTGACGTGTATTTCTAATCACAAACAAGATGTAGCAACATGAATCCATAAAGACCCATGATGATTTTTTTTAACCTCTAAATTCAACTTTTCTGAAGCGATTTATAACCATTTGCTGTAATATTACCCTCAATGTTTGGCATTGTTTCAGTAAAAATCCAGTATTTCCTTGTTTAATTCACTGATAAGGATACCGAATTAACAGAAAGAAATGACAGAAAATAACTCATGCCATATAAATAGATGGACATGTGAGAAAAAACATGTCGTATTAAGCACTGTTATATAGCTACACCATAATGATTCAATAAAATTAATGATCTGAACATAATAATATATATTATTTTTCTGTCCACCAGAGGTCGCCCGAGACCTGTTATGAATATGTGCATGAGTTTGCTTAGTGAAATTTTCTTGACCTTTTCCACTGGGTTTGATGCATCCTGTAATAATTGAAATGCGTGTGAATTAAATTAACATATTATATTTACTGGCCAAACCCAAATATATTGATCACTGTCTCTCTGGATTGATATATTCACATTGACCTTTAACCCGGCAGACAGAGATGGATAGTGATGTTGGGTTGGCCATGGAAATGTATTTTATTTATTTAGAGCTTAGGGCTATGAAAAGTATCAGATAAACACGTACCCTCTCCTAATGACTAAGATCATCATTTTTCTTCTGTAGTGTCACTCACTATGTTTGTACCTGCTCCTTATTTTCATTCTAGTCAATACTTCCTCTATTTGTATTGGCTTCACTCTGAGCATCGTTTTGCATACTATGCACTTTCCCATCACATATCCTGTAGATGTTGGCATTTACTTTCACTTTATAATGGTTGAACACACAGATTTACATTTGGTACAGGGTCATGATTTTTTTTTTTTTTTAAATTTAAAATGACATTCCGTCTTGAGCAGCTTTGCTCTCTTTTCAGCACAAAACTTTAAACTTAAGTGCCATCATTACCAAGGCACCAAAGTGCAATAGAGTGGTGCAACTGAATAACATAGAGTATGGGATTTGTTGATGTTCGCATCCTTGGAGCAGCTCGCAGGCTTGTTTTTTCCTTCTGGTATCTGAGTGAGATACAGCCTTTGTCTGAATTTGACAATAATGCCTGGCTTTGAAAGGTCTCCCCTCCGTTGACTGAACACATGAGGCCCAGCTGGACAACACTACAGTGGTAAGTGAGACACCTCGTCACACTTACGGCATAAGCCCCTCCATCAGTAGCCTATAAACAACAATGAACAATAGAGACAATGGCAGTGTAGCACACGGAGCCTTCATGTACAGTGTTTATGTGTTTGCCTGCTCCGTGGTGCCATATGTACAGAAGCTGTGCCTCCTCCTCACAAAGCCTTGCCATGCGTCACGATGCCTCATCTTTTATTCCCCTGACATTGGTCGCTTGCTTCATGAAACCTCAAGGGAGTTGCCCTTTGACCTCTGGTAAGCGTCCAGACAAAGCCAGGAGACACTCCCTCTCTTCTGCAGCCGTGATCATGCATGGAGCACTTGTTGAACCCTTGTTTTGTGAAGGGATTGTGTGAGACAGTGAGAACACATGTACAGTATACAAACAGAGAGCCATTTACACTTAATTAATTAATTAATTAATTAGATAATGTTGTACAACCACAACTGCTATTGGTTATATATGCAAATGAAATCAAAATACAATATCAGAGGAGATTTTGATGAATTTGTTTATTTAATTATACTGCATTCAAACACGATAAGCCTGATTTCAGTAGAGGCATATAGATAGACCAGAGCATGTTAGGTTGAATAGAATAGAATAGAATAGAACTTTATTGATGTCATTGTTATGCTACAATGAAAAGCAATTTATCAGCATCTTCCTCAGCAGTCACAATAAAAAAAAATAATAACAAAAGTAAGTCCAATAAACAATCAAATACAATGCATAAACAATAAATAGACAATGATAAATAATGTCTAAAATGTACATGAAGTAAAATACATGGGGCATGATTATTTGCCCCCTTGTGGTGGAGGTTCCACACATTTCACTGCCTATGGGTTTTCCTAAAACATCAGATATTATTTTGAAGAATAAAGCAGATGCTTATATTTTGACTCGAGTGAAAAATACAAATTTAAAAGAATATATGATTTAATGTATGATGTGGCAAGAAGAGTCAAACAGCAGCAATAGCCTATAAAATAAGTGTATGTGCATTAATATGAAGGCAAAATGCACTGGTTTAATGTGCATTTATAGATAAAATGAAACATAAGGAGTCAAACGACATATTATGGATTATAAAGTTTATCTGTCCATTCTTTCTCTTTTTAATCATTGCACTTGTGGAGAGGGTTTGCTTCAACTATAATTAAACCATTTAAATTCTTATTCATTTATTTATCAGAGACAATGCAGTGAAACGTACAGAACATTTCATGTTTTACAGAAGTGTTGAGCTAGTTTACTCCCATCTTTGGCTGGGCTTTTCAACAGATGAATACATTTACAGTATAAACATCAATATAAAAACAGTATAAACAAAAGCGTATTCACATCACAGTTTCACATAGGCTACTCAAAAAATAAAAATAAAAGTGATATCTAACTCCATGTTTTTCTCAGACTGTTATATAGACTAATTATATAGGAATAAAACGAACGAAATAAATGAGGTAATAGAATGAGGTAAAGCAGTATTTACTGGATTCAGCCACATGCAGGTGTTTATGACCTTACATTGTTGAACAGCCTGTGTGTCCAGAATGAGGTGGCAGGTGTCAGTCGTGTTGGGATGGAAACTGTTGCTCAGGTGACAGAGGACAACTCCCCCTGGAGACACACACAGTCATCTGCTGGTGACAGAAGGACCAGCCTACTTTCACCACAACCGAAACCTGCTCAGCTTCATTCACATCCAGACACTGACTCAAACTGCTGCAGATCAGGTGTGGTGGATGCGAGCCTCACAGACTCACAGCTGATGGCACTTTTTACGCACGCGGTTGCGTCTTAATTTGTCCATTACGCGTCCAAAGATACAGCATTTTATTATTATTATTATTGTCATTAACTCAGATATGGATCGATTGGATGAATGGGGTTTCAAGTCCAAGGGAATGGACTTGGATGAGGATTTCTACTTCGACTACGGAACGGAGGAAATAACAGATTATCAAGACCCCACTGAACTTCTGGCTGCTCTGAAACAAAAGGAGGAAGAGGTTATTTTGGCAGCCCAGCTGGGAAACGCATTGCTCCTGGAAAATCGTCAGTTGAAAGGGCAGAGCGAAAAACTTCATGAACAATACGCAGACAAACTGGAGGTAAGACGATCTGCTTTTATTTCTTTTTTCTTTTTTTTTTTTTAATAGATAAAGCGCCGTGCCTATAACTTTAATAAACAGTGGATTTAAAGTCACCAGGTGAAAAGTGTGGTTGGATAAAGTTTGGCGCGGTTGGGACTGTTGTGTGAAGTGGGCGACGATGAAAAAATGACTCCCAATAAACTCTTGATGTGAAGGATTAGTGTCTTAACTCCTCAGGTATGTGCATTAATTTTACTTTATAATAACCAGAATGTAGATTAACATTTCTGAAATATATTGAAAAATATTTTGCTTTCTGCAATACTGTACAAGACCTCTGTTTGGATATTGTTCCAGGATGCCTCAACCAAAACCAACATGATTAATTCTGCTTGTGTTAATTTGATTCAGCTGTGTTCCTTCTGTAAATGCTACAGCTGGGAGTGTTTGAGTAATTTAAAGGTGATTGAAGCTTAAGATGAAATACTCCCTCATTCTTCATCATAGCACTCACTAGTCCTACATCTTGCAAATATAAATGGATGTTCACATTTAAATAAAACTATGGGAAATGTTTCGGTCATGCACAGAAGCTTTACTGCTGCTGAATAATAAAGAAAAGAGAAGAAGAAATATCCCACACTGGCTGCAAATGTGTGTGTATTGGTTTGAGACATACTTTTAATTAAAAGGTTTCAATAAAGCGGCTATGTTTACAATAAAACTAAACAAATGCTAATGTAACCTAAAGCTCAGCAGGTGATCTAAATGGCTACACATGGGGTGCAGTTAAATGCAAGAGATGAATCCAGGAATGAAAGGAGAGACAGACAGTGAACTGAGGATGTTTGTCATAGCTGATGTCACTTTCAGATGTTCAGTTGTAAATTGTATCAGGTCTGAGTCTTATTCAGTCAGTCAGGTCAAACTAAACGTGACGGCTTTAGCTGCTGTGTTCTTGCAAAGGGTGCTGATTGAAACTGACTGAATCCTAAGATGGTGCTTGAGTTGCAACTATTACTCTCATCACAGAGGTTACAGTGACATGAAACTGTAAAAGGCAGACCATATGCACTCTGTTCTGATGTCCAGGATTTTTACTGAAAGATGTGACTTGAATCACCTATTACCAAGATAGGTGATTCACTTTTTAATCTATTTGCTAATCAACGAGTTGACTGTTGATTCTGTCATATATTTCCAGGGTCCTTTAAACACTGTCTGAGTTTACTGGTTTGCCAAGGCAATCATCTATTAACAGTTAGTTTCAGTCCACATCCATGTGATCCACATGTTGCGTACTCTGTAAACATGTGAACCCAACTGTAGATGACCTCTGTGTGCACAGTTGTGTGACCCTTGCTGACCCTCATTGGTGTGGATGGTGTCTTTGTGCAGGAGCTGGAGCAGGGCAGGCATGAGCTGCGGCTGAAGCTGGAAGGCTGCCAGTCCCAGTGGGAGAGCCAAGTGGGGGAGTTGGAGAGGGATGTGAGGGAGCTGGGCGTCCAGGTGGAGCGGCTCACCCTGGCCCTCAGCGAGGCGGAGAGGGACAAGAGTCGAGCTCAGCTGGAGCACAGCGAGCAAACTCAGCTTCTTCGGGAGCAACTCAACACTGTGAGTCCCACAGATGGACACAATGGAGGCAGTGTTTTAACCCCTAAAGACCTAAGGAGCCTCCAGTAACCAAAATTATCAACTGATCTAAAACGTTAAATAATATTCAACCCATTAATCCTATCAATACATTTTAAATAATTGGGGTAAAATGCAGTTTCTCAGCTTTTCATCATAATCAGATATGACCCACTGGATTTTCAGAGGCTCCATAGTGAACGTGGAAACACCATTATCTACTACATGATACATACATCACCAATAAAACCCATGGAATTTTACAAATAACAGTACACACTGTTTTCATATTCAGAAATGATATTTTGTGCAGTACAAATCACCTTTTCTTCTAGTCTTTGAATTCACCCTGAGATTTTAAGAACATTTACATGACCAGAAAATGAAATATACAAAATATGTGACTTTTTCACTGAAAAAATGCCAAGGATAATGGGATAATAAATGGTGGTTAAATCACTTGGTAATAGTTAGATGTGATGAAAATATTGTATTTGGGAGTTGCCACAAAAATAGGTCTGGGTCTTTAAGGGTTAATATTGAGAACTAGTTGATCATGGGGCTCAGGACTACATATTTAATGGTACTTTGTCTGTTCAGGACAAACTGAACATAGCAGATAGAGCTTGGCTGTAACATGTATCTGAGCCTGTGTGAAACAAATACCAAAGCTGCAGCTCTGAGTCAAGCCAGATAAGACTCGCTGTCACCCAATACACACACTGAAATACTGTTTGCAAAGCACTCAGGTATCTGTCTGAGTTTAATCTGTGCCAGAACAAGGCCACACTACTAGGCTGTTTGTACACTTCAAGCAAGGCCATGGCAAAATGCTTACTATAAAAGAACCCAAATGTTGTTTCAAAGACACTTTTCATTTGAGCCTGAGCGATAGCAACACGGGGGAAAAAAAATCAGGTCAAAAAAGGTACATGAAGAAGATGAACCCTGGAAATAATGTATAACCAAGTGAAATTCAGTGACATCAGTGGAACGTGAGTATAAGCTTACAAAGGCACTGGAGACGTGATGGTTCTTGAGTGTTGTGATTTTTGGCAGAGGGATCAGTATATTAGGAACTGTTCCAGAACCGAATCCAGTTTATTCAGTAACTCTAAGTTAACTTTTAACAGAGCTTTGACGTAAGATAACATGTATGATGTAATGGGCAATATATCTGGTAAGTTATTATCAGCATCTTGTACTTGTATTTATTACCATTTTTATCCTAACGCCATCCTAGAAGTGATAGATTTTACAGCCTGTTATCAGTAAACCACCCAGCGCTGACTGAATCAATAGCCCTGAGTATTTTTCCAACCTGAGAAAGACTTTGACAAACACTGAAGTCATGACATATTCTACATGATACATCATTTAATATCCTTGTGTAGGTTGTTATATCTAAAAACGCTTTGCTAACTCAAACGTGCAGAAAGTTAAAAATGAAGCCAAACAACACTACACCCTCCCAGGAGTCAAGGTCCACAGAATAAGGAACATAATAAGGAACTATGAAGGTCCTTTTCCCTCTGTGGACAAGCTGAAAGAGTTTTATGAAAAACAGACTCCCAGAAGTTCAGGAAAAAGTCAATTTAGATAAAAAGGTGGGAAGGAAGTGAAGAAAATGTTTCGTTTGGCTGTCTGGCTTCAGCCAAGGGTAGCTTTGTGTTGACAAGTCAGGATCGGGGAGAAAAGAAAGACTTGGAGCGTAAATGTCCATGTCTGTGGTGTTTTTTACCAGACGTTGTGAAGGGTGCCGTGCCTCTGTTATGTCATTGCCTGCTGTGGTGAGTTGTGCTACTGTTGTTATTATGTGTGTGTTTGTACAGGCGTGCCCACAGTTACCGCAGTTATCATTGTAACGGGACAATTTGTTCTGTCCATGATCAGGCCTCAGTTGAGTGTTTGGAGCAAATGTAGTGGGGACTTGTATCTTATGTAAAGTTACGTTAAAGTTTCACAGTTTTACCAAGTTTGAAATATGTGTCAGTTCAATCCTTATCTTTATATGGCTTTAATGCACTGTCTGAGGTGAAGAGAGCTGATGGTTAATGATTGTAGGTGGGCCCCATTTCTTCAGTGCATTTTTTTTTTTTAAAGCTTTTTGGGTGTTTGTTCATCATTCTGCTGTAGCATTTCCTAAATTCCATACAAATACATTAATAATAATGGTTCAAGATGATGTGAAATCAATTTTTCTAGTGAGATTACCCCCAAAACCCCACACTTGGGCATATATATACTCCAACTCCTCTAACTTTGGGAAGATGCTGATGCTTGCGCCTTATGAAGTGGGAGTCTACAGTGAGCTCCAGCAGGTTTTAAAGAACTTAAAATACAATCTCAAATGAGTTCAACAACAACATGACAGGAATCTGGAGGAGGATTTCAGTATTGCACCACAAAATGCCAAAAGAGAAATTCATCAGGTTTTGAGCAGTAAAGAACATGCTCCATCCCTGTGCAGTTGAGGAAGTATCCGCATGAAAACAATGTTAATGTGTGCCAAATTGTCAAATGATTTAACAATGTTTACAGACATTGCAAAAATCTGGTGGTGAATGACGTGACTTGTTGTCTGAATCTTCTCTTAATAACTGTGTCACACCTTTTACTTTGGTGAGGGAATTTCCATCTTAATATTAGGAGACGGAACATTTATAGAGAAAAAACAAAACATTTGGAGATGAGGTTTTCTAGTTTAGTATCTGTTCTGTGCAAGGAAGTACTGCTGCGTAGTGACTAAAGTTGTGATTTCACTGGAAATTGGGATCTAAACAAATCATCAGAAAGAAATGCCAGAGCAGAAAGGGAGTAACACTTTGAAAAAACTCCCACTTCCTAAGAGTGAGGCCTTTTCTGTGTTACTTTGTATTTTATGATTATTCTGAAATAATCAACACTTAAAGCAAATACATTTTTTATGTCACCAGAAGTTATCCATTTTCTGTCTCTTTTAACCCATAAGGACCTAGTGTGACATTTGTGTCAGTTACCAAATAATTTTTCCGTCTATTTGACCTTTCTTAAGTGATTTATCCTCATTTATTATAATATTATCCACTTTAGTTTAGACATTTTTTCAGTGTAAATTATGAATTTTCTATACTTAATTCACTGATCATGTAGATGTTCATATACACTCAGATTAAAATTGAGGGTTATTGTATAAAAAAAATAAAGAAAACTGAAGAAAAAGTAACTTTCAGCAAAATGTATCATGAACTGAACATAAACCCAGTGACTCCATCCACTGTCATTGATCCAACTCCATTGGTTTTACCGGTGAATCAGTGTTACAGAAGATGATGATGTTTCCATGGTAACTACAGAGCCTCTGAATGTTCAAATGGGTCATATCTGATGACCATGAAAAGATGAAGAACTGTTTTTTTTACATGTATTATTGGAGCAACAGGGATTAAACAGTTTGTACAGAAGATTTTAGTCAGTGGTGGATGTTTGGGTCTTTATGTGTTAAATCTGCAATGACTGCACATGTGTGTCTTAAAATCCTCCTACCCACCAGAGTTACGGTTCACAGTTCCTCGTCTGTGTTTAATTCCTCACTGTGGATTTTCATTATTGGTTAAAAGAGAAGGCTGATCTTAAGGTGAGCCCCCCTCCCTTGACCTCTGCTCCCTCTGTTAGCATCATGCAGCTCACAGACAAAAACAAAAAAGACAATATACATTACAGGGAGATATAAATCTCCCATTCCCTGCTTTGATGTTGCCCCTCGTACCCAAACTTCCCATCATCCCAAGGGAGAGGCATCCTTTTTGTGCTCTCCCCCGAGGGCCTCGGCAGTAGCTGGGGTTGTCAGCTGTTCGGTGTTTGGGCCGCTGAGGGCCCAGTGCTTGGGGGCCACGTGAGGGGATATCATCTAAGGCTTTGTGCGTCTCTGCCAAATGTCCTGTCCTCTTTCCACTCCTGTTACTGGTGATTCTCAGTGGGTCGCTGCCTCTATTGTGGAAGGGGACGGGGTTGTCGAGTCTAAGCAGTGGTAATGATGCTGTACAGACTCCAGCCCTCCTTTGGCTGCCCCCTCCTCCTTATTGTGTCTGCATGCTTTGTTTTGTTTTTGGCCATTAGTGCCTGCTGTACTCTGATCACACACGCTCAGTCATTTGCTAATTTAAGGCCTCATTTCAAACACACAATGTGTCCTCAAATGCTATATGCACTCCATGTCCAAGTTTACCCTGGGCTACATTGTATTGTCATCATCTACAACAAGACCAAGATGCCCTCGCTCCATCTGCCGCAGGGGCAAGCCTTTCATCTTGTATTATGCGTCTGTGATAGGACCTGACAGGGGCCCGCCAAACTGCTGAGTAAGGGGAATCAAAAGTCCCAGACCGTGGACAGGGGGGTGGGGATTAGGGATTGTTGAGGGCAACTGGTTGGTGTGTTTACTGGAGTTTCAGAACTGGAGCATTGGTATCCCAAAGTCCTCCATGTGTTTTGTGTCTCCACGGCTCGTAAGAAGTAACTAGTCTTTAACCCTTTAACAACGGCAATCTCTCCCGTGCTGTGTTTTGAACTTTACAGCGTTCACATTACAGTGACTCCTATATTGTTTGTGCTATCTAATTTAAATGGCATTGGAAAGCTGAGAATCCGACACTAAATAGCTCTTTATGGCATCAGTGTGGGACTCTTACAAGTAGAAAGGAACTGTTTCAGAGACTTCCACAAAGGGTAAAAAAAAATTCCTGGAAACAGCAAAATATATGAAGCTATAATATGGATACTGAATGTTCAAGACCAAAAAGTGTTTGAGCAGATGTAAAATAGTTGAATAGTTTATTTTTGAAATCTCAAAAAGTTTTGTTATGGACATTTACAGGAGTTTCTGATAATAAATATGCTAAAAACTTAAAGTTTTTTTTTTTTTAACTAAAACAATCTGTTTTAAGCATTTATTATTTATAATAATGCTAATTAATGGCCAGATAATGAAAGCTAAATTCTACCTGAAAACAAAAGTGTGAAAGAATTGACCAAAAAACACATTTTGTGACACTTTTATTGGAAAGAAAACATCAAAACACAGTCTTGAAAGGGTTGGGGGGGAAAAAAAACAATGAAAAATATGTATTTTTGGTATTCTTTCACTTGACTCTTGTGATATTTTTTTTTTATATATTAATTATTTCTATTATTTCTCTGCTAAAGAGAGAAAGTTTGTCTGAGCTCATCAAAAATAAAGTTAAAATTTCAGAAGAGTTTGAAAACACACACCAGCTCTTTCCATGAAAAATAAAAAATGACTGCTAAATGTAAAGCTAAAATATCCCAGATAGGGGAGCTGCCATGTTGCTTCAATGAAGAAAAGGCCTCTAGTCATTACATCTGAATCTGTTTTTGTGATCAGCAGCCTTCCACCAGGGCTAGATGGATGTTTTGAGATCTAGTTTTCACTCAGAACAATATATTGAATGGTTGCAGTGGAATTTTTTGACACAAAATACAGGCTACCGAAGCCATTCTTGGCGCCAGAGGCCAAATTTGTGATAGTACATCTCTGGAGCCAG
>JAPSES010000144.1:17079508-17112817 GCA_029822895.1 Maxillicosta whitleyi
CTTTAATAATGAACATGAGATCTCCTTTTTATGACTTATTACCTGTATTATTCCCTTGGATCAGTGAACAGCCGTGATATTATTCTATTCGATCTATTTTGCCTTGGGGACCTGTTCATATGAGAAGATATGTGCTTATCTGTTGTATGACATCTAATGATTATAATGTTTGTGAGTGGACGTAATGATGTGAGGTTGAAAAAAAAAGAACTTGTATCGAAAGACAGAAAATGAACACAATTCTATAAGGGAAAAAAATGAAATCTAGAAGTATAAGCATGTTTCTTGCATATATAAATAGCCTAAATACATTATTTTGACCTGTCATATTCATCTTTAGTCAAAAGACCTTGTACCCTGCAGGTGTTCTTTTCAAAGGCAGCACAGAAGAAACCATCTTTCATTTATCTTTTAGAGCATAACCTGCAGGAAAACAATATTAAACAGATATTTATTTTAGACACCTAATCCCCACCTTTCAGGCTGGTATCTTCTTGTGTTTCTTCCCATCTGTATCTCATTCACTGGACTTTATCCCAGGATCATCTGCTATATTTTTTTCTCAGTTTGCCTCAGGCAAGACTGTGTAGCAATGAGTTTCACACTGACTATACCCACGGTCATACCTATTTTGGTCATGATTTCATTTCTGTTTCATGTATTTTTGTGCCCTGTATCTCTATATCCATCCTCCTTATCTCTAAAACTACAAGGTGCATAAAATGAGCAATCCTTTACATACTTGACCTCTCTGATACATCTATGAATTTTATTTTATGGTGTGTTTACAGGCAATGGAGGTGGAGAGGGCCATGTCCAGTGAGCTGCAGGCTTTAAAAGATGAGCTACAGCAAAAAGGCAACCAGAACAGGCCACAGGAGGAGGAGCTGATCAGTGCCATGAAGGAGCAGGTAATGTCCATTCTCCAAAACACACACAAATGAAAGTGATCGATATTAAACTCAATCCATTATGTGTACATAGCAGTAAACTGCTCTTGCCTCGATAACAGCATGTACTCAATCTGCACTGATTGTCTCTTTATGTGTATTCATTTATTCCCTGACTTTCTCCCTCATCTTGATTTGTGATGCGGCTCAGTGCGAAAAAAGAATATTGATTATTAGTCTACAAACATACACCAATAACTTCACACATGGATTAACAGGGTGTAAACACTGCATTTGCGAAGAGTTTATCTTTGAGAGATGTTTTGTAGTTACTTAGGTTGTTTAATGTGTTTTTTCTGGTCGTTTTTTAAGGTATTGCGACTCACCCAGAAGGAACAGGTGCTGGAGGAACGTTTGGAGGTTGTGTGTCAAGAAAATGCTGAGCTGAGAGCAAGTTTGGCCTCTTTACACACACGCTTGGCACTGCATGACCAAGTGAGCCAGCAACAGAGACAGCAGGTACATGATTACACAGTACATGTAAACTGTACGTACTTGTACTGATGTACAGAAATATTTATACACACCTAAACACAGAAGCAGAGCAAGAGCTGCACTTGGTCTTCAAAGTCAATACACACTGTTTAGTGTCCATTGTATCACTAAACAGCACAGTGCAGTTGCTGTATGAATGAAAGAGGCTCAATGACAAAGGAATTTTCCAATCCCCGGTTGTCTGTCTGGGTTTGGGCAGGATTGCGGAAAGCACTCCCAAACAATCACCTCATCCCCATCATTGTGACTTTCACTCGCAAATCTGGATTCCACTCATGTTCGTTGAGTTTCATGTTGGGCTAGAGGTTGGAATCTGGCATGTCAGGATTTCTTTCTCACTGACTCTGTGTGTGTGTGTATGTGTGTTTTCCCATTACACTTTTTAAAGAGCATACAGGGACTTATCTACATGATCATAGAGCAGTGAACACCTTTGTCACTCGTTGAACACAGATAATATGAGCTTAAGTCCATGAAATGTTTCATGACAAACAAACATGCAAAACAAGATTTGAATTAATGAAGTTACATTTAGTGTTCGGCAGTTGTCCAAATGATGATGGAAGGAGTTGATGGTGTATGTAGGTGTCCATTAAACTACACTATGGAATGGCTAAATACAAATAGGATATGGTGCAACAGCCAAGTAAACAAAGAACAATAACTTGAACTTTCCCTGTTTGGAATGACCAAATAACATTGACTGATCAATAATTTAATTTGAGAATGTGAAGCTGGATAAAAAAAAAGAGTAGAAACCTTTAAAATCTGTCTCTTGTCCTGAATAATGATGCTGCAATCTCTCACCAATACAATGCCACAAGGTCAAATAACAAAATATTCAACAATATATGTCTATATGAAACAACTTTAAACTTAAGTTTTATAATGTTTGCCTCCTATAGTACAATGTCTGTTACACTCCTGCTGATTCTGTTTCTCTTTGTGTCCGGCTCCTTGTGTTTTCAGCTAACCGAGGCGTGGCAGGAGGTCGAGGCAGCACGGAGTCACTCACAGCAGCTACAAGCTCAGGTGGAGGAGCTTCAGGAGGAGATGTCCCTGCAGGAACCCACAAGCCAAGGAGATGCATCACTGCTGTCCGAGCTGGAGGACAGTCTGAGCACCAGTGCGTCGGGAATCAACAAAGACGAGGTACGAATGAACACAGCTGATCCTCCAACCTGTGCACAGGAAGTTTTTAGTAAGGCCAAACACCAAGGTCAGATAAATGTGTTAAATCTATATCAGGACTTGGTCGTGAACGGTATCGATCAACGTTGAGGCAGATGATAATGGATTACATTTCTATAGTACTTTTCTACCCAAAGCTCTTTACTTTATTAATCCATTATTCATTCACTTTCCCATTCATTCCCTGGTGGTGGTAAACTACAGCATGTCCCTCAACTTTCATACACCAGTTTGAATGACACTGGAAGGTCTTGCTCAAGGACACAATGGCACATGACCAGGACAAAGCGGTTTACAAACCACCAACTGCCAAGGTTATTGGACAACCCATTCTACCTCTTGAGCCATGGCCACCCAATTGGTCATTTGACGTTGCACTATTATCAATCATTCAATCAATCAGTCAATCAAATTTTATCTATATAGCACCAGATCATAACAAAAGTTGTAACTAGTTGTAACTATCTTAAGTTAAAAGTTATTTCAGCTCAGTTCCATATTTTATTCTGTGACTTCTATATGCATAATGTTGCTGAACCTGGACGTGGCCAACAAATTCAACCCCAGATCAAGTATCTGGCTTAGCTGAATTCAGGAGGGGACTTTTTTTTTTTTTTGTTTACCCGAAAGTATTCAATATATAAGGAATAGCTTGAAACTGGACCAGGAAGTAAGACTGAGAAGTAAAATGTTTGATATTTTAGTACTAATACTTAAATATAATATTGATATACACAAGTTGTCATATACACTGCAAGTTAAGATGCGTTGTGGTAAATTTTGATATTTTCCATATACACAGTTATTTGTAAAAATGTAACTTCATGAATATTATCCCCAAATGGAAATGTACAGAGTAAAATTTCATATGAAGTCTGTAAATGTGACTTTTTAAGGAAACACTGGAGATATATATTTTTGTCAAATAAGAAATGTGTTGGTCATTCTAATAAGCGTATTAAAAAGGCAATTGTGTCTCCAAAAGCAATTATAAAGGCATTAACGAGCCAAAATGTTGCGCCTGAATTAAGAATAAGTAGTGTAGTTCACTTCAAACCATTTCCACAGTTAGTCCTGCTGCTCTAAATACTAATTGTCCCACAAGACAAATGTGTAGTGAAGATCACTACATGCTTCAGAGTAATGGTATGAATTGAAAGTAAAGTCTTTAATCAGAAGTGAGAAAACATTTGTCTAACACACTCCACAAAACCAGCCTTGTCTACAGTGTGGTGATAAAGTCATAAAACTGCACTAACCCTGTATGTTTATGTGCTTCTCCGTATTGTGGTTGGCAAGTGTTGGGTTATTCCAGTCCTGCCTACAGTGATTCCAGTGCTGCAGTATTTCAAGGGGAAATTTTGTTCCTGTGATGATTGGAAACGTGAATATTAAACAAGTCTTTTCTGTACAGTTAGATCTCACTCATCACTCATTCAGAAATTTATTCAGCAAGTTAAACTACGAGAAACTATCGTGTGTTTTTATTGTGGAACAAATTTTCCCTGCAGTGAGGAACATGGTATAAGAACACTTTGTTCAAGTTCTTCATGCCAGTACGACATGCGTTTCACACTCAGATTCTTAGCAGCAAGCAGGTGTTAAAGTCCAAATTTTCAAAGTGCCGACACCTCAGTGATGTATTGCATAAGCCGTGCTGAATTTGCAGTTATTTCTGGGAGGTGGGAAAGGAAAACTCAGTGACAGGTCCTCTTCTTCTCACTCTCTGGGTGTCTGCTGTTATTGTTCGGCTCAAGCAGGAAAATGTGCTCTCATGAGTCATTCACTACATTTCCTGTTTGTCATAGCCACATTGTTGGAGTTCCTGGTTTGTGTGGTCTGACATTTACACGTGTTGGTAACTTGTTAAGCATTTTATAATTAACCTGTCTGTTCATATGATATCTATAAAAGCAGCTTTATCTGTATATATGTGACACACAGACACTAAACAAAGAAATGAGGTAACGCCTGCCCTTCCCACTGTGTAAATATACCTGACGTCACTCAAAACATGATGTGTACTGAGGAAACATGGAAGTTGTCAAAAAAAGAAAACATTTGCGTCATAACCCTAGTTCTTTGTTATACCAGCTTATGTATTGTTAACATATCTGAAACACAAGCTGCATTAATGTGGGCCACTTATAAAACACTTGCCCCCAAGCTATACTGCGGAAGGAACCTAACACTTTTATAGCTGCTGTCAAAGTAATAATTAACATCCGGGTGTCCTGTTCTACACAGATAACTCAAGAAATGGGGTCCATTCTTCAGTTGCTGCAGCCTTTGACCTGTGAAGCGAACAGCGCAGGGACCCCAGAGGTCACAGATCAACAGGACGATGTGCACACCGTTCTGCATCGGCTGAAGGGAGTGGCCCAAGTCCTGGCACAGGCATGCAGCCCTCAGGTGAGTGAGCACCACACAAAATGGGAATACAGGACAGAGGAGGAAACGTGAACAAAGGGCTGACTTTATCTTAAATGGAAGGAGGACAGGGAAATGAGGCTACAGCTTTAATGTCTGTAATGCGATCATATTTTAATACAATGTGAACACGCAAATGACATGTAAAACACAGCGTGTATGCAAAGTACATTACAGTCTTATGGGGAAAAATAAAATAAGATTGATAAGATAAATCTGATAGAATGAATAAAAGGCATGTCTCAGATTTATGGCATTAAAGCTGCAGAGCTTGGTAGTGTTTTTTTGCCACTGTTTTCATAATTGCCTGTGATTCAAGAGATTTGAGAGGAAATTAGATGTCTACTTCCTTCAGGTTGTAGAAAATCTACCCAGTGATGGTTTTAGTTGGACACTTACAGGTGTATTCAGGCAGGTGGTGGTGGTGGTGGTGGTGGTGGTGGTGGGGGGGGGGTAAATAAGTGACTGACAGCTTTAATTATGATTACTGTTCAGGTTTGGTCAGATGTGACTGCTCTAGTGCTCTGTTTGTCATTCCAGGAGCTTAGCAGTTATTGTCATGTTTTTGTTGTTTTATACATTTTCTCATTATTTTATTGTCCTATAAAATAATCTGTATATCTGTGTTTAGGATAAGACATTCTTATAGTAAGTATAGTATTTTATCATATAAATTCATGTACTTGTAAACTAAAATGCAGCTTTGTTTCAATATATTGAGACAAACCTATGTGTTTATTTACACATTAATAATGCAATTAAAAAAAAAAAAAAAAACACTTTTTACTGACTGATCATTATTTTATTCTCGGCCTGCTTTTCTGCCTTCTAGTGGCTGTTATTAGGAACAGGACTTTCTGTAGATAAATGTTATCAGGATAAATTCCTTTCTTTAATTCTGGGAAATTGTGATCATGAGTGCCAGGGAATGCTTGCACTTAGTTGCTTATGTGCTTCATTTACTCTGTTTTCCGTGACAACTATTTAGTATACAATTATCCAGTTGTAACTCGTGGCGTTCGACGGCCACTGACACCAACAACTTATATTTCCTATTGTAACAATATATTTCAAGCCAACAAATTCCTCCCCCACAGCATTGTACAAATAGGCCAACAACAGAAAGTCCTTTTGGTGTAAATCTTAGTGAAACGCACGGCCGACACCTGATCTCTGTCTAAATGTTTTTGTCCTAGGAGCTGAATCAGGCTTTTGTTGGCAGGACGGGTGATCAGTGTGGGAATCCGAGTGCCTCACAGGAGATGAGAGATCAGGTAACCCTATAAAGAACAAACACGTCTGTCAGGGAGGGAGGCACCTGTTGAAGTCCATTATTAGAAGGATTGGAGATGCCAGCACTGACTGTGCTGCTGTCACTGTAATCCATATTTGTTAGAAATGGATCCAGTCACTCTTTTTAGTGCTTTTTTTTTTCTTGAAGTTTTATTTTCATGTTGTATTTTTGTTTTTGACAAAAGAGGATATTTCCTTGCAACTTTTAGTTGCATCACTTTTACTTCTATAATAGTGATACAGTGGTGGAGAAAAGTTTTACATTTGTGATATATTGCATTATGAATATTTCTTAAGTTCCTGAATTCTACCAAGTATTGTGCTATTTTCCAAACTGATATGCTCTCTTCTGCACAGGCTCTGTTCCATTAAGGTCAAAATGTAATGTTTCAACAAAGAATGACCCTTGAGGCACATGTTGGGCTTGATATGTTGAGACTCAAGATTTTAGTTTGGCTATTTTTTTCATCTTAACAATTGACAAATAAAGCAAACCAAAAAAAAAGTATTTGTGTGTAGATATGTGATGCCGCATTCATTTTTTAAACACAATATTTTTTTCTGTAAATATGTCATGATAATGTTTGAAAATGTGTAAAGTTTTAAGGGTGTCTTTTTCCGCTGCTGTATGCCATTATAAAGTTATCCTTTAACATTAGAAGTTATTATATCTTCTAAAATACTACATCATTCACTCACTATGTTGCCACATCAGTGTCTATACACAGAGTTCTACACAGATATTTTTTATGACCCCACCCCCCGAAGGGGAGGCAAGGGGTATTGTTTTTGGTTTTGTTTTGTTTGTTTGTTAACTGTCTAGTAGCAAAACGTTTGGTTGAATTAATATCAAATTGGGTTTATAAATTGCCAGTGAGAATAGATGTGGTTACATTTTGGGAAAAGTAGGTAAAACTTCAAATTTTACTTTACTTTACTTTTTTATTTATAATGGGCAAAATTTCAAGTGGTGATTGATATGCTGACATCAGCACACACATAGACATGATGCCATCAGCTGGATCCATGCCAAAATAAACTACAATATGTGCGAGGGGCGGGGTTTGTTGTCCCTGGCACCACTTGTTTTAATGGATTTCCCACTGTATTCCGCAGAACATTCAGCTGCAGCAGGAAAATGCTGAACTGAGGCAGAAGCTGCAAAACATACAAGCAGAGGCTGAAGTTGTCCAACAGGCCATCAGAGACAGAGATGATGCCATTGCCAAGTGAGTAGTCCCTTGGGATTCTCAAAGTCTGTTCACAACATATATTGGATTGTGTGGATGGATCTGATACATTCTAAAATATAAAACTATGGTTCACCTTTGATGGCATTAGATGTTGAAAGATACTGTTTATGTTCTGGATCAGTGTGACGTGACTGAAGAGATTTTATCTCTTTGTAGGAAAAACCTGATGGAGGCTGAGTTGGTTAGAAGTAAGAATGACATGATGTCTCTGAACAACCAGTTAATAGAAGCCATCCAACGCAAACTGGAGCTGTCACAGGAACTAGAGGCGTGGCAGGTGAGGAATGTGTGTTGTGTGTTTGATCCATGGAGTCTCTGGTGTAGTATCTTTATGACAAATGTTTTGTAAAACCCTTATTTTATTTACACACTGTCGGCTGTTCTTATAACCTAACATGCCAGGAGATGCTGTAAATGCATCTCCATCACTGTGACCTCGGTGGCAGGGCGAGGACAGATGCAGGTGCATCTCAGTTTGAAGGGAAATGAACGGCAGGTGTCTCGACAAGTCTGTCTGCTGTCGAGTCACTACACCAAGCCGAGCCATCTGCCAGTGTCTGACACCTTGTGCTTTGATAAAAATAATGCATTTAATGTTTTGACAGAAATGCTAATTAGTTTTATAGAGGAATTATGTTTGTCAGTGAACAGCAAAAAAGGATGATTGTATAAAAATGTAATTTTTTTTCTATTATTATTGTAAAATAGAAGTGCCCCATATGCCCAGATACAGTGATATCACCCATGAAGACCAGGGGTGTCAAACTAAATCAAATGCAGAAATTACACTGAAGATATTAACAATCAAGGGTATCACAGTCATTTTATTTCAAGGGCCATATACAGCCCAAATCAATCTCAAGTGGGTCAAATCAGTAAAATACTATCATAATAACCTATAAATAATAACTCTAAAAAAAATTTGAGTGTAAAATTACATAAAATGTTAACATTTGCTAAATGTTCTTTCAACAAACACGCATAACCTGAACTAATAAAAACCATAGACCATTTTGGGCTGTATGTGGCCCTTGAATTAAAATCATATTAAATGTTTTATTATTTTGATATCCTGTTTTAATTATTTTTCAGTCTCTAATCAATCAAAGATTAATGACAGTGTCAGAACTGTGGGTGGATGACTGTGACATAGATCAATTTTGTTGGCTTTCAAACATCCATCATTAGTCAATCTAGTACTGATGAGGTATGCTTAAAGTAATAAACGTGCACACACCCAGAAGGAACAAAATGTAATCTGCTACTGACACTAACGGGATAGGGTTACTACTGTATGCAACACTGTTGATGTGTGAGCTGGGCTGTTCCCACGTGTCTAAAATGAACACAACACACACAGGCTTACCCATCAAAACAGGTGGGCTCCATAATATTTCATTTAAAATAGTAACTCAAATAAAATAAAGTGATAGTTTTATTGGAACATTTCAGTTAAGGTTACAGTGAATTAAACTCGAGGAAGTGTTGTCCAACATCACATGCTTTTGCTGATTCTTGTTGGGTTGTATTTTTTTTTCAGGATGACATCCAGATCATCATCAACCAGCAGCTCAGGTCCCAGCAACAGTTGGAACAGCCTCAGAAGAAGCCCATCTCCAACGGCATGTCCTTCTTCCGTCGATCTAACAGGACACCAACCTCCTGGACACGCCAGCCCTCTTCCTCCTCTCCCTGGAGTCCAGACACTAATCAGGACAAAGCCCAGTCTCCATGGAGGGACTGGTTAAGACGGGGAAAAGGGGCACAGTACGGGAAATAATGGACAAAGTGCGTTAAAACAGCTGTTACCTCCATGTCTGTTAGGAGATGATGTAGAACCAGGAGAGGAGGGGAAGTATCGGCAGAGCTCCTGAGTACAACATTCCTGCACATGGTGAAAAAGGAGCCATAAAGACCTCTGTAATTCACTGATGAACAAGAAAAGCCACTATGGACAAAGATGAACTGACAAACGGGCACTTAAATACACATTTCAATCGGAGGCTGAGCCTTCCTAAAACTGACACTGTGACAACCTGAAACACTGGTTTTGATTTTTACAGAAATACTTTTGCTCAAGACTGTAAATATTGCGCCTTATTTTATAATAATCCTGATATTGTGATTCATTCTGTCGGAGACTTTATATGATATAAATAATAGTTGTAGATCAGTGGATATACTGTTCAGTTTATTTAACTCAAAGTGAATTGCTGTTGTGTAATAAAGGATCAAAAGAAGTGAAATGCAATTTCTTTACATACCAAGTTGGATATGAGAAGCTACATTTTTACAGTTGCAGTACTCAGAACATATGTGAAAATCAATGTCATATACATGCACCCAAAGATAATGTTGTACTTATATTTTTCTTCCAAAAAAAAAAAAAAAGTCTTCTCTAGATGATCACTTGGTGTGGTATATATGTATAAAACCATTGTCCTCAGTGTTCAATAATGAAGCTGCTTTGTGCAAAACTGTGTTATTGACTGACTCCTGACTGGATTCCTGTATATTTCATCAGTTATCCTTTCAGATCTTCATATGTATTAAAATAATAAAAAGGTACATTCAGACTCTTCTTTTTCACATGGTAGTATGTACACCCTAATCTGGAGTCATGGAAGGGATATCACTACCTTTAATCCTAAAAGTTCCTAAAAAAAAATAAAAAATACTGCATTTATTTCTGAATAGTTATATATATATGTATATGTGGAAAAAGATAATTTCTTATAAAGTAGTCTTGGAATTTTCTAATAAAGGTATAATGTGGTACTATTAGGGCAACTTAACCCTAACCCCAATTGGGAAACTAATATTTTATACCAGGAGATACAGTATCTAGAACATGGGTGGCAAAAGACTTGATGTAATAATATGGTACAAATATGGTTTTTGTTTTCAGAATAATTTTACCTAAATGATCTGATGTTTATGCTTATTCTTATTTTACCAAAAAAAAAAAAATATAGAAAATAGCATTATCTGATCTGAAAAACAAAAATTCTTTTCTTTTTTTTTTTTCTTTTTTTTTTAAATCACAATGTAACCCACAAACATGATGAATGAAATGTTTTGGAAGTTGAAAGAGTGAAACATAAGTTATAAATATATACATATAAAGGTATCTATTTATTTATTCATATCTTCAACTTTACAGTCAATGTCAAACAAAACCTTCTCTTTTTTAAGTTATATAATGCTTTGATCACCCTGGAGGGATAATGACCAGAGTTCAAGCATTTCTCAAGACGTCCACCACAAACTGAAGACTTACAAACTGTATATTTAGTGTAAAGGAAGTAGTTAACCAATACTACTGAAATATACTGCTCAAAAAAATGAAAAGGAACACTTAAACAACACCTCCTAAAACTCAATGAATGAAAAGATTTAGTCAAAATTCTTTATTGACTAAATAATGTATTGATAACAAAATAAAAGAAGAGTGCTTAATAGAAATCAAAATCACTATCCTATGGAGGTTTGAATTCAAAAACATGCTTAAAATCAAAGTAACGCCTGGACATGCTCCTTATGAGAGGACGGATGCTCTTCTGAAGGATCTCCTTGCAGATCTGATTCATCAGTCAGCTCCTGGACAGTCTGCAGTGCGACGTTGGTGGATGGACTGAGACATGACGTCCCAGATGTGCTCAGTTGGATTCAGGCCTGGGGAACGAGCAGGCCAGTCCATAACATCAATGTCTTCAACATGCAGGAACTGCTGACACACTCCAGCCACAGGAGGCCTTTCATTCTCATGCATCAGAAGGAACCCAGGACCCACTGCACCAGCACATGGTCTCACAATGGGTCTGAGGATCTCATCCTGTTACTTAATGGCAGTCAGAGGACCTCTGCCTAGCACATGGAGGGCTGTGTGGCCCTCCAAAGAAATGCCTCCTCAGACCATCACTGACCCACCGCAAATGCTGGAGGATGTTGCAGGCAGCAGAACGTTCTCCGTGACTTCTTCAGACTCTGTCACGTCTGTCACATGTGCTCAGGGTGAACCTGCTCTCACCTGTGAAGACCACAGGGCACCAGTGGTGAATCTGCCAATCTGTGTGTTTTCTGGTAATCAGACTGCACACTGCACAGTGTTGGGCTGTGAACACAGGACCCACTGGTGGACGCGTGGACCTCAGACCACCCTCATGGAGTCTGTTTTTGAATGTTTGGGCAGACACATGCACATTAGTGTCTTGCTGGAGGTCATTTTGTAGGGCTGGGGCAGTGCTCCTCCTGTTCCTCTGTGCACAAAGGAGCAGATAACAGTCCTGTTGCTGGGTTACTGCCCTCCTTCGACCCCCTCCTGGTCTCCTGCTGTACTGGTCTGTGTCCTGATATCTTGTCCATGCTCTTGACACTGCTGGGAGATGCAGCAAACCTTACCACAGTGTGGATTGACATACCATCCTGGATGAGCTGCACTACCTAAGCCTGTGTGGGTTGAAGAGCCTGCCTCATGTTCCCTCTAGTGGTGAAAGAATTGGAAAAATGTGTAAGTGACAAAAACTCAGGGGGCAAGAATGAGGAGAGGGAAATAATCTATGAAAACCATTCTGTTTTAGAGGTGTCTTGCTAATTGCCTCTCATTTCCACCTGTTGTTTCTTCCATTTGCAAAACACAAGGTGAAATTGATTCACAATTGGTGTGGCTTCCTGGCTGGTAAGGCTGATATCCCAGAAGTTTAATTATGCTGGAGTTTTATTATGTTGTTCAAGTATTCCCTTAATTTTTTGATCAGTGCTGTTTTAAAACCTCTACCAATATTTATTAACAATTGTGTTCCTACATTACTGTGATCTTTTGTTTTTGTGATGAAATCAAGTTTGTTTGTGACTTGTATGTGATACACAAGTAAGAGATACTTGAAGAAATACTTTATTTCAGGAGTATTGTGTTAATGGACTTCCAAAAAATGCCATGTTCAAACTTATTCAGGTTTACTTTAGGTTTACTAAGTCCAATATCTTTTTTTAATAGTCAATGGAGTTGCCTTGGTTCTGGATGATGGTTCCTGTTAGTGTCCACATGAAAGCTTGGATCTTGGTTAAGAAGAGCTCAAGCAAATACCTGACAAGCTTCCTGATATTTCATCCTGAGCCACGGCACCTTCCATGTTCTGCATCCATGGAGACTTCCTTGTGCAATACTAAATAAATGTGGTGGCAACATGATGTGATGGTTATAATCTATAATGCTAAGACGCTTCTCTGCTAGTGGCACCAGAAACTCCATCAAGTTACAAGGAATCATGAATCTAACATGACTATATCAACATCCTGAATGACAATGTGAAAGTGCTGAGAAACTCTAGACTGATTGATTGATTGTATGTCCAAGCAGGACACTGACCCCAAGCATACCTCCAAGGTAGTGCAATAGTGGTGCAAGTGGTTCATGACCCAGTTGGCGTCCTGAACTAAATTATATAGAGAATCTGTGGAGGGAGCTGAAGACCAGAGTGATGTGTAGGAGACCTTCCAACCGCACCCAGTTGGAGGTAGTAGAAAAGTTTTTGGAATGGGAAATATTTTTACCCAGGTGATTTAGATGGAAACGCACTAGGGTTATTCAAAGTTCTGGGTAATGGTCAAAGTTCCTGCAGTGGAAAAGGGCCTACAGATCCCTTTTCCAGGTCCCTGAACTGTCTCCATAAACCTCTATTAAACTGCAGATAGTGTGCTACTCCCTCCTGGTGGTCAGCAGTAACACTACAAGGTTGACAGGACGTGAACGCTGTCATAACAGATGTAGCTGAAATAACAAGGGAAATAAAACCTACACAAATGGATATACATTTAAAATAAAAATAATGAATCCATGTTAAATCGTGTCAGTAACATTATTAAGCTTTAAAACCTCAGTGTGTTTTCAGATCAAAATCCACACGATTAATAAACGAGCGTCAGTTTTCCACAAAGCTTGAGAATATTACTTAAATATAGTGTCAATAAAAGAACTAAAGGAGCTTTCAAAGTAAGTAAAGTACTGCATCTAGAAAGATATATAAAAAATTATTCCAACAAAAATCTGTGTTTTGCATTTAGATCTTTTTTTCTCTTTTTTTCTTTAAAATCTGTTGATTGTGTATTATCTATGAATATCGTATAAATCGTTATGTGCCCATTATCATTTACCAAAGTGTCTCTTAACTTCCCTATTATGTTTTGTGAAAAGTTCTTGAGTTACTCAGCAAAGCAGGCGGCAGTCCGTCTCATTCTGATGACGTTACAATTTTATTTACTGAGGAACTGCCACTGGTTTCGTACAGCCAATTTTTTTTTTTTAAAAACATATACCAAAACATATTTCCCCCGTCAAACAGGTACGACAGCACTCTTTGCCGCTTCTATAATCTACATAGACTGAAAATACACTAAATCTTAAAAAGGTTTATGGAATCAACGTTGTAGTAGAGCCGTGGTGACCCGTGACAGGTTAGCTTACTGCTCTACACGCTAGCTAACCAGCTAACTAGCCCTGAAGCACCCAGGCTAACCTGCTAGCTAGTTAGCCGACAAGCGGTAGAAAGCTTAACAAGGAATATGTGGGTACAATAGCTAAATAGACAAAACAGTTCAAATGCTTTTCTTTGCAAATGTGTCTCGGCGTTCAGCTAGGTAGCTAGCTCTTACTTGTATAGGTATAAACGTAAAGTTAAAAAACTGTCATGTAATCGTGAGGACAGAGACAGAACAGGTGAATACTGAGACTGTAAACAGAGCCCACTACGGTGATGACAGTTCATAGTAGCCCACAATGCGTCAGTAACTATTAATTCATGCATTACTATTTCATTGGATGTCATGCCAAAGTTTCTATTCTGGTCAGTACTGTTCACTCAATCCCCCCCCCCCCTTTTTTTTTTATCTTGATGAAAAGTAGGTTACATTTGTCAAGGAAAGACATAGAGTATAGGAATATTAAGGCATGAATGGCAACTGTACTTTCAATATATTACAAAACAAAGTAATATACACTAAGTCTGTGGCTTATATTACAAGGCAATTGGAATTAAATTTGACTAAGTGAGGAGAGCAGGAGACAGCTTCAGTTTCTTTCTTTTTTTTTTTTTTGCAAAAAATGTTCTAAAATAAATGTACTACTAAAACAATATTAGGAGCTGGACATTAAGAGCAATAATAGCTTGTATTAATTAAATTGTACACTATGTTTTGAGTACATATCAAAGTTTCTGAAACATTTCATTTGTCATCTTCTCAAACACAAGTAGAACTGTAGGCTATGTGTGTGAATAAACTGCATACCATCACTCATATCATATTTACAGATATCCGCTTCATTACCACACTTTTGTTCGGGTTGGAACTTGGATGGAGTGAGTGTTGAGCCCTAATGAGATGAGTGACCAGGGAAACAACAACCAGAACATCTCCTGCAACCCCTTCGCTGCCCTCTTCAGTTCACTGGCCGATGCCAAACAGTTTGCATCAGGACAGAAACCACCACAGTCTTCCGCTGAACCACCATGTGTGTGCAGTTAGCAGATCTCTTGCTGTCCTCTATCATTAAATTGTCATATGTGGTTAATTCCAGATGTCAAAGATGTCAGAGTCAAATACAGTTTATAGTAAAACATTTAATAACAAATACATTTTACACACAAATTCCTGACCTCAAAGTTCAAGAACTGACTTTTGGTATTTTGTGTTGCAGTGGATGATTCAGGAGAGAGCCAGTCAGAGTCTGAAAACTCTGTGTCCGACAGTGTTGATGACAATGATGACTCTGTGGCAGAGATCAGCCGCTCCTTCCGATCTCGACAAGAACTTTGTGAACAGCTCAACGTCAATCACATGATTCAGCGCATATTTCTCATTACACTCGACAATAGTAAGTAAATAAGAACAAATGTTGGACATGCATGTGTAGTAATTAGTAGCATTTCATCTTAATTTCTCGTGACAATTTTATCATACCATTGTTGTCATGAAGAATATGTCACTTATTAATGGCTGATTGATAGAGAGGCAAATCATGCTGTTAACCATGCTACATATTTTTTTCTCTCAATAAACATCAAACAAAGTCTCACTCCTTTAGTTTCAGGGTTTTAAGAATTTTCAATTTTATTTCTGAAAACCATCCCACCTAAGCCCTAATTAGAGTGAACTTATCAGACTGTCATAAAGGTTCTGCGTAAGCTACAAGGACAATCTAACATTAAGGTCACATAAGGATTTTGTTGTTGTATTTAATGCTATGTTCACACTTTATAGTATTCCTGTCTGTAATGATTTCCACTGTGTCTGATTAGGTGTTAATACTCATATTCTGCCATGTTCTGGCCTGATGCAATGGCAGATTACACAATGTGACTGACTTAAGAGTGATAAAGTATATAAATGTATAATGCTCTGGGTGTATTTAACTTGAGTAGAGCTTCCACTCTGAAAGGTCAGAATGAAAGTGATGGACTTTTGACACACAAGCTGACTGTGAATCTGCTGCAACTGCTATCTCAGTTCAGACTGCAGAGCTTCCAGTTTATTAATTTGTAACTCCCATAAGTATAGGCGCAATACATCACCCTCAACTGCATGAATAAACAATGACATTTGAAGTGGTGGGTAAGGGACTGATGTTATAATAAAGCCTAGCCTACTTCTTGATGCTGTCTTCTGTTAAGGAAATGCCTTAGAAAATAAACTCATGTGGTTCCATTTTTGGGCTGTGCAAGGAGGACAGTATAAGTTGTCAGTCTTTAAATAAAACCTGAGGTAAAGAAACAATCACTTTGTCATGTCTACAGCTGCGTACCTAAGAGTGGTCTATAGTCCTCTTGATCATCACAGAAATGTCAGGGCCTGTTGCAACAGCCTAAAATCCTCAAAGATGCTGGTCTGTCAGGATGTCATAAGGTGTCCCAGATGGGACGTTGGTTGTCTGTGTCACATAGCACAAGATATAACAATCAATTATCTCGTCTGACATGTATGAGGTATTCTCAAGATGAACCAATGGTCTACAAAAGCTGGAATGGACCATATTTGGGGGCTGATATCGTGTCATCTGACCCCTTCATTAGGCATAACTTTATTTGTAGTTGTAGTTACTGTAATAACTGACAGGCTGGATGAATTATATTCTGGGTTAAATGCAGAGAGTGTGCAGGGTTGTGACTTAAGATCAGATGACCTATGTGAATGTTTCACATTGATTCACTTGCTAATGATTGTAGACAGTGTCTGTACTGGTCCTAAATGGTAGCGGCGTATGTTCTGTTATTCTTTGTGGTATTAGATGCTGATGGATGTCTCAACATTCTTAGTTTCCAGTAAGCATTTAATGACTCAACCTCCTTTAACACAATACAGTCTCACTGTGAGTTGGCTAGGTCATCCTACCACTGGAAATAGAGAAGGATGAGTCACGGTGTTCAGGAAATGCAGCAAAAAGCCCCCTGGCCCACTGTTTTCACTTACAGAACAACCCTTTAGTGAAATCCTTAGTCTGAAATAAACCACAATAAATTCTTATTTATTCATCTGTAGACTGTAGCCAATTTAATTTTCAGGAGTTGTTGTGTGTTTGTTTTCCATCTGTGTTTTCACCCTGTTTTATGGTTTTATTCTCACCCATAGGTGACCCTAGTTTGCATGGAGGTAATGGGATCCCTCCTCGCTGTGTGTATCTGGAGGAAATGGCTGCAGATCTTGATGGACAGGACTGGCTGGACATGGACAACATAGAACAGGTTTGTCATTATCACATTTTAGTTAACAGTCCTTTCTCCCTTGCCTTGTCTGTTTTTCTTCAGTAACCAAAAACATTTCAAACTTTTTATGCAATTGCAATGCATAACCAGGTTTAGAAATCCCACATCCTTAACTTAGAGGCATATGGTAAGAAACTATTATGTAAATTCAAGGTTTTTCTTACATTTGTGGATGGCTCAGGTGCAGTAATGGCAGTTCTGTTGTTACCATTTGCATAAAAACTATGAATTTTATACTTATATTATTGTGTTTAGAAAGAATCATTAGATACTGTAAATTTGAAGTCCAGTTTGCTGATTAATAGATGAAACCCATTTCACCTTAGATCTTGCCCCTAAGTGTGGAGTACACAGATTTTATTCTTTATCTCTTTGCAGATGTGCAGAATGTTTTTTTTTTATTTTTTTTTACTGACATTGTTGTGCCTGTTGTTTCATTCGGTTCTCCAGGCTCTTTTTAACCGGCTGCTATTGCTAGAGCCTGGAAACCACCTCATCTACATGACGTCATGCAGTGCTGTAAACCTGTCTGCTGACCGAGATGCAGGAGAAAAGTGTGCTATTCCTTACCTTTTTGCTTGTTATCAAAGGGCCAAGGAAGAGGTATGAGTTCTCATTCGACTTACTGTATGACTTCACTCCATCATTGTGTTTTTCATAAAATGCCCTTGGTTAATATCCTATTCTTGGTGATTAGAACATAAAAATAACTGACATTCTTTCATAATTTAGTGACTTCTTAATTGTGTTGTACCAGGTAACGAAGGTACCAGAGAAGTTACTGTCATTTGCTGTTCGCTGTAAGAACCTTACCGTTTCCAACACGCGGACAGTTCTTCTTACCCCAGAGATCTACGTCAGCCAGAATATCTACGAACAGCTTCTGGACCTGCTGCTAGATGGTTTCAATGGAGCACGTAGGTTCTACATTTCCACTTTTAAGCAGTGACTCCTTCTTGTGTTGTTTTCTCTTCCTTTCACTTATACTTCATTTTCTCTACTTCTAAATTCATTTTGTTTCAGAGCCAGAAGAGGTGGTAGAATTTGTAGAAGAAGTCATTGCTGGCCTGCTCTCTGACCAGGAGGTCCGAACCTTTGAGGAGGTCATAGTCCCGGTGTTGGATATCTTCCAGGGACGCGTCAAAGACTTGGACTTGTGCCAACCTCTTCTCTACTCCTACTTAGATGTTCTTCTTTATTTCAGCCACCATAAAGACATTGCTAAGGTCAAGTGATGTGGAGAAGGATAATATTGTAAATTTTACCATGTACCAAAGTTATTCAAAAATTATGCATACATATATAATACATAGCAAATCTATATAACAATGTAAACTCATGATGGGATGTCATTTTGTTCTTAATCCTCCTCAACTAACAGGTGTTAGTGGAACACATTCAGCCGAAAGATCCAGCTAATGGTTTGCAGTACCAGAAGACCCTGCTGGGGGCAGTGTTGAGCATTTCCTGTTTATTAAAAACCCCAGGTATAGTGGAGGGACATGGCTATTTCCTCAACCCCTCCCGCTCCAGTGCCCAAGAGACAAAGGTCCAGGAAGCAAACATCCACCAGGTATAAGCAGATGAATTTGATGTTGTTGCTCTTTTACTTTTTCTCTCAATTAAAATCATTGATCACTTCTTTCTTTACATGCATCTAAATTAACACTCTTGATTTGCTTTGAATTTGCAGTTTATGGGGCAGTTTCATGACAAGTTGCACCAGGTTTTAAAAAACCTGCTTCAACGATCTGGTGAGACACGCCACTTGCTGCTTTCTTGGTTGGGCAACTGTCTTCAGGCTAATGCTGGGCGAGCTAAGATATGGGCCAATCAGATGCCAGAGATCTTCTTTCAGATGTATGCATCAGATGCATTCTTCTTAAATCTGGGTGCAGCTCTGCTGAAGCTTTGCCAGCCTTTCTGCAGGCCGCGTTCACCAAAACTGCTCACCTTTAACCCTACATACTGCGCCCTCAAAGAGCTGAGTGAAGAAGAGAGGCACAATCGCAATGTGCATGTAAAAGGTGAGTATATGAGGCAGGAAATGTGAGTGCTATTTAAGAAGCACAATACAGTGTTTGCCCACTCAGTGTCTGTAATAATGTAGCACTTCTACTGCTACTGATTTATTCTTAGTGACTTTATGGCAGATTTTCTTGAACAGTAAGATTTTCCAGGAAAATAAATACAATTCCATAACTAAATGATCTTCTTTGTCTCATACCAGGTCTTGACAAGGAAACCTGTCTGATCCCTGTGCCCCCTCAGCAGCCGGTGGAGTCTGCACAGTCGTACAGTCTGTTGACTGAAAATCTCATTCTAACGGAGCTCACCATGCATCTTGGCTTCCACAGGTCTACATAACAACCACATGATTTCTGTGATTGACACAGAATGTATCAAGACTAGATCCTATAGCAATGAAGTGTTTGTTCATCATGTTTGCACCATATGTCAATATTAACCTGTGTTGTCTGTTTTTGTCCCTACACCACTGCGTATGTGTAATGTGTATTTGCAGACTCCATGAGCAGATGGTGAAGATGAACCAGTCTCTCCACCGACTCCAGGTGACGTGGCAGGAGGCCCAGCGAACGGGCAACCCAATGTCGGAGCAGTTCCTGGAGCAGTTTGAACGTCTCATGATTGTTTATTTGTCAACCAAAGCTGCCACTACACAGCCTGCAATGCTGCAATGCTGCCTTAACCTTCAAGCCTCCATGGCTGCTCTACTGGTTCAGCTTGGAATGGGAAACCAGGGGCCTGAGCATGTAGCACTCAATTTTCCCCTGCCTTCCCTACAGAATACCATGCTATGTTATATACCAGGTAATCACTGTCTTTATTTTTTTCGTTTACATCTTATGTTAAAGGTTCAGTGTGTAATCTTTTTGTAATCAGTGTGTAGTTTTGCAGTCAATTCACAGACTATAACTAACTGAATATCCCTCATGCTCCTCTATGGCTGCCAAAAAAGATGTGAAAAACCCGAAAGGCACCTGTAGCATCCAGTGCTTGGTTTGTCCATTTTTTGGGATAATAAATGTGATCCACATACAGTAGATGATGAGAATGTACCATAATGCCAGGAAATGGATAAAAGTAATAAGTCAGTTCTGAACTACTGTGGAAACATGGCAGTGGAACAGAATGGTCTCAGTGGATGAGAAACTCTTGCCTTTGTAGTAATTGGATCACTCTAAAATAATGAAAACAACTATTCCTGTTTTCAGATGATAATAGAGCAATTAAAATCTCAACGGATGGGTGGTTAGATAATCTGTTTCTGCTGTAAGAGCTGTGTAATTGTTAACAGCCTCAATCTTTAATATTATTATGTTACAATGTTTAAATGATCTTGTACTGTAACAGCCATGTCTTAGTGGGGTTTGCATTTATACAATGCTGCAGGGTTCAGTCTAAGGTTAGGTGGCAAAAGAAGTCACTGGAGTACAAATCTGTGATATTTACACTTGATATTTTTGTGCCTGATCAAACATGTTCAGTACTGGTTCATGTACAGCAGATACTGTGCAGTGTTTTGAAGGTGCTGCAGCTGTGCATGCAAGGTGTTGATAGTTAATCCCTCTCATTTGTTCATTCATGCGAAACATTCCTTAATATTGTTGTCATGATCTAATTGTCTGTTTTTATGTGTTTCAGAGTTTTTTGCAGAGAACTTGGGGGATTTCTTTATCTTCCTGCGTAGATTTGCAGATGACGTTTTGGAGACGTCTGCTGAAAGTCTGGAGCAGATCCTTTCCTTCATTACTGTCTTCATGGGGAATGTAGAGAAGTGCGGCTTAATTTATCAGTTAATACAAATAATGTCAAGGTTCAAAGGGCTCAAATGATGCAGATGATTTTATGGTCTTCATTTTGTCATTAGGATGAAGAACCCACATTTAAGAGCAAAGCTTGCTGAGGTCTTAGAGGCAGTGATGCCTCACATGGAGCCAGTGGCTCCTGGTGCTGCTCAGCCTATTGTGTTTCAGCGGGAGAGAGTCTTCTGCTCCTACAGACATGCACCTCAGCTAGCAGAGGCCCTCATCACTGTCTTTGTAGACATTGAATTTACAGGTGAAAACTTTTCTTGCTCTAAAATAATAGTGCAAGTTGTAGACTCTTAGTTTTTAACTGTAAGGCTCAAGAAAACCTTTGTGTGTACTCACAATTCATTTATCATGTTTGTTCATTTCTTTACATACTATTGTAACAGGTGATATTACAAATATTAAAATTCTCTGGAGAAGAATAGAACACACTTGGCCATAAAATGCCAATAAATTAGTTTCTCTTTTGATGTTTGACACACTGTTTTCCTTTCCTTAGGTGATCCTCACCAGTTTGAACAGAAATTCAACTATAGACGCCCCATGTACCCCATCCTCAAATACATGTGGAGCAAAGAGAGTTACAGAGAAAGTATCAAGGTAAAGTAGTGTATTTATCTTTCTTCATCCATGTGTACAGAGATTATTTAAAAGAGACATAAACATAACAAAGGAGTGGCTGTACTATTTATTAAACTGAGTAAACCAAGAGTGTTTTTTTTTCTTGTTTTAGCATTTAGCAGACTATGCATCTGAAAACCTGGAGGCCATGAACCCCCCATTGTTCCTTAGATTCCTCAATTTGCTGATGAATGATGCCATCTTCCTCCTTGATGAAGCGATTCAGGTGAGACATTTTTAAAGGATGTCACCCCTTCTATGCATGGATCCTTACCTAATTTACAGGTATGAAACCTCGCCTTGACCATGGTGACGATCAAAGTGCTGTGTTTGATCCATTGTAGTGTGAAAGTACTTTATAGTAGGTTAAGTAAGACTAGTGTTGTTACAAAATGGAACAAGAAAAAGCAATGGGAAATGTTTAAATGCTGATGTCAGATGTCTGTTTATAAAAGGAGATGTAGCACATTTAGATACTGATGGCAGGATGTAGTCATCCACTTCCAAAAATTGCAATGTGAAAGCAAAAGTATCTAGACCAAAAAACTAAAAACCATGAATCTAGGTGCGGAATTTGATTTGACTTGTAGGTATGAAAATACCAACTCTGCCAATCTTTAAATATGTTCACCATCTTGTCCTTAAGTACCTGAGTAAAATCAAGATACTCCAGCTGGAGCGGGATCGAGGGGAGTGGGACAGTCTTGCCCCTGATGCCCGAAGAGAGAAGGAATCAAGCCTGCAGATGTTCGGACAGCTTGGACGCTTTCACAACATCATGTCTAATGAGACCATTGGCACACTGGCCTTCCTCACATCAGGTAAGGCAGGAAAAGTGTTTAATGTGCTCCTTTGTTTCTCAGATATTGGCTTGTATTTTTAAAATATATTTCCAATTTCTTCATTCCAAGAAATCAAAGGCATCTTTGTGCACCCCTTTCTGGCTGAGAGGATCATCTCTATGCTCAACTACTTCTTACAACACCTGGTGGGCCCTAAAATGGGTGCCCTTAAAGTGAAGGACTTCAGTGAGTTTGACTTCAAGCCCCAGCAGCTTGTTTCAGACATTTGCACCATCTACTTGAATCTGGGGTATGTTGGGAAGAGTTTAGTTTTTCACAATTGAAAGAATTGAAAAAGTCTGCTTTTATCTTTTTTGAATTTTTTTATTTTCATTACTTATTTGCAATTTCTTTTTCAGTGATGAGGAAAATTTCTGTGCTACAGTACCAAAGGATGGACGTTCGTACTCTCCTACTCTCTTCTCCCAGACGGTCAGGGTACTAAAGAAGATCAACAAGCCTGGAAACATGATTGTGGCTTTTGGACTGCTTGCAGATAAAATAAAGGTAGAATTTGTCTTGTTTCAAGTGGAGTATAAGTTTCATTTTGTGTTGTGTTCAGTGCATCATAGATATTCCAGTTTTATTAAAGCATACTGATTACAAGTATTTGCCCCCCTGTCTGCTTTAGTCCCATGCAGATAGGCAGCAACAAGAAGAAGAGACATACTCAGATGCTCCAGATGAGTTTTTGGACCCCATCATGTCCACTCTTATGTTGGATCCTGTTCTGCTTCCTTCTTCTAATGTCACTGTAGATCGCTCAACAATAGCACGACATCTTCTCAGGTTAGTTCAGTCCAACTGAAATTCTCATGTTTCATGTTGCAAATACAGTTTGTACCTGTTTAATTTGCAGTTTAACTAGTGTGAAAGATGTAAGAGCATTTTGTAGGATCCAACTGCAGAATGATAATGATGATAGTAATAATGCTTATGATTATGTCACTTTCACTCTGATATGTTTATGTCTGATATATTATCCATTGTTGGAATTAATATTATTTTAAATTAAACACTCATATAAACCATATTCTAACTCTGAGGGACGTTTACATTTTTTGCACCCACTGTAGTATAGTGAGGTGAGGGGTATTCAGTTGGTTTCAGTCTGTAACTTCACCACTAGATGCCTCTAAAGATTGAACACTGAACCTTTGATTGGCAAGAATTAACCTTTATTGATAATTTACTCCTTGCAGCGACCAGACAGATCCTTTTAACCGCAGCCCTCTTACAATGGACCAGATCAGGCCAAATGAGGAACTCAAACAGCGGATCTTACAGTGGCTCGATAAGCATAAGCAGGAAAGTCTACAGCTTGGACCAAGTGGCTAACTGTGGGCCCTCAATGGGATAAACTGTGAACACAGACTTGTTTTTTTTTTTTTTTTTTTCCCAGCGTGCTCCTCTGCTTCTACGCAAATCTGCAGTGTGCTTTCCTCTGTGGATTTCCTCTAACTTCTTCAGTATAACAGTACTTCAGCTTCACACAGCCTTCATGCACTGTGGGCTTCATGCAAGTTGTAGCCCACCATTTCTTGACAAGTTCAAAATCCACACTCAGTAGCTGCTCTGCTCCTATGATGCTCCTATGACAGCAACTCCAGTTCTTCTCTCCCTGAATACTGTGCATTAATCAGTTAGTATTGCAGTTACAACTTTGGCCTGTGGCCATTCAACAGGACTTGTTGAATATACTGTATAAACCCCTAACTGAGCAACTGGCCAAAACAAGATTTTATACAGCAAGGTAAGTATTTTTGGGAACTCGACAGATGACTGGAGTTGTTTCTACTGTGATCTTGATTTAATCTTTTCAAAGAATACCTCTTACGCTGCCTATTTTTAAAAAAAAGTTGAACACCCTATATTTTAGGACTCTTGGTTAAATCTCACACAGGTAAAGCAAAGGTTTATGTGAAACTATCAAAATGTGTCTGATTTTTATTTTACTATTGTTCAAAATTTCATCCCTCATTGAGCAAAAGTTAGACTTTGTACTTATCACACAAAGTTAATCAGGGTTTGGATAATGTTTTACATTTTACAATAAATAATAATAGTTAGAAAATAAAACAAAAAAAGAAGATTGTATATTAGAATTCTTCCATTTCTGAGTGTAGTGTTTTTAGACGCTGCTATCCAGTATTGCAACAAAAACTGAAAATGTAGGCGCTACTCACAGCAGCTTAAAATAATTGCACATTGTGGAGTGACAGCTTCAGAGACACTTTGGAAAACAAGTAAAGAGTAGATGATTTATGGTGTTTAATGCTTAGAGAAGCACTTTTGCTTACAGTTTAAACATTTTAATTTGGAAAATACATTCAGTTTTGTTTGTGTGTTGTCTTGTCGCCTCATATTTGTAGAAATTCCAGGTGTTGGTTAAATTGTAAGATTTTAATACAATGTTGAGTCATTGAAAGAGTAGCTTAAGCCTCATTAATGATGAATGGCAACAAATGAGCCGCTCCAAACTTAAAAAAATAGTTAATAACTAGAAAAGCACTCAGAGAACGCAAGCCTCCACCAAGCAGCACAGTTCCCCCACATATTGGGACTGACACCCTGCAATATTACTCCCACATTTGTTTTTTTTAATCTATTTTATTAGATTCTGTTTCAGTAGACCTTCAGCTACAATTTGGTGCTAGTTGCAGATCTGTATCTGCATTAGTTACCTCACAATGACACATATTATGAAGGCCCCCTACTTTTGTCATGTTCCGGATCATAGTTTCCAGAATATTGCTATTATCCAGATCATACTTTTACATATCACAGAAAGTATCAGGACCATGTTCTATATTTTTTTGCCAAGCAATTCAGTTATTCTGTGTGAAGTTCTATACACATATGTTGAAAATGTCCCTATCTTGCAATGATAAAGAATCCGTTAAAAAATTCCTGGATCCAGACTGTGACCCGGATCACCTCTAAAATTTAATCATCTGTTCCTTGTCTCAGAGCGAACATTTCCTGAAAATTTCATTAAAATCCCTTTATAACTTTTTGAGTTATCTTGCTAACTAACAAACTAACCCTGGTAAAAGCATAACCTCCTTGGCGGAGGTAACCAGCACTGAGGTGTTTTGTGGTTTGCAGTACAAACAAGCCACATCTGTACATCATTTACTCCTTTCTGCCATAACATTATGACTAAACACAAGTGAAGCGGTCATAATGGTGATTATCTTGTTACAATGGCACCTTGTGGGTTAATTTAAGCAGCAAGTGAATATTAAGTCCTCGAAATTTGATGTGTTGGAAATCAAGCATAGGGACTGAAGGGCTGAATTATGACTGAGAGCTGGGTCAGAGCATTTCCAAAACCACAGGTCTTATTGGATGTTTCTGGTCTGTAGGGGTTTGTACCCTGCAGATCTGACAACCAGATCTAAACCCAATTGGACATCTCCAGGATTGTAATATTAGTACCATACCACCTGGTTTACCTTGTGTGGGTCACTTTTTTTTTTTTCTTTTTTCCACCAAAACAGTTCTGACCTGAGGGATAGACTGTAGAAGGCACACTGTGGTATCTGGCACCCAAACATTAACAACAGATCCTTTTATGTCCTGGAAGTTGCGACACAGAGTCACTGGATTGGATTTGTTTGTTCAGCACATCCTACAAGTGCAAGATTCATTGGAGATGTGCTTGCTCTTGCTTAGACCACTTTTGGCGGGGCAGTAACAACACAAGAATACTGGCATTTTTGAAGATGCCCTGACCAGTCATTTGGTCATCACTGTTTGGCTCTTATCAAAGTCACTCAGACCCCTGTTTTGTCCATTTTTTCTTTCTTCCAACACATCAAATTCAAGAGCTAAATGTTTACTTACTGCTTAATGTATCACACCTAAAATGGCATTGTACTGAAGTAATCAACATTATACTGAATTCACTCGTCAGTGATTATAGTATTATGGATGACTTGATTATCCACAGTCTTATGACATTACCTCTAAATATTGTATTGTCATTGGCCTGTAGGGTTTGAAACTGAAATTAGTTCAAAAGGTAGAATATGTTTAATAAAGAGAAATAATTTGTTGCAACTCTGAGATATAATTGAAGACACAAAAACCTCTCAACTCATTCTTCTGTGAACCATATAGTGACTGCCTTTCATGAGATTTAACCAGAAAATATTTAGTGTTCAGTTATTTTTTACTGGCAGTGTATATATGGTAATCATCCTCTTTAGGATTAACAGTTAGTATATCCACTGATATATTCTTGTCTAGAATTTTGAACAGAATTTGTGTGTGGTGTGAAAGCCAAGTATAATATCTAGTGGCTAAACAGCTGATGAATAGAAGTGGTGCCTGAAACCAAAAGCCTTGTAGTGACATCAGCGAACGATCTAACTCATCTCGTCGAGACCTTACTCAGAGTTTGTTTTGTTGGAAGTATGGCACAGCAGTGGGTAGGAAAAAAATGACCAGAAAAATACTTTTGAATAGAAGGTTTTCATTTAAGAGTTTATGTGGTTGTAAAACAAAAAGTGGCAAAATGTGAGAGAAAGATGATGTAATTGATGGCATGCCCACTAACTGTATGGTTAATATTTACCACCCAAGTGATGACATAGGTTAAATTATAATGCAATATTTCTGTTCTAATTGTGATTATAAAATGTTTATTTTGGATGTACAGTATGATTAAGAAATAAAACAAATGTGCATTATAATTGAAGGTGTTGTGTTATCTTTAATAAAATAGGAATTTAGTTGTATCTTTTTTATTGTGCAAAATTAAAGTTTAAAAAAAAAAAAGGAACAATAGGTAATGATAAAAATAAAGAATAGAACTGACCACAACATTTTTGTGCATCATAAATGTACGTCATAGTTTTATTTAAATTACTTACCGGAACTATGTGGAGAGCAGCTACATCTCTAATTTCTCTTGTGATGTTGGACACATTATTTTCACATTATTGTTGTGGACTTTATGTATTTACTCACTGTTCTGCAACTATAGCTTAAAGAGGCTGAAGTATAAATGGACCAAAATATCTTACCCAGTTTCCTGTATGCATTGAGCTGCCTCAGACTACCAGCTCTTGCTGTAAAATATGAAAATCATTGAATTCATCATTCATTCATTTATTGTATATGGATGTTTCTGCATTGTGTGCATATGTAGTCTACAGCCTCTACAGGTCTGATCAGTTTTGTTCAATCACAGGTGCATTTGCTGGTACAATACTTTGTCACCACCGTTTACTACATGGATGTTACAATAAGAACAGGTGTAAGACCATATATGTCCAACAATTTAAAATTCAAGATTGCATTATTACAAGTTTTTTTCCCCTGCAGATTTATTAAACATAATTGTGTGGGCTTCTTTTGCTTTGATGATGCGCAGAATAAATGTCTGTTCCATGGATGTCAAACATGCGGGGGGGGGGGCAAAACCAACCCATGAAAGGGTCAATCATTCATTTTTGATGTGCAAAAATCACACTGAAGATAATAGTCACAGGTTTCATTTTAGTTCAGGGGCCATATGCAGCCCAATTTGGTCTCAAATCGTAGAATCACCTATAAATGATGTTGACACCACACACACTTTTTCTCTGTTTTAGTGTGAAAAAAGTAAAATTATACGATGAAATCGTTTACATTTACAAAATATCCTTCTGCAAAAAATGTAATGGACAACCTGAAATTTCTTACAAAAAAGGGCAATTCTAACAATATACCTGTTACTACATATGCTGTGCCTTTGTAGATCCACTATAGTCTGCAAATTGTAATGCACACGCTTAAATAACATGAGGTATAATACTTTTTAAACTGCACTTTTACATTTTTGCTTTAAAACAATGGGAAAAATCTCTAGTTGTTATTTAAAGTTATTATGCTGTTATTTTACTGGTCTGGTCCATTTGAGATCATATTGGACTGTATGTGGCCCCTGCACCTAACTCTGATTGACACCACTGGTTTACTTCTTGCTTATATCCTTTTGTTTATTTTAGTATACCCTGTGTTGTGTTATAATCAGGGTACTACTTATTTAAGCCTCCTTAACTCTTTTGGGTGAAGAAGCAGCAGCTCAGGCTAACGGTCTTGTCCTTACTTCTGATTCAAGTGCGAGGCTCCTTTCCCGGGCAAAGCCCCTGAACCTGATTTGGATTCGCCCATGCAGAGCCTGAATGGGGGCGCTGAGGAAATGCATTGTCGGGGTTTCTTCAGTTCCGCCCCGCAACATGCATAACGACGTGTCGGCCAGTGAGAGCGGAGCGCTGTGGTCGGGGTTGTTTATGTGGAGTGCTGGGTTAGGGTTCCGCCCACCGAGGTATCTCTGATCGCAGGGCAGACAGGCAGAGAGTGTAAAATGGCGCACAGCTGTCGGTGGCGGTTCCCCGCTCGGCCCGGAGGGAGCAGCAACTCCGGTACCGGGAGGAGAGCGGGCCGAATCAGAGTTACTGCCTCTCTGCGGAATGTCTCAGGAGCCCACCAGAACGCAGCTGGGCTCGGACCCGGGTTTGATGCTGCACTACAGGTCTCTTCGGTTATCGGAAGCAACCTGCAGAAATTTCGGGATGTTTTGGGGGAATCGAGTGACTCGAGCAGCGGGGAGGTAAGCACCAGACAGGATAGGAGCAGCCCCACTGTATCCTTGGAGCATCGGTTGGACAGCACGGTGCGGTTTAGCTCCACCAAGTAACGTTACGGTGTCCTTACGTGCATGAGCAGCTAGCGGCTTACTCACTGCCCAAACGTTGACCATCTTCTCCTCTTCCTAACGTTTAGAGTGGTTGCTGGAGCAAAGTTGTCATTGCCGGGATGCTCAGTTAACTTTGAGTTGGATGCGTGGCCTTAAACGCTTAAGTGGATCGTTTACATTTGTTAGAAACAGCACCAAACACCGAGTGGTTCTCAGATTTACGGTCTCAACAGTCCCAATGGAAAGAAAGTTTTCCTCCACCTCAGTGTAGTGAGAGGACAGGCTAACGTTACATCCTCACAGTTTGGATGAATTGATGCTAGCACTAGTTTGCTAGCCCGACCAAAACACTGAAGGGGTCTCCTAGTTTTACGCCGTTTATTACAAATATCGTGCACAGGACGTATAGTAATACATTTGAGGTAAATACGTAATTACGCTGTTACATCTGATTTAGTTATCGACTTGACATTAGCTTGATTTGAAGCCTTAAAGGCTGAACATGTTGCCCATAAATGTATGTACATGAAGCGCAGTAAAAGTTCTTTGGCAATATTAACATGAATTTCCCACCGTTAAATAGGATTTGATTTTGCGTTCTTACGATAGCCACGTTTTTATGCCGTGCGATAGCAGAAGATCATCTAGATAGTGTATTTGAAAACAAGACATGTCAACTTGAAGGAGGCGACAGTGTGTAGTTGTGGTTTGTAAGTAGCTAACGTGAACTTAGCGTCTGTCTGGAGCGTCTCCGAGATGAGCTCATCATTTGTCACTTTACTTGCTTCAACGTTTCTACAAAATATTATTTCCTAAACATAAAGCTCAGTATTTGGCTCATAAGTGAGTTCATTTGCTGGCTGTTTGCAGTGAGGTGTCACCCTTCCAGCGAGATTTGGCTAACATAGCTTATTAGTTAGCTCGCAGGCTAGCTGTCTACATATCACAGCTAAAACCACACCATTATTTTCCTGTCGTTAGCAACGCTAAAGTTGCAGGTTTGCTCTGTAGGTTGTCGTGTTTACCCCCGACCAGCACATTGCTACGTAGCGGGCTAAGCACCTGGCTAAAGTTGACAGAGCTCGTGCACAAACCTAAATTATTTCCATTGCTGTTTTAGTGTTAAGCTAGGACAGCTACCATGCTACGCACTACGCCACGCTAGCCATCGGGGCTATTGCTGATGCATAGGAAAATGGGAGGTGGACATGTTTTCCCCTTCTCTACACAGCCAGTGCGTAGCTAGTACCAAAAAATGAGGGGTTTACAATGCTCGTAGGTGAAGTCTAAAAGAAAGCCACATTGTCGCAGTCGCGATGTTCAGTGTTATAGTGGTGCTAAGGGGCTGTCGGAAGGGTTTTGCATGTGAGCTGGCTGCATTTTAAGACAGAAACAGGACTTGCTAGTGACAGTGCGCATGTAGGGCTGGCTACAATAACAACGAGCCCCTTCTTGACGGACCGTGTGATGTGGGGGTGTGTTCGCCTTAGCGAACTACCATCTTCCTTCTTCATGATGAGCAGCATGCGTTCATTGCAGTGGGAGTACACTGTGTGGGGATGTTTACCACCAGTATTCGTCGTGTGAGCACAGTCTTAAAGCTTATTTTACTGAAACTTAGTCGCGTTTGTATAACGTATACTGTATATTTGTGAATGAAGGGTACATGCATTCTGGACTGGAAATGGAAATTAAGTGTCGCGGTCAGATTGCAGACTAGTATGAAATATTTAGTCTACTGATTCAATTGTTTTTTATTTGTCGAGAATTTAAACTTGCATATTATCGAATATTGATTGTAAAAGTCCAACTTTATGGCAAACGTATTTTTTCATTAAACAAGAATTACCTCATACCCATAGTTACAGTCAATGAGATGATAACTTTTTAGGATGTGTGTGTGTGTGATGTCTGTTGTGCGCCTGTTGAGTGAGAGCATCACAGTGTTTAGGATGTGTAGAAAGACGCTGGGCCATTAAATCCCTGGGGAACTTAAAGCCTATGGAGGTTGTGGACACAGCATGGTAATTTCATTGAGAAGCAGTGCAGTGTCTGTTTGACTAGACCAGGGCAGGATTGTTCAGGCTCACCGTAGCCTGCTGAGCTCACAGGGCAACCCTGAACAGAGTGCCAGCCGGACACTTGGCCACCCCTCTTTCCATCCAGGCAGAAAGACCCAAATCCACTTCAGACACACACAACGTGTCTGAGAGGCAGAGCAACTTTTCTTCTGACAGCTGCCACTTTGGAATGGATTACTAAGCCTATTGGGGTGGCTCAAAAGGGTGCTTGTCGGCTGTTGCTGTCCAAATGAAGCCATTTGTTAGCTTTTGTGTATGTGTTGGGAATTAATTTTCTTGATCCAGCCAAATTGCACTTGTTTTGCATAGAATGCAGTACACGCTGACTTTTCTGAAAATGTGTGACCTTACTACTCCTTGTCACTAAAATCTCAAGCATAGTCTCAGCTGATCAAGTTTTGGTCAGTTTTACTGAATTTTCTTTATAATTTGCATTCCATTCACATTATTACAAATATTTAATCATTGATACAAAAGTGCAGCTGAATAGATGCATCAAACCAGATGTCTTTTTGCCTCACTGGTTTGAGAGGAATGGTGTGTTTGAGCGGAAGGGGCTTCAGTCCAGCAGGTGTTTGGCCTATTTAAATGGAAGCCCCCATCCCATCTCCCCCCCCACCCCCTACCCGCTCACCCATTCCCGAGACAGCGTGTGGATTGGAGCAGGAAGCTTTGTGTCTGCTTTTATTCTAGCTCTCACAAAGTACGGGCGGCTGAAAGAGCACAGGCAGGGATATCAAAGGGTGCGGGGCAACTCCCCTCCTCCCCACGGGACAACGCCGGGAGGAGAATTAGTCACAGACCCTCCCATCCATGGCTTTATTCTGCTACAGCAGGCAGGCAAGGAGCTTTCACCTCTGCTCTAGGAGTTGCCTGACTGAGAGAAAGGCGGCAATTGTGTCTTCTTTCTTACTCATTGTGTGTGTGTGTGTGTGTGTGTGTGTGTGTGTGTGTGTGCGTGCGTGTGCGTGTGCGTGCAAGTGCGCACGCGCACATGTGGTAGGGGTGTCCCTCAGATTTTATGTCCCTATTGCACTCAGGAGTAGGCGTACCTCATTTGTCTTTATTTTGATTAGAACTTCAATTCACACTGCTAGTTTAGATGGGAGGGGGTGAGTGTGGGTCCATGCCTGTCTTTGTGTAACTGTGTGTGTGTGTGTGTGTGTGTGTGCGTGACAGTCATCATGTGCACGTGCCAATCAGTATGTTTATCTTTGTCCAATGCCTGTGTCCTTATGTGTTAGGTGTAGAGAGAGGAGGGATCTCGTTTTGGAAGGTGTTTTGTTTGATCTGTGTGGTGTTAAGCAAATGTTGAAAGTTGCACATTTTGCCAGGACACTTGAAAAAACAAATGTCCACCTTTTGCTTGGGGCTGTCAGGGGTCACAAAGCAGTGCCACTGTGCAATTCACACTGAGGAAACAAGACCCTCTAATCAGTTCTCAATGACCCACACAGTCTCTTTAACCTAAATGTCCTGTCAAAGTGACTCATGTTTGTGTTGGTGTGCAGTTGGTTGGAGTCTTTCTTGGAATCCATCTATGGCATTTTTGTAGTTATGTGTCATGAGAGGGGCATCTAGGAGTATGAACTCATCACTTTTATATTCCAGGAATGGATGAGGCATAGTGTCCCTACAGTAAATACGACAGGAAAGTGTCCTAGACACTGAAGCATGAAATATATTTCTATATCAAATGGGGACCCTTACTGTTTATACATGGTGTTATTCAGCAAACTGGCAAAGGTTCTACATTTTGGTGGTGATATGCATAAAATGAATAGTATACACACACATCTATATCTATCTATCTATCTATCTATCTATCTATCTATCTATCTATCTATCTATCTATCTATCTATCTATCTAT
>JAPSES010000144.1:17115282-17129054 GCA_029822895.1 Maxillicosta whitleyi
TATCTATCTATCTATCTATCTATCTATCTATCTATCTATCTCTTTCTCTCTCTCTATTTATATATATATATATATATATATATATATATATACACACACACATACATATAAAATTAACAAAATATTCTAGTTCATTTTCACTGTAACCTACAAGTAAGTAATCATCGTCAACAGGAGTGCATCATTCTGGGTCTCACTTTGTAATGAATCACATTTCACTTTTACTTTTCCAGAGGTTTTAAGTTTTTAGATGCTAAGAACGTACTGATTGTGGGTTACACTATTACACTGGAATTTATTACTTTGCAATTTGTTCCCATACTTTGCGCCAATATGTTCTTGAGGAGTATGAACCATGCACATTATCGTGTATATAGTTAACTACTGAACACTTGAAAAATGTATTGCTCAGTTCAAAGTTGCTTTTATAGTACATCTGTGTGTCACTGAGACAGGAAGTGGGCCCGAGTCAGGTTATTAGGCACTCATCTACCTCCAAACTCACACATTTTTATGTTTTTGTTGGGATTCCTTAATATTGTCAGAAAAATGCAAATTTGTTCCAGGTTGTGTATGTCTGATAATTTATAGGAGACAGGGTTGAGTGGTCCTGTTTTTGTGTTGTTGTAAGTAGAGTAGAAGTGGAAGGACAGTAGTCAGTAGTACTAGAGGGTCATGTAGATTCGTTGTTCTTCTTGTACATTTGTGATTCTTTCTACGTTAAAACATTTTTGAGATGTGTCAAAGGCCACATATATATATGGACCTCACTGCTCCATAATCAAATAACTAATCCAGATGCATCTTAACTTTACAAATTAAAATCATATTTTCTTGCATTATGTTCCTTTTAAACTGCTTTCAGTCTCTACCTTGTCATCTGTGTTTAATTTCTTCCAAATGTTGCCTTGCAACACAATAAAAGTCCCTGAGCATTCTCAACATGCAAAGCACTGTCAGAATGATATCAAGATATGTACCCTCAACCAAATTCACATCCGCTCATACCTTTTTAGGGACAGTCCCTTACAAGTTGTGGAAGTACAGTGATGTAGCTTTCACAGTGAATTAATGTGACCCATCATCTTTAGCCTGAAGTAAAATTATATCAAGCAAATTGATTCTGACATGTTTCAGACCTTCATAAAATAAAAGTGCTCAGGTTTTCATGGTGAGAGTGACAGAACAGCCCAGCAAGGGAGAGGAACTCCGGAAGTTGTGTTCAAAAGTATTTGGACACTCCTAAGCTACAGACATAAAAAACAAAGAAATGAGACAATCTGGACCTCTCAGTAAAACCTTCATCACAGTACAATCTTTCCTCACAAGTATACTACAGTGTTTGTTTACTTCTTGAAGTTGCCTCCCTTTGCCTGCTACTGAGCTCATGGTGAGCCTGCTTCGCATGCTGCTGCTCTGTACTCGGCAGCCAGTGGGCGGGAAGCAAGCGAGCAATGAGTGAGTGACTGAATATGTGTTAGGGAGCATGGCAGAGTGCAGAAACAAGGGGGAGCAAAGGGGAGGCTTGTCGTGTGTGGGAGGCCTGTTTAGATTGGGATTTGGCAAGCTTCTGCATGAGCATGTTGAAAACCCAAACCCCTTTCATCCTCAGCACTCCCAGGAGACAATTCTGCTCCCTCTGTTGTTGATGGTGCATGTGGTCAAGATGCTGCTTCCTTTTTTTCTCTCCTCCTCTCCCTCCTCCTTTCCTTGCTATGGTTTGCCTGCCTGGCTGTGCTCCCCTCCCCCGCAACCTCACTCCTGCATCCTGCTTGTTTACATCTTGCAGGGGGTGTTTTTTTTCTTTTTTCTTCTTCCCCCCACCCTAAATGTGTGTATGAGTGAGGTGTGTGTGTGCGTGCCTAACGGCTAAATATGCGCATGTATTAGTGTAGATGTACATGAACCCATGCAGTCTGCTTTACACACTTGTCTCTAGAAAAGCATGTTGTGATGTCATTGAATGATACTGGCACTATCACAGCGAGTCAGAGTCGTCCGTTGGTACTCCGCCCCCCTCAGCTCTGCAACAACACCTACCAAGAGCAGTATCTTTCTCAAAGAGGATAGGATGCTCGAGTCAGTGTGAGGAGAGGGCTAGAGGGATCGAAAAGTAGAAATGTAACAAGCAAAGGATGCTTGGATGCACTGACTACTGTGGGGTGTTTAGAGTAATATTAATTGGAAGGGAAAACAGCGGTTTTGACCATTTGTTTTTCTTATTTGTCCATATGTAGAGCAGATGAAAGAGACTGCTTGCAGAGTATGAAACATGCAAACGCTTTTATTTTTAATAAATTATGTTCAGTGCGTGTTTGTGTTCTTTTGAGCGCCCTGGGCCAGAGTTTAGTTATATCATATTGTGAGATGTTGTAACTAGTAGCTGGTGGTATTTGGTTTGTATGAAGTCATATGCATGCACTTGTGTGGACTACACTTGGATAGCAGCTGCTCTACTAACTGGGCCAATGAGAACTCAACTGCATCCCCACACACTGCTATAAATAAACATGATGAAATGACATACTCACCTCCACTCTTAAACACACACTGATTGCAAGAAGTAGTGGCACAGAGAGGATCATGAAGATTTTAATCATCCTCTGGTGAGCACTGCACTGCACATCTCAAAGCTTTGCTACTGCACTAGAGGGGCTGTTAGCAGTTTGTCCATATTACATTTACAGTTGCAAACATGATTTCTTGAGAACACATTGTTGGATTTACTTTCAGAAATGCTTGCCTTCACAGAAAAGACAAATCCACTAACTGAGATCTGAAGTGCAATGTCTGTTTCATTACAATGCTCTCTGGATCATAGTGTGTTTACTACAAATCTAACTACCTGCTAGTGATACTTGTACAGTAATTTACTTTGAAATTTCATGTAAATTGAATTCTGGCTGTCAGTATCAAGTAAGATTTTAAAATGCTAACTGTAGACCAGACAGATAGGCAGTAAATGTTATAATTCAGCTTAAAACACTGCTAAGTTTAAGAAGACCTAAGGTTGATGGCATTAAAATGAGTTCTATGGGATGCGTTTGTCTTCTAATTGTATAGAATGCTCTCTTTGTAAGACAAAACACAACAGCAAGTCAGAGTTACACTGATACACTCACACTGCTAGCGACTGTGGGCTTTCTTTAATGTGTCTTTGCCCTGGCAGTTTTTGCAGCTAAAAATGTATGACCAATCATCTTAGTATTTTACTTGTCCTTTAGGGAGCAAGAAGTCAGTGCTATGTGTTAGTCACCTAGCAGACTTTGGATCTGTGCAATTCAAACTGTCTGTTGTGGTTTGAGCCATCTCCAGCTGCAGGCATACCATCCCCAAAAGCCAGAAAAACATGAAAGAATGAGAGTAAGCCAGCAGGCGAAAGTGAGACTCAGCACATCATTATAGCCTTGAAACTTCAGTCTTCATCTGAGTCTGACTTTTACAAAATGACTCAAGAATTGCACATCTAGGCCAACTGACAATTATGAACATTGATGGATGCTGTAAATCTGAATCCTGTATTACAGCATACAAAAATTGCAATGTCACATAAGATTTATCGTTTTCTTCCTTTCATTGCAGGAGGAAGCATTTGGAGGATTTGGAGCGATCACAGAACAGAAAAGAATACAGAGCCCTTCCACAACTTCTTCAGGTATAGCTTTTTTTTTTTTAATACAATCAATTTCTTCTCTCATCTTAAATGTGATACTATATCCTATAGATACTACATAAATAGCATTTATCCAGATATTCTATGTAATAGTAAAGAATCATAAAAGTCATCCCTGTAGTTCAGTTCAGTAAGTTTGTGCTGAGTCGTCTGTTTGTGTTTTTGCCATGCTAACTAAATGTCCTCTGTTTTGTACTTAGCAGAAACATCTATACAGGAGAAGAAGCCCAGAGGTCGACCCCCACGGGCCCTGACTACTCAGAAACCTGCTGCAAGCCTACCCTCTCCCTCCTCCCCAATACAGGCAAAACCTGAAAGCCTTGATAGGCCGGCTGAGAAGGTGAAAAGGCTGCCTGGAAGGCCACCTGGCACTGGAGAAAAGAGAAGAGGTCGCCCCCCATCTTCAAATAATAAGAAAGGTTGGGGTGCAGGGAGTCATGCTTCAGGGGAGGACAGGCAAGCTGGGACTGAGCTGGGCATGGACACAGAGGAGGAGGAGGAGGAAGAGGATGGAAAAGGCTCCACTCAGCCACACGACACTGAGGCAAAGCCTTCCAAAGGTGGACAGGGTAATGCCAAAGTTCCCAACCTGAAGAGGCTGAGGGCAACCAAACTCAACCCTCTGAAGTCACGGCTCAAAACATTGCCTGGTGTACCCCGCCGCAGACGGGGGCGGCCTCCTTCAGCCGAACGGTTAAAAGCAGAGGCTGCAGCTGCAGCTGCTCAACTGTCTGCCTCTGAATGTGGGGATGGGAAACACAAGTCATTTAAGGTTAGAGGGGGTGACAGAGGCACAGAACCACACACTCCCCCACATTCTGCACTGAGGAATGAGGATGGTGCAGAAGACCTGGACTCTTCCAATCCCCCCGCCTCTCCGTCACCCTCCACGCCAGGCAGGGCAGTGGGCCTCAGAAAAAGCCCTCGTCACAGAAAGCCTGTCCGAATTGTCCCCTCTTCTAAACGCACTGATGCAACAATTGCTAAACAGTTACTGCAACGTGCTAAGAAAGGAGCACAGAAGCGATTAGAGAAAGAAGCAGGAGCCATTGGGGGAGGTGGAGGAGGGACCATTGAAGCTGGCATAAGGAAAACCCAGTTGAAGAACATCAGACAGTTCATCATGCCTGTGGTCAGCACAGTTTCCCTTCGTATTATCAAAACCCCCAAGCGTTTTATTGAGGATGAGGGCAGCTTTGGAACCCCCACTCCTCATATGAAGATGGCACGATTGGAAACTCCCACACCTGTCTCTACATCTGCCCAACCCACCACTAGTGTGGCTTCCTCCTCCCCTTCTACTAACCTGGTCTCTTCCACAGCAGCTGTCACTAGCACCGGAACCACTGCTCCAACGGACTCCCTTCCTCCTCCACCACCTCCTGCCCCTGTCACCAGTGTTCCATCAACACCTGCCAGTCTCCTCAACAGCAACACAAACAATGCCACCAATGGGAGATTTAGCAGCACCGCATCTTGTGGCTCAAGTGCAGTGTCGCAGCATTCCTCCCAGCTCTCCTCTGCAGAGTCTTCCAGATCCAGCAGTCCCAGCCTGGATGACTCATCATGCGACTCCCAGGCTTCTGAGGCCACACAAGCTCTATCAGAGCCAGAGGATCATTCTCCGTCCTTGCAGGGAGAAAGGGAGACCAACTTGTTGCACAGCTCACGGCCTCCCTCCCCGCCCTCTGAGCCAGAGCCAGAGCCTGTACTGCCTGAGAGGAGTCGACGAGGTCGGAGAGGACAGGGGGTGAGTCGGGGAAGTCAGAGCCAGAGGGTCAGGGAGCCAATAACAGTGGCCAAAAAGCCCATCATCAGCCCTCCAACAGGAGTACTGATGTCTTCCCCTGCACTTATCAACTCCCAGCAAGCATCATCCACAGCCTCCTCCTCGTCTTCACCTCCACCTCCCCCTCTTCTCACCCCTCCACAGCCTTCCCAGTCTTCGTCCTCTAATACAGCTGCTATCAGTGAACACCACACTCAGTTACCCTGGATGTCTCACTCTATCCCTCCTTTTCTTTCGGGGCCATCAGTGCTGTCCAGCTTGCCAGACAAACGAAGTCGCTCAATTTTGAGAGAGCCCACCTTCCGCTGGACATCCTTGTCTCACCCTGAGCAGCAGTACTTTTCGTCTGCTAAATATGCCAAGGAGGGCCTCATCCGCAAACCTATATTTGACAACTTCCGTCCTCCCCCTCTTACAGCTGAAGATGTGGGGCTGTTGCCCCAAGGTGTTAGCGGAGCAGGGGGAGCTGCTCCAGTCACATTCCCTGCACCAGGCAGCGGAGGAGGAACAGGGACTCGTCTTTTTGCCCCTCTTCATCCCCACACCCACCACCAACATGCTTCCTCTTCCCGTTTTGATGCACCACTCCAGAAGCGCATTCCATTGCTTCGTGCCCCACGCTTTACACCCAGCGAAGCCCACTCACGGATTTTTGAGTCTGTTACTTTGCAATCATCTTCTGGAAGCAGTCCTGGCTCTCTTTCCCCACAGCAATCATCCTCTAGCTCAAACAGAACCTCACGCCGCAGAAGACGACTGGTCTCTGGGACACTTCGTGGCCAACCACGGTCTCCTTCCCACTCAATGACAAGACGCAGCAGTCAAATTGGAGGCCAGATATCTGTGGGGAAAGGCTCCTCTGAGATGTCTGTGTTGACGGGCTCTGTCTCCAGTAATAACTCCACGTCTTTACCAGGGGTCTCTGCAAGTCAACTAGCCGCTAGTGCCTTAACTCCTGCTCATTTCAGCACCTTCTCCACTGTGTCCCTGGGTCTGGCCTCACAAGGGACACCTGATGGCAGGAGAGGAACCACTGGAAACCCACCTCCTCTGTCAACTACAACATCTGCTTCCTCCCCACTTTTTCCACTCTTTCCTTCCAGTGCCCAGGACACAGGCCGAGGAGCTGGAAAAGGAGGTAAAGAAAAAGGCATGTCAGCTCCACAGGACTCTGCTCCAAAAGAAAAAGAAAGAGATCCTGAGAAAAACAGAGACAAAGAAAAGGAGAATAAAAGGGAAGGGAGGAAGGATTTAGAAAAAAGAAGCAAGGCTTCTTCACCAGATGGTTCCCCCAATCCAGCTTCCAGTCTCTTTACTGTTGATGGGAGAGATACAGAAGACCCTCTCTTACCTCTGGCACCAAAAAAGACTCCTGGGAGGAAAAAATCCACATCAGTTGACACAGTTTCTGACACTGCTTCTACAGAGGGGCGTGGGATCCACTCTACTGTTCCTATGTCAATTGCTAAAGGACGCCTGTCTAAGAAAGGCAGACCCTCTGAGAAGGGCACAGAGATTGAAGATGGAGAGAGGGACAGGGAGAAAGAGAGGGAGAAGGAAAAGGAGAAGGAGAAACAAAATGCTCCAATCCAACAGACAGCAGGCCTTCCTGGACAACCAGGCAGACAACTCCCTGTGTCCTCTATAGAATCAGTGTTGGCACAAGCAGAGAAACAGCCTGTGACTGACAAGCGGGTAGTTGGACTACTGAAGAAGGCCAAAGCCCAACTCTTCAAGATAGAGAAGAGTAAACTAAAGCCTGCAGAACAGACCAAGGTCCAGGTCAGTTTTTCCTACATGATTATGACTTCACAACAAAATCTTTTTCTGTTGCTCCAATTCTCATCATATAGCCACAAGCAATTTTGACATGATGCTATGAATGTTTGCTACAAATAGAAATCTGTGTTTGTACTCAAACTGAAACTTGATAATAGGAAAGTCCCACAGAGGGTGTTATTTAAGGGGAATTCTGTGGGCTTCATACATTATGCAGAGAACTGCACTGCTGTGCTTTTGAAAGTATTGTACTTGAAGATAATGTATTCCCCTGTTAATATAAAGACTAGACAGTTTATATGCAGTCATTTCACATTTTCAAGAGAAAATCTCCCTCTCATCATATACGTAACTGAAGTAAGTTACTCGTTAAAACAGACACAAACCATAGCTGCCCCTGTTCTCCCTCATCTGTTTTCTTGGAATTTTAGTCACTGAAGCATCTACAAGAAGTAAAATGACACCTTAAACACTAAACCTATTTTCTATATACTTTTGATTGCTTTAGTATTAAAAGCCTTAACTAATGCCTGTTTCCCTGTATTTTGATTATTGAATAGGGTCAAGAGAGTGACTCGTCAGAAACCTCAGTCCGTGGTCCACGCATCAAGCATGTATGTCGCCGTGCAGCTGTGGCTCTAGGCCGCAATCGGGCAGTGTTTCCTGACGACATGCCCACACTTAGTGCCTTGCCCTGGGAGGAGAGAGAGAAGATCCTATCTTCCATGGGGAATGATGGTGAGAGATGCTTACCATTTGATTTTACATACTCATCTGTAAGAAGGACAACAATAAACAGTAAGCAACAGATTGGGCTCACATGCTCAAGAGATTAAATCAGATGGTAGGTGAATTGGTCACTTGGCAAGATGACTTTACTTACAGTCATTGATTCTAAAGGAATTTGTAATTTGTCAAGTATAACACCAGTCACTTACAGGTCCAACATATTTATTTAACTGCAATTAGTGAAAATGTATAAAGCTAACCATCCATCACACAAATTATCAGGGTCACCTAAACAGGACTTGCCTGCTCTGCCTGGAGATTTTAAGGTCTTTACTTACCACACACATCATGGTAGTGTGCAATGTTTACATATTCAGCATCTGTGTTGCATTTCTGTAATTTATGACGAATCATCTCTGAATTGTCAAAAAGTCCCAGTGTGTGTTGATGGCATATTTATATTTAGAGCAGAGCTGTCTCTTCTTTGAGCATGTACTGTTGTGATGGAGGTTTTTTTTTTTTATTATTATTATTATCTTTTCCTGTTGTTTTTACTTCTGATTTCATTAAACTATTGATGTATTAAGAGTTAGCGGTGTACAATCGTTACAGCTCAATTAAATAATTCTACTGTCATTTACAATGACATCTGTTTTGTTTCTCACAGACAAGTCTTCAGTAGCAGGCTCAGAGGAGGCTGAGCCTCAGTCTCCTCCAATTAAGCCAAGGGAGACGCGACAAAAGGCTGTTCAAGAAGCTCCTCCCAAGAAGGGACGTCGCTCACGACGCTGTGGCCAGTGCTCAGGCTGCCAAGTCCCCGAAGACTGTGGCGTCTGCACCAACTGCCTTGACAAGCCCAAATTTGGAGGAAGAAACATTAAAAAGCAGTGTTGCAAGTGAGTCTTAGTAAATTGGCATGATAGATTCTTAAACAAATCATGAACAGAATTTTTGTTTGATTTCTTAGACATTCCATTACAAATATTTAATTTATTTATTTTGGTTTTATTTTTAATTCTAAATGTGTCTCTGTTTGCAGGATGAGAAAGTGTCAGAACTTGCAGTGGATGCCCTCAAAGATGTTTCTTCAGAAGCAGGGCAAAGGCAAGAAGGACAAGAAAAAGAATAAACTGCCAGAGAAGAAGGAGGCTGTCAATCCAGTTAAGGGACTGAACTCAGATCCTGGTTTGAAACCTACTCCTGCACCACCGAAGGAGGAGCCTCCCCGTAAAAAGAGTGAAACTCCTCCTCTGAAGCTGGGAGAAGAGAAGTCAAGACAGCAGCAGTCATCAAAACAATCATCCCCAACCCTTACACCTTCTCCTGCCCCAGTTGACCCCCCTCAGACCCCCAGCACAGTCCCAGCCCCGGCCCCATCTCCAGCTCCAGAATCCAAACAACTCTCAGTCACAGCCAGCATCTCTAATAAAAAAGGACACAAAACACAGCAGTCTGTACCAACATCTTCCTCATCTTCTTCTTCTTCTTCTTCTTCCTCTTCATCATCGTCATCATCCTCCTCCTCCTCCTCGTCATCATCTTCATCATCATCATCCTCCTCATCATCTTCGGCTCAGAATTCCCCTGCTCAGACTACACAGTCTCATCAGTCGTCCCAACAGCAACAGCGGCAACAGCTGGCTACTCAGACACCCTCAAAAAAGGATACATCACCCAAAATCCCACTGAATGAATCTAAGAAGAAGTCCCAACAGCACTCACTGCAACAGCACAGCTCACCAACACCAGTTTCAGATGCAGGTAGGAGAATAAATATATGTACTTGTTCAACTGTATAACTAACTTCATCAGAACGTTTCTTCTATTTAAGTTATATTCTTTGGAATTTCTACAGGTGAATTAAAACATTTGAAGAAGCCATCTTCCCGGTCTGTCCCTTCATCTCCTAAACAGAGACCAAAAGACAAGGTATTTTTATTTATTTTTTTAATTCAAGTTCCACCATGAAAAAGGTGTAGTTTTGGACATTTGGGGAAAAAAAGATTAACAGCACTCTGTCTCTTTATTGTTTCTTAAACTGTCACAGTATCTTTAAGATTGACCTCTAACTTTCTCTCTGCTTTTATTTCATTGATTTGCTGTGTGAAATCACTGTTATTGTAGTCATCTTACATTTCCAAGATTTAGTGTTTTTTCTCTCTCTGTCTATGAAGCATGAGAGGCCGCTGACCACTAAACCTCCCAGCAGCGGTACTTTAAACTGGCTGGGCACTCCCTCGACTAGGGGCCAGGTGAAGTCCAGAGCACCCTGCGACGGAGTGCATCGTATCAGAGTGGATTTTAAGAGGGACCATGATGTGGAGAAGGTGTGGGAGGCTGGCGGTCTCAGCCTGCTTACCTCGGTGCCTGTCACATCCAGGGTGCTCTGCTTCTTATGTGCAAGCAGTGGAAATGTTGAGGTAAAAAACTCTTTTGCTCTTGTGTAGGTCTTTGCACATTTGAAGGAAGAGGTGAAAAAGAAGTAAAAAGAGTTTGGGGCTAACAGTTGTAGTTACTGGTCAAAGTGATCATTATTCTTGTATTGTAAATGTCTCTATCTGTCTCCCTTTCCCACCGTTTACCTGTTGTGTGTAGTTCGTCTTCTGCCAGGTGTGTTGTGAACCCTTCCATCTGTTTTGCCTGGGGGAGTCAGAGCGCCCTCTTCAGGAGCAGTTTGAGAATTGGTGTTGTCGACGATGCCGATTCTGCCAGGCCTGTGGGCGCCAGCATCAGAAAACTAAAGTAAGCCTTTCAATACGATTTTTGTTAATTTCAGTCTAGATACAAAAGAGGCATTGTGTAAACTGACAGTATGGACAGACTGGAGAATCTTTAGAAACAAACTTGCTAGTCTTGGCAGCAGACAGCCCTCAGACAGTTTGTTGGATTTTTGCCATGATTCACGTCCTGTGTTAAATGTGTATGATGTGATTATTGTATGGTTGTCATTTTAGGATTATGCATAAACATATTTGTCCATTATGATTCAGAAAAAGCCTTTGGATTGCTTGTCCTTTTGGTATTCTAATGGATTTTGTGACTGTTAGTTATTGGTGCGAGGAATCGGACACTAGAGAATCGGCGTGCTAAATTAGATTTTACTTCATCTTCCTGGGGCACGTGGAACTGCTTCAACATCAGTAGTGTCTGAATAAAGTAAATAAAAATAGCCTGCATTTACTTTTCTTCTAGGGCTTCTTGACAACTTTTACATGTGGCAAACTATGTCTTTTTTCACCGCAGTCTTATACCAGAGGGTTATTGAAGTGACATAAACCACAAGAGTGTGGCCATTTTCAGTGCAGGCAGAGTAGAGCAGTGCAACAGCACAAAAGTAAAACCTGCAGCATGTGATCCTCAGCAATGTACCTGTTTGGTGTTTTCAACAGCACAACACATGAAACATGAAAACATCTAATGGTTGGAACTACATGTTCAAAAAAATTCACTCGATGCATTTTAATAGAATAACATTATTTGGTACTGAAAAAAACATTGAGAAAGCTCGATGAAACAGCATCTAGGCAACGTGTGTTTTTGTAGTATTTGTATTTCAGTGTTTAGTATGAGTGCTTGGCTTATTGATTTGCAATGGATGAATAAGTGGTGTGGCACACGATAACTGCAGAAACTATAAAGACTTTACCAAGACTAATTAAGTTAACCCAAAGCCATGGTGAAACCTTGACTTAATGTGCCATGGAACTTCCTTTCTACAAACCCCTGGAGTCACTAATCACATTAAAGATGAATTGTTTGATAATGATGTTCATCCACCCCAGAATCTCACTATAAATATGCCCTACAATAAATGGGGGAATCGACTCACTTACACTGTCTTACTGAGATCTTATATCCAGTTGTAGAAATGCATCTAGGTTGATTCCAATTATACTATGAGAGTGGTCATAACACACGTGGACACTGCAATTATAGGCCATATTCTGGCAGCAGTGAATGACATTGCGTTGTTTAAATTTGCTTTGTTTTAATTTAAAAAATGATCTCTTCTCACCTTTGGTGTCTGTCACTGTAGCAGCAGCTGCTAGAGTGCGATAAGTGCCGTAACAGCTATCACCCGGAGTGCCTGGGTCCTAACCACCCTACCAGACCCACCAAGAAGAAGAGAGTCTGGGTACGGATACTCACTCGAGTTCCTTAAAACATTCCCTCTCACATGGACTGTAACAGTTGCACTAATGCATGGCCCAACTTTAGCATACACACACATTTTTTCCACATCCTTTCCTTTTGTTCACACATTTACTCAGCCTCTCATGACAGTGCTAGTAGTGTGTTCATTCAGATCCTCTCACAGGCACTGACTGTGAAAACATTTTACTCCTTTCACAGTGTCACTTTCACACCATTCCTGCTCTTTACACAACTGCTTGCAAGTTTCTGCCGTGTAGTCACCAGTTTGTTCATGTGTTCTTTCTTTTCAGCTTTGCACCAAGTGTGTGCGCTGTAAAAGTTGTGGGGCCACTAAGCCTGGAAAGTCATGGGATGCCCAGTGGTCACATGACTTTTCCATGTGTCATGACTGTGCCAAACTCTTTGCTAAAGGTGAGCTGAAAGCATTTGGAGATCAAACTGTGTTAACGATTAAATAAAAAAAAAATATATACCCCTCCTCAGTCTCTACTTTAGAGTCATGAAACCTAGCTTCTATTCTATGAAGTGATCAATAAAAAAACATCAGCTTACGTGTTACCATCTTTTCTCTCAGGGAACTTCTGCCCACTGTGTGATAAGTGCTATGATGATGATGACTATGACAGCAAGATGATGCAGTGTGGCCGTTGTAACCACTGGGTCCATGCCAAGTGTGAGAATCTGACAGGTCAGTAGCTCAAACAAATACTTATGCAAAATAACGTGCTTTATTAAGTCCTCTAATTGTAGATACAGTCATAAAGATATAGAGTTCTGGTCAGTAGTGGAATTGGGCACTAGGGTTTCAGATATGAGCCCAGTATTTGATAATGCTGCCAGAGTCGTATCCTAACAATGTCTGGAGCCTGAAAAAAGAGGGTTTGTTGAATAAATTTTTAAATGGTAACATAGAAAAGCATTTTCATACTGTCAACAGGGTTCCTGCAGGGTCTTAAAAGTCTTGAATTGACAAATCTGCATTTAATACTTTAAAAAGCCTTTAAAATGTATTACATTTGGTATGGGAGACCATAACTTAAGTTATGTTCCCATAACTTTGTTGGCTGTATTGTGTTTAAATGTGTCTCGGAAAGAAACTAACATTAGTCTACTCAGTTCACCCGTTCTAACCCGAGCATTTATATTAAAGTTAGGAACCAATTATCACTAACTTTGCAGCCCCCGGTGAGGAATGACTGAACAGTGGGAATTGAAGTATTTGAGTAAATAAATACATTTCTCCCATTTTAGGAGGTACAGATTTTGGTCAGTATGGCTGTGAAATAGGCATTAAATTCTGTTCTAAGAAATCTTAAAAGGGTCTTTAAAAGTCATGTAGAAACCTGTAGGAATCCTGTGTCAAGTTTAATGAAAGATGTACTGGTATGTAAAACAAAGGAGAGCAATAATAAAAACAAATTCTAGATTTTTTTTTTCATTTTCGCTTATCTTCATAAACTTTTGAGTTATAATATCTGAATTTACAAAGTTCACTACACCACTGTAATTTTCCATTTAATGATGGAGATTTCAGAGTTTACTAGATGCACTGAATGCACCATTTCCTGCCTGTTCCTGTTTGTCAGGACAAACACACACAAGACAGCAGCAGGAACAGAGTTCATGTGCATATGTATATGACACCAC
>JAPSES010000144.1:17129154-17155138 GCA_029822895.1 Maxillicosta whitleyi
TGTTCCTGTTTGTCAGGACAAACACACACAAGACAGCAGCAGGAACAGAGTTCATGTGCATATGTATATGACACCACAACATAGTACAGATTATCAGCTGGGTTTTAAATAGCTGCTATTGCCAGTGTTGCCAAATACCTGAGACTTTCTCCAAATATAAAATCTACTCCTGTATTCATGAGCATTCTTTTCCTCTGAGTGATTGGCTTTCAGTCTATATTGAGTAAACGTTAAAATTTTACCATCACTGTCTACATGCATTTTAGTGCAAACCCATTTTGATCTTATTTTATCACCTAGCCTTGTGTAGTAAGATATTTTTTTGCTGCAAAGTCCTGTAGAACATCATACTTCTATTAGTTTGCCATAGATGCAAGTGTGTTTCACCAGATCCTTAAGGATGTAAAGACCTTCTCTGATCCATGCACAGCTTTAGATTCACATTGATTTTTCTAAGTGGAGCTCTGCATTTAGCAGCACTTGTTGTACTTCATGTGCCCTCTTACTTGTCAGTGTCGGTGCAGTTGACTGACAGTCTGTCCTGAGCTTACTGTCATAACGATGACACGTTGAAAGACGATAAACCAATTGATGGGCGCAATAATGACCTGTCATCTATCGTTGTCCCCCAGATGAAATGTATGAGCTGCTGTCAAAGCTGCCAGAGAGTGTTGCCTACATGTGTACCAAATGTACAGAGCGCCATCCAGCTGAGTGGCGAACAGCACTGGAGAGGGAGCTTCAGGGCTGCATTCGCCATGTTCTTACGGCACTGCTCAACTCACGCACATCCACGCACCTTTTACGCTACAGACAGGTTTGATATGATAATACTTACGTCTACAGTTGCAGGCATGCTCTTCGCGGGCATCTACATACTCTACGCATTTAGTTGAACTGTGACAGCTACTTTAAATTTGTATCATAATGTCACTTCTAAATATATTTTTACTCAATGTTTTGTTATTGTATTCTGTTGGTAAAGTTGTATTTCTATTTTATCCATTATGATCAGCTAATTTAGCAGCCATGGCTTAATGACCCTAATGCTAAGAGCTTTGTTCAGTGTGTAACCCACTGGTTTTGGTGGCAGGCGGTGAAGCCTCCAGAGCTGAACCCAGAGACAGAGGAGAGTCTTCCATCACGCCGTTCCCCAGAGGGTCCAGATCCTCCAGTCCTGACTGAAGTTGCTCCTACACCTCCCAGTGACTCGCCTCCGGACCTGGAATCTGTTGACAAAAAGATGGATCAAGGTCGCTACAAGTCAGTGGTAAGTATGTTTTCTGCCCAACTTACACAACAGGGATTTTGTGACATTTACTGTGATTTATTAGAAGATGCAAATACCCTTTAATTCCAACAGTTTTTACCCCCTGGCCAACTTCTGCCTGAAGGGGTATTGTAATCTTTTTGTCATCTGTCAGTCCATCTGTTTGTCTCTCTGTCCATTCAATGACATAATCGCATTATCTGAAGAATGTATTGAAATATCTGCATCAAATTTATACTGTGGATGCATCTTGACATGGAGCAGAAGCTTATTGAAAATGGGTGACCTTGACCTATTGACCTATTTTTTCAAGGTCAAATGGCGAAATGTCTTTTCAATGAGAATAATCGCATTATCTGAATACCACATTGAGATATCTGCACCAAATTTATACTGTGGATGCATCTTGGTCAAAGGTCAAATGGCCATGTGCAGTTATAATATCTGAGTACTTTTAAATATAAATATGTATGCAACTTTCCTTTTTGTATATAAGGTAGGCAAAAATAAGCTAACATGGTGAGAGCCTTTCAAAGGGCACTGTGGTGTATCCTCTGAGTGTTCATCATTTCTCTTGCAGCTGGAGTTCAGTGATGACATTGCCCGAATCATTCAGACAGCCATCAACAGCGACGGTGGCCAACCTGAGAGCAGGAAAGCCAATAGCATGGTCAAATCTTTCTTTATCCGGGTAAGAACTGCACTGCGATTCTGGATCTCTTGAGTCCATACAGCAAAATTAACATCCAGCTCATTAGTACTTGCAGATTTAAAACAGTAAATCTTAATAAAGTATCACAATGGTATATTTAACCCTGTAACCCAAGGTTTTCTCCTTGTGGGATGACATGTGAACTGGTATTTTCTGTTTCAGCAAATGGACCGAATCTTCCCTTGGTTTAAAGTCAAAGAATCCAGGTTCTGGGAAAGGCAAAAAGTCTCCGCCAAGTGAGTGTCTATCATACCATAAACCTTTTTATCAAAATGAATTTCATATCATTGGTTTCATAGCATTTCTGTCTTGTTTGTAAATAAATAAAAAAAAAAAAAAAGGGTTGTTTTTCAGAGACAAGGATGTAGTGTATTAAAATCAGACAGGATGAAAGACTAACTTATATTCAACAAATCTGTGAAAGTCAGCATTCAAGTAACACCCTCTAGTAGGCAACACACTCACTCTTTGTAGTAGCTGTGGCATGTGTGATGCACTGTTATTTTCTAAACTTGTAGTGTGAGTTATGTTTGCAATTACAGAGGAGAAAATGTGATCTTTTTTGATACTCCTGTAATGTGAGCTCAGCTTTAGACCTTTTAAAGAGTAGAACTGCAGTTTTCAACTACCGTTGGTCTATAATTATTGAAATGGGTAGTCAGATGTGGTTTCTCTGGGAGAAGCTGCACCGTCATCTGTAATAAAGAAGGAACAGAAAGAGAAAACGGTGAACTAATATTTATAAAATGTGAGGGCTGAGTGTAGCAACAGTGGATACTAGTTGAAATAACAGAGTGAGCAAGGCCAGGATTTTCTAAGATAGCTCCTTTATCTTTTAATGTGTAACTTGAGACTCAAAAGATGATGCGGTGAAGTGTCCATGTGAGCATTTTTGTAAAATGAAATGCCTCACTCAGGAGACATTTCTGATCCAAATTGGTTGAAGAGAGATTTGATTCCATGAAAAACAGGAAATCTAGATGTGGCTTTATTCTCATGTGTGAAAGTTTTTTTGGGATGTCAACACTCAGGTTTTATAACAAAAACTCTTAGGGTCTTAAAGAAAATGACTCACTGAATGGAGACGATCAATATAGTGATTTTCTCTTAACTCACCTTATCTCATGTTAATGACTGTGATTAAAGGTACCAGTCAACACTTAAAGCTGTTGTACAGAAATCAATTCCACCGATACAAGGAGTTGATGAGCGTATGGCCATTTGATAAGCCTGATGGTGAATATAAATAGGTGATGATTGGAGATCTAGTTTTTCCCATAAACTTAAAATTACACTACATTTAAACGCCTATTGAACCCTTAAGTTTATTTGCAGTAAATGAAAAAGGCACAATGGTTATCTAAACACAGGCCATTAATGTGAAATACCTGAATCTTATTTATGGACAACAGATATTAATTAGTACACAAGCTTCACATAAGTGATTAATAATGAAATGAACATGTTAAATAATTAATGAAATGACAGACTGAGCATTTGACTTAGGAATCACTTAAAGCTCAAGGTGTCTTTAATTACACACATACATCTGAATTTTGTACAATTCTGTACATTCACCACTGTACACACACTCACACTCATTCTCACATGTTCATTTATTCACTTATGTTTAGCTATCAGCTTTCCCAGACCATTTATTCTCTCTTGCCTTCAAGCACTGTGGGAGGCAAACCACAGTGTCACATTTCACTTGATGCTTCTTTGAGACATATTTGTGGTGTAATTGTGGTTCGCTTGTCAGTTTGGTCCATTGCGTTATGTATCAGCGCTTCAATCCAGGAAAACAAATGATCCATCTAGTGGATCTTGTGGCCATCACTGGAAGGATGCCTCTTCAGATGCCTCTGCTGACTTATTAAATATGAAGCCTCACATCACACCAATTACCCAGGCTGCCCTGACTTGGCTTAAATCTTCACTTGGCAGCGCTCCGTGATGCTGATTATTTATCGGGGATGTCGCTCCTCACTTGCTGCTATGAGGAATTTCGATCAGAGAACCTGAGATCTCTGCATATCATATATAAAACAGTGCTGCAGTGCTTTTGTACATTTTTTTTTTACACATCTAGTCTGTTTATATTTGTTTTAAAAAGCAACATGTGCCAAGAATAAAATACATACAGTATTGAGCATAACTGATTTTATCTTGTTTTAAATGGATGGATTCTCAAAAATAATCTAGACCGTTTACATTTTTTTTTACCTACATCATCCGCTAGAAACAAAATTTATCATCACATGAAAGTTTGCATTTTTCAGTGAAAATCTTGCTGTTGGTTTTTTTTTTAATTAAATGTGCTGATATTCATAAAAACTCAAAAGTTATTATATCAAAACAAGGAAAACTGAAGCAAAAGTGACTTTCAGTAGAATATATCATTAGCTGAACAGAAAAATAAGCATCTACAATTCCTGACATTTGTCCAAATACATGGATTTTTACTGGTGCATCAGTGTTATTATAGAAGGTGACGGTTTCCATGTTCACTATGGAATGAATGGATGATAGGACTGATGCTTTGGAGGTGACTAAACATTTTAGATCACTGATGCTTTTGATCACGATTGCTGTTTGTAGTGCTAAATGTTGGCTTAAGGCATCACCACATAGTTTGAACCCAGACTTGGTTACCCATACTTTGGTTGTAAACTCTCATTACATAATAATTTGAGGTCATGATTTGATCTTTACACTTTTGGAATAAAACAGTCATTATTTTTTGGATGGTGAAAATGATTCACTTCGCTTCTATAAGATGTCAAGTAGAATTAATAGTGTCTTTCTGTGTCTGCTGTTGCCCCCCCAGCAGTGGTCTCCTCCCAAATGCTGTGCTGCCTCCGTCCTTGGACCACAACTACGCCCAGTGGCAGGAAAGGCAGGAGCTGTCCCGTGCAGAACACCCACTGTTCATGAAAAAGATTATCCCTGCTCCTCGCCCAAAGACCCCCAATGAACCAGATTCTCCAGCTTCCCCTCCCACACTCCCTCCCTCTCTACCCCCACCACCTCCACTATTACCTGGTAAGGAGATATGAAGGTAAACTTATTGTTTCATTCATTTCCTACAGACTCAAAATTGTATTTTTTTTTTTCAGATCGTGAGGACAGTCCAGAGCTTCCTCCCCCTCCTGGCATTAGTGATAACAGGCAATGCGTTCTGTGTCTTAAGTATGGAGATGAGAACACCAATGTGAGTCAGAAATCCCCTTAAAGTCTTCTTAACCTTTATAATAAAAGTTACCCTATACCCTTTATAACACACCTTTATGTTTAGGAGGGTGGCAGGCTGCTTTACATTGGTCAGAATGAGTGGACCCATGTCAACTGTGCGCTGTGGTCTGCTGAGGTATTTGAAGATGATGATGGCTCTCTGAAAAATGTTCACATGGCTGTTCTCAGGGGGAAACAGCTGGTAAGGGAGAACGTTTTAAGCAATTGCAAGTTGCTATATAATATGTTATTTAAATCTTCTGAAAGCATTCTGTTTGTCTATACAGCGCTGTGAGAAGTGTCAAAAGCCAGGGGCTACAGTTGGCTGCTGTCTCACCTCTTGCACCAATAACTACCACTTTATGTGCGCCCGCCAGTGCCACTGCATCTTCCTGGAGGACAAGAAAGTGTATTGTCCAAAGCACAGGGACATCATCAAAGGAGAAGTAAGATAATCTGACAAGAAGTTGCTTGTAGATAAATTTAAACCTCCTTGCCTTCAAGCACAATGCTAGTCCTTTAAGTTATCTGTTTTTTTGTTTATTTTTTTAAACTCCTTTAACTCTTAAAATAAACTTCTGGCTTTGACTGGGACAGTTACATGTGTAAATGGGCCTGTGAAACATGTTTGGAGAAGCATACTCAGACATTGTCATTTTATGCTTTTGTGCAATGTCCATTAATGATACGTTTTTATTATACATGAGAACTGGGCTGAAACAGTAGCTAGATTACCATCACACACGTAACTGGAAATGACAGGTAATAGGTACTGTCTGTAAGGAGTAGGGAAGAAGTAATTTGGCTGAAACTGTCAGTCAGGCTGAGGAACAATAAAGAATGTAAAACTCAGGTACTTTCAGTGAGTATTCATTGATTCTACAGATCCTTCACTAAACCACTCGAATCATTTCTTAGTATTGTGACTGCAACTCACGCATTAGATAGTTTCTTTCTACATTTGTGAAATAATAATGGTTTGCCATCTCTGGACATTGCCAGGGGCTCATACATAAATGGTGCACCTGAGACTACAGTTCTACTATTTCTCATATATTGCCGTTGTAAAACATCATTTCTTTAGCAACTTAAAGTGTTGCACCTGCTGCCTGCTTTCTACCCCCAAACAATGCCTTTGCATCTTTTGTGTCAGTTACTGTTTGTAAATGTGGTATTTTTTTAAAGCACACTCTGTATCTGGTGCTGTTATTTTAATTTTCTTGTATTTCTTTCTCAGGTTGTGTCTGGGTTTGAGGTGACTCGCAGAGTTCTGGTGGACCTGGAGGGCATTAGTCTCAGGAGAAAGTGGCTGGCTGGATTGGAGCCTGAAAATGTTCACATGATGATAGGTATGTCAAGTGGTGTTAATGATGAATGTTAATTAACTCCCTAATTAAGTTGACATGACCCACTCGTTCCTGGATGATCATTTAAACATGTTTCCAATTGTTTCAGGCTCCATGACTATTGATTGTTTGGGGATACTAACTGAACTCTCAGACAGCAAACGCAAGCTCTTCCCAGTAGGATACCAGTACGTATTTTTTTCTCATTCTTTTTTCTTCTTTCTTTTTTCCTTTCTATTCTTTTAATGTTTATTTCTATCTTTCTTTACTACATAAGTTTACTATACAGTTAAGTCCATCTGACTGTTTGATTGGAAACTGACATAGCCATGCTAATGGAATAATAAATAAAGGATAAATTATATTTCTCCAGGTGTTCAAGGATGTACTGGAGTACTTTAGATGCCCGCAAGCGCTGTGTGTATACCTGTAGGATTCTAGTGTGTCACCCTCCAGTGGCAGAATCTAATCTGAAGAGTATAATGGCTCCTGAGGAGAATCGCACAATAGCACACAGTCCACCTTCTGTAGCAGGTAACATCACTTGACAAAGTTCATGCTTTGTTTTATTTTGTATATCAGTGGTTATGTATTTAACTGAAATATATTGGTTGTCTCTTTTCAAAGACTTCCCAGACCCATTTGAGTCTCCCAGACGCTCTGACACCCTTTCACCTGCCAACACTCCAAAGCTCAGGGTTTACACCAGGAATCGGCATCCCAGCTACCCCCCATGTCAACGAGCAATAGGCTCCAGGCCTATGCCCTCTACAGGTACAAAGCTGCAGTCCTTTGGGGATTTAGAACAAAGTCATTTTAATATTATCATGGCTTTTTTTGTTTTGTTTTTTTTGTCCTGAATGTAGAATAGCCTTTTTTAGGACCTGTTCAGACCAAATATTGTAAGCAGAAAATTTTTTAAAAATTTGTTCACTGCCAAAGTACTGATGTGTGACATGTTGTGGGTGACCCAATACCAAAACTGATCACAGATGCAACCAATTAATTTCAATAATGATCAGCACAATCTACCATGAACAATACAAATGAAGGCAGCACAGGCACACCTGAGGATGGTGCAGGGATTCTACTAACAAGACAACTGAATATTGTTGCTTATAATCTGACATACACAAGTATGAGTTTTACGCATGTCTTTCAGAAAAAAGTAATGCAGACCAAAGTGACACAGCAGAATGAGAGTAGTTGGACTGGAGGTGCTGGTGGATGAATTTAACCCAAGCTAAAATAGTAACCTCACCAAAAATAGAAGCCTCAAAAACTTTAGGAAAATCATGCTGTGTGAATAATTGTCCTTACCACATTTTGAGCACTGTAAGGGAAACTCCTGCAGATATATGTATGCAATAAGGCCAGACACAGTTTTTCAATACCAAAGGGGTGTTTGTGCTGTCACAGGTTTGTCCCATTTAGGTCTTTTTGCAAGTGACTGGACTGAACAGGAACTTTTTACTGAGTAGTAAATTTTTTCTTTTTTTTTTTCTTTTTAAGGAGGTTCCTGTAAGCCTCAAAGCCATGAGGTGGTGACAGTAGGAGACTCCCTGTTGAATCCCACCATGAGGAATATTGACTCACGACGTCACAGCTCTCCTTCTCTCTCGCCTCCTTCACACCAGCTAAATAGACAAAGAGGTGTCACCTCCCCAGCTCAGATTTTGTCACGACCCCTTACTTCACCTCCTCCCCTTATCCCATCTCCTGCCAGAGACCCTGAAAAGTCAAAACACCTCAGCAAAGAATCAGTCCAGAGGGAGGACGAAAGAGGTAGATTGTTTTCAACAGACAGAAGCAGAACACAACAATCCAGAGATCAATCTTATAAAGATACAGACAAGGGAAGAGGGTCAAGTCGAGACCAGACCTCTAAGGACTCTGAGAAGAATAGATTAACAAGAGAAATTGGGCACAAAGACTCTGATAAGGGTGAAGTAACATCCAAAGAGCAAGAAAAGCGGAAATTGTCGAGTAAAGACTCAAGTCTGAAAGAGACTGAGAGGGGGCGATCTCTCAATAGAGACCCCTTTAGAGATGCAGAAAAAGGGAGACAGGTCAATAGGAACTCAGAGAAGGGGAGACAGTCAAGCAAGTTCTCAAGCAGTAGAGAAACTGACAGGGGCAAACCATCCACTAGAGATTCCAATTATAAGGATATGGAAAAGCCTCGGCCTCTCAGTAGAGATCCAGGGTTAAGAGACTCTGAAAAGCATAGACAGTATAGCAGGGAAACAGGAAAAGACTCAGGCCAAGGTAAAGACAGACCGTCAAGCAGAGACTCTGATAAGGTTAGACCTCCCTCCAGAGAGTCCAGTCACAGAAGCACAGAAAGAAATCGAGACAATGGCTCAGGGAAAGATTGTCACCCTAACACCCAATTCAAGCAGGCTGGAGGAGAGAGTAAGAGCCCTCGACTGGCACCTGCTGGCTCAGGCCAGTCGTCTCCTCCTATGGGCACTGCTGTTCTCACAGGACAGCAGAGAGGGAGCAGCGCCAAACAGACAGACAAATCAGGCAAACACAGTGGGAAAGATCAGGACATTTGTGCCGGCCTCAGTCTGCTGCCTCGTCATCGCTCCACCTCCACATCAAACGTCATCCAGTCTAAGGACAAGCCCAACTCAGGGAAGGAGAGCAGCAGTGGGTCTGGAAACGTAATGCCAGCTTCACTACATAAAGACTCTGTTGTTGGGAAATCTGGCTCCCCACAGCCCTCATTTCAAAAGACCAATGCACGTAAATCAAACGATTACTCATCAGGGCCGGCCACAGCGGCAGTCATGAAGCCCCTGTGGCAGTCCAGGACACCAGCAGATGATGACCTTGTCAAGCGAGGCTCCATGCACTTGGCCTCCCTGGCTGCAGCCCCAGCTGCCAAAGACAAACACCCCAAAGTTAAGACGGCAAGCAGCAGAGAAGTGTCCAAAGACCGTGAACGAGACAAACTCCAAAACAGCAGCAACAGCAGCAACAAATATCCCCTGCTTAACAATAATACTAAGGCTACTGGCAGCTCTAACACACACACTCAGAACCCCAGCTCCCACAACAGCAGCAACAGCAAACCTCCAATAACTGGAAACAACACCAAAGCCCATGGGAAGGCTCAGGGGGAGAAGCTTGAGAACCAGGGAGGAGACAGGTCATCTTCAAAAAGTAGAGAGACTTTCTCTGGTCCTGAGAAAAAGAATAGCTCCAGTCTGGAAAACTTGCAGCAGCTGCAACAGGCTGGTGTAACTCCAGAGAAGGGACTGAAGACATCTTCTCAGTCACACACCAAACCCACAACAAATCAGCTGTCCTCTAGGCATAAAAAGAGATCAGTTAAGCCCCCCACTGCTACTGCACTGAAGACTGATATTAAGACTGACCCTAATGGGACAAGCTCTGTTGGTGGTATTTCTTCTTCCTGTCCCAGCACAACTACTACCTCCATTGTCTCTCCTGCTGGCCAGGGAAGCCGCCGGCCCGCCTGCTCCACTCTCTTCTCGTCAGCCTCTGCCAGCAGCAGTGACAGCTCTGAGTCTGACACTCACACTCCGACAGTGGAAGAGGAGCACTCACACGGTGATGTCAGAGATCATCGTAGCCTCCTCACACAAGGCACTGAAGATGATGGGGACGGCCAAGACGATGACCATGACAGAGGAATGGATGATAAACATCATGAGGATGACAGTGATGGATCAGGGTCTGCCAAACGACGTTACCCGCGACGTAGTGCCCGGGCACGCTCTAACATGTTTTTTGGCCTGACACCATTCTATGGGGTTCGCTCTTATGGTGAAGAAGACCTTCCTTTCTATGGCAGCGGAGATGGAGCTGGGGCTGTGGTTAAGAGGAGGACAGGTGGCCGTAAGAAGTCAGCTGAAGGACAGGTCGATGGAGCAGATGATATAAGCACCTCATCATCATCAGGGGACAGTGGAGAGGATGACGACAGCGGTAAAGACCCTTACTACTACAACTTCACCCGAACAATAATCAACCCTGGCGAGGGTCTGCCATCCATAGAAGGCATAGACCAGTGTCTAGGACGAGGCTCTCAGCTCCAGCGCTTTCTTAAAGATGAGGAGCAACAGCAGAAGGGACAAGTGAGCAGTGAAGAGGACATGCTAAGCGCTTTGTAAGTACAAATGTCATGGGTTTAATTCTTTTGAAAGATGCACCAATTGACTATTAGTTATAGCAGTAATGGCATATTTTCTATTTCTAAGGAAATTACCAGTGCCGAGAAAAGGCCCCTTGACACATTTGGATAGACCTACAACCTATTTTTACAACAAAATAATGGGAATAAAAATCTGAAACTAATAAAATACCAAGGACATCTTTCTTCAACAAAAGTAGCGACTGCAGGCACTTAGTTTTCTTTTACTGAAAAGTATACTGTGGGATCAGACACATCTGTAATGCAAATGAAATGGTACAAGAATGAACTGCATTTTGGTTAATATTATGTACATGGCAGCATGGACAGTAACATCAGTCACAAATGCCAACATGTTGTCAGTGTGGACTTTTTTCATAGTGAGTGAGAAGGAGACACAAAGAACAAAATTATTAGAGGTGGCTTGCCAAGTGAAATGAACGTGACATGTCTTTGCAGTACTAGTGCCAGGCTGCTAAATTAAGCCATGAGTAATCACTCATCTACTACTTGTGCAGTACAGTTTGTTTCTATTTGTACAGAGACATTCTGTCCAGAAACTGGGAGCACTTTATTTTGAGATCAATTTTTAAATGAGAGTCAAAGAAGACCTTTTGGGAGAAAGTGGAGTTATTTATTTGATAGTTAGTGTTTTATTGCAAACATAAAATGGAATTTTCCATTAAAAACAAGAGAAGAATGTTTGTGTGCATGTTATCAATTTTACATCTTTGTACATCTACATCTAATTACCTTTCCTATATTTAACAGGTCCTTGGGAAAACAGCATATTGGACAGCTGGATGGTGTAGATGACGGTTCAGAGAGTGATACCAGTATCTGCACCACCAGCACTACAACCACAACTGCCACGTCTTCATCCACCCCACATAAGAGCACTCCTAAGAGACGGGCCAGAGAAAGGCACACTGAGAAAATTGATTCCCATGATTCGAACAAGGAGCCTGACAGTGGCGGAGCAGTAAGCGGTAACACACGGGAGGGCAGAAAAAACCAGAAGGAAAACTGTCTTCCTCTTGGGGGTGGAGTCAAGGCCCAGGCACAGAGTCAGGGTCAGGATCCACTTGAAGCCCAGCTGTCCCTGAGCACAGACCTGCTCAAATCGGACTCTGACAACAACAACAGTGATGACTGTGGAAACATTTTGCCGTCCGATATCATGGAGTTTGTCCTCAACACGCCTTCCATGTCCATGCAGACTCTGGGTCAACAATCAGAGCCTTCCTCCTCTGAGCTTCTGCTTGATGAGGGTTATGTCGGAGTTGATGTTAACCGTCGCAAAGACATACTCTTTGATGACTTTTCTCAGCCTCTACCCAGTACGGAGAGTGGAGGTGTTGTGGAGAGTAGTGTGAATAGTTCCATATCTGTAGAGGAGCCATATCTTCCACTGGAGCTGCCCTCTGACCTCTCTGTTCTGACTACACGCAGCCCTACTGTCAGTACCAATCAGAACCACACAGCTGGTAGTCTCATCTCAGATACCTCAGATCGCACTATGCTAGGTTTGACCTCTGACCCTGACACAATCAGTGGAGAAAAGAGCGCGGACAAGAAAAGATCAGGACTACCATCAGAAAGTCAGCATGACACTACAGCTTTGGGAAATCGAGATGCACAGGTCACTGAGGGTCACATGACTCCTGAACAATTTATTCCCAGCCCTGCTATTGGCCAAGTGGTTGAACCTCCAGTTAACCAGGATGTCCCACGGAGTGCCGGTACACCTGGTTTGCCAAGTTCCCCCTCTTTGCCCCTTCAAGGTCAGAAGTACCTCCCAGTATCAGCTGCAGGTAGCCCCAGTCCAGTCACTGTCCCGGGACCATCCCAGGCTCAGGTTTCCAGCCCAGCAGTCATCAAGCCGGGCCCTGAAAAGCTCATTGTGGTCAATCAGCAATTTCAGCCCCTCTATGTGCTTCAAACGGTCCCTAATGGTGTCACCCAAAAAATCAGTGCCACAGGAGTGATGGACACTAGCTCTTCAGCAGTGCTCAGCCCTATGACACTCACTACAGGTCTGAATACTGCTCTGCCCCCAGCCCAGCCGATATTTCCAGCCGGGGGCAAAGTTCTCAGCACTATGTCACATCCACCTCAGATTCATACCTTCACAGGAACCACACAGACTGGCTTCCAGACGGCTATCCCCAGCACCACATCAGGGCTTCTAATAGGGTTGCACTCTCAGGCTCATGACCAGCCCCAGATTCTGGTCTCAGAGGCGGGTCGAGCACATGAGTTAGGCCCGAGTGTTGCCATAGTGTCCAGTCCCTCATCTCTCACCTCCTCTCCCACTGTTCTCGCCTCTGCTCATGGCAAGAAGAGACCAATTTCACGTCTTCAGCCAAAAAAAAATAAAAAGCTTGCCCGCTCTCGTAGCCAGCCTACTCTGGCCCCATCAGATGCAGGACCTCCCAACATGACCCTCATCAACCTTTCCTCCCCTCAGATTACAGCGAGCATCCCTGGACAACCTGGTGGTTTGGTTGAGTTAAGTACTCTTTCCACGTCGCAACGCAAAGTTCCAAATATAATCAAAAGGCCAAAATCAGGTGGGGTTATGTACTTGGATCCTACTACCCTCCTCCAGCAGAGAATTCCTGCATCTGCCCCTACAGGTATCCTGGGTCATGACTCCTCCACTCACATCCTCCCCTGTACAGTCTCTGGTCTCAACCCCAGTCAGTCAGTTTTGAATGTTGTGTCTATGCCCCCTAGTGGCGCTACAGGCCTGTTGGCACCAGGATCAGTGTCTCTCTCCACACCAGTGCTCAGCTCCACTGAGATCACAGGGCCTATAAGCAACCTCTTGTTTAAAGCCAGTCCACATGGCTTAGGCTTGTCAGATCAGCCAATGGTCTTGCAGTCAGCTGGAGGAGCTCCCCTCATGTCACAACTCGGCTCTTCTGTTCAGACATCCATAGCAAGCAGCATCTGCGTCCTGCCCTCCCAACAATCTATCAGCATGGCTGTCAACCAGCAAGGAGAGACGGATGGCAGCAACCTCCATTTACAGCATCACACACAGGCTGTAAACAGAGCCCAGACTGTGGAGTCCAGTCAAAACACAACTGTTACTTTAGCGCCAGCCACAGCCACCCCTTTAAGCCCCGCCAAAGGGCGTGTTGTTGGAGTATTTACCCAAACACAGACCTCTTCACACTCTCAGAGTAGCAGAACAACACCTATTTCCAGATCGTCAGAACAAAGACCATCTAACTCCACAATGATGTCGGCAGCAGGAGCAGAAAAAGGCAAGAAAGCCAAGAGGACCAGACAGAGTCCAGACATAACCAGCGTAAAGAAGCTCAAGGCTTCTCAGCCAGAGGAACATCACAACCCCACAGGAAGACTCTCCTCCAACCCAAGGTTAGAAGCCACCACAGTGCTGTGTGTTTTAATAGTTCTATGATATCATTTGAATCCTAATAATAATATCAAACAGATTTCTGATCGTAACATTGTAAATTCATTTTAACAAAACTGAATGGCGGAAGGAATTGAGAAATGAAATGTCTGTTCAGTACCAACTACATATATGTGCTAAGCTATTTTACACTATAAGGACATTTTCTATAGTTTCAGAAAAGTGAAAGCAATTTTTTCCTAAATGTTGTGATTGCATTTATACATTTTCAGATTCAATTTATTATCACTACGCACATACAAATACAATGCAATGAAATCCAATTTAGCATCTTGGCAGAGGTGCAATATCAGCAAATACTGGAAGCACAGAATATATGGTATTAACAATACCTGTGCTACGTACAGTAGCATAATATATGCAGATGTAAATGCTATGGACATTCATAATATATACTACTGCAGGGTTTTTGCTGATTGTCAAGCTTGGATGTGAAATGTATCTTTAACCCTTATGTTGTGTTTGGGTCAAAATTTATCCGTGTTCAGGTATATAAAAAGTGCCATTTGCTTTTTTGTACTGGAACAAGGCTTCATCTAATCCTTAGACAAACCTATTTTAATTCAACAAAATTAATTTTAATTTGAATAAATTCTAAAGGTCTCAAAAAACTGACATTTCTGGTGTTACGGGTCAAATATGTCTCAGCAGAGAATACTGGCTGTTGTATACTTCACTTAAAAACTGTGGATTGCTCTGTGGATCAAATATAGCTCAATGTGCCCCACAACAAACACACACAGACACACACACACACACACACTAGCAACAGCAGTTTTATTATTATTTTTTTTTACAGTTATAGGTCAGCTGGTTGTGCATCTACCATTTTTAACCCCAACTGGTCATGTTAAATGTCCATATTCCAGAGTTGGGGTCTGCTCTAGGTTTCTTGCTGTTAAAATTTGGAATTAGTGAACACAATATAAGGATTAATAACAGTCATTCATTTACAGATTATAACTACCTGTTATTTGTTGAATATTTGTCGCAAGTTATAATCTAATTTTCAACCTCTGATAATGGTTTTGCAGTTCCAAAGAGCTGATCTCCCCTGAACCCATGGACACAGGCAAACCAGCAGATAAGCCAACTAACAAGAGGTACAGAGTCAACCATGGTATTGAGGGTTTTTATTGACTGTATTAAAGTCTGGTTTCTAATGCTTCCTTAAAATGTTTTCCAGTGTATTTGGTAAAAAGAAGACATCTGAAGGTCCAGTTTTACCAGGGAAGATGGTGGGTAAAGACAAAGGTCCGACAGCAGGGGGAACAGGATCTCTCAAAGCGGCTTCACCACCAGACCAGGACAACAACAGCAGAGACACGGTCCTGGATAGCAAACCCAAGAAGGGCATCATCTTTGAAATCTGCAGTGAAGATGGATTCCACATCCGCTGTGAAAGTATCGAAGGTGAGAGGAAAAACAGTCACCATCTGTGTCCTATAGTTTTAATATTAAATACAAATGATCCATCCTATTTCCCAGTTTCATTAAATCACATCACCTATACATTTATAGACAGACACACTGTATCACATTTATCAACTGCTTTTCCTGACAGATGAAATTTTATCAGATCTAAAATTGTTTATGTATGAAACCTTGAACTTTACTATCCCTCTGCAGAGGCTTGGAAATCCCTGACTGATAAGGTGAAGGAAGCTCGTTCCAACGCACGACTCAAAGAGCTGTCTTTTGAAGGTGAGACCATTGCTTTTCAACTTTTTAGTGCTCTTTGGGTTGCAGCATTTTGTGGAAGTTATAAATGAATGGTTGTGAAGCCTGGTCCTTTCACTAGGAAATATTATGTCTTTCATTTTGAAGGGTTGTTTTTCACAAAATTCATGCTTTTTTTGGTGCAAAACAATCTTCTTAACAAATTTCTGTCTAGAATGTGAGCACACCACAGCACTTCTGCACTTTTTAAAGTTTTAAATGATATAAATCTGAAGATAAATGTATACAAAACCTCTGTCCTTGTATTACTGGACCTCAGTGCTGCATTTGATACAGTTGACCACAACATACTGCTCGACAGACTAGAATAGTGGGTGGGGCTTACTGGTACTGTGTTAAACTGGTTCAGATGTTACTTACAAGTTAGGGACTACGTTGTTTTAGATGGTAATTACGAGTCAGGAGAGAACAAAAGTGGCCTGTGGGGTTCCCCAAGGGTCCATTCTTGGATCACTTCTATTGAACATCTACATACTACCCCTGGCTCAAATCATAGAGCCATTCAACATTTCTTACCACACTTATGCAGATGACACACAGCTTTATACGTCAGTGTCATCACATGGCTATAGTTCAATATTAACTATAGTTATTCATCAAATCAATGAGTGGATGTGCCAGAACTTTCTCCAGCTCAGTACAGACAAGACAAATGATTGTTTTTGGTCCAAAAAAGAAAGGTCAAAGGTGCTTTGCTTACCTTGACTCCATGTCATTGAACTCTACAAAACAAGCCAGAAATCTGGGTGTAATTATTGACTCAGACCTGAATTTTAACAACCATTTAAAAGCTCTTACTAAGTATGTCTATTACCACCTCGATCACATCACTAGAATCAAGGGTTTTCTGTCCAAAAAAGACACAGAAAGACTTGTTCATGCATTAATTTTCAGTAGGTTAGATTATTGTAATGGTGTCTAAACAAAAAAAACTCTCAGACAGCTGCAGCTGATCCAGAATGTCTTGACTAATACTAATCCAAAGACTAACACCAAGAAACCGGACCACATCACACAGGTCTTCAAATCCCTACACTGGCTTTCTGTGAGTCAAAGAACAGAGTTCAAAATCTTACTTCTGGTTTACAAAGCACTAAATGGCCTTGGACTGAAATCCATCCTAAACTTGTTAGTTCCATATGAAGCATCCAGACCCCTGAGGTCATCAGGGACAGGTTACTGTGTGTTCCCAAAATTAGAGCCAAACAAAGTGAAGCAGCTTCAATCGTTCTGCTCAGTCTCACCTGTGGAACAAACTTCCTGGATACCTTAGGTCAAACTGTCAGCTCATTTAAATCAGACCTGAAAACATTATTGTTTACTGCAGCTTTCTCTTAAACTGTTAAATAATGTCTTTTAAATTGAACTTTAAAATCACACTTTATTGCTGATGTTTTTCATGTCTATTTTAATTACATTTTTTTTGGTTTTTTTATGTTTTTATATTTTATATTTCAACTTTCTCTTTTTATGTCTCTCTTGGGATGCTTTTATGTTGTATGTAAAGTACTTTGACTTGTCCTGTACATGAAATGTAGTAGTAGCTTGTGTGCAAAACTTTTAGACAGTACCCAAAATGTTTCAAAAGCTTAAAAATGAAAAATTGCCAAAGCAGCCCAGGGGAAAACTGCATTTATGAGTAATGGAAAGGCGTTTGAGTTACTTTTGATACCCTAAACATTGATTTCACATGAATTTGGTGAAGGTAATTTGTCCGAAATGGCTTGGATGCTGCTTTTATACTTAGAAGTCCAAACTAAGGTTCATATTATTATTTTTTACATTTCTGACTTTTGATCTGGTTATTATTGGTTTCATATGTACACTAAAGTTATGTGCCTGAAATGCCTACATCCTGTGATGACTAATATATTTGAAGAAAGGCAAGTGCATGAAGCAGACATGTCAATTCATAAAGTAGCTGTTGTTGTGACTGGAGACAATGAATGTGCAGATTTATTTCAATACGGCTAGTCTTTCCCTATTTATTTATTTATTTAGTCTCATTATTTTGTATTAATACCTTTGTCTCCTTCTGGTCCCATGTGGTACCCCGACACTGTCTAGTTCTTTTTCTTCTTGTTTTGTTTAACAGCTGAAGAGAGCTGAAGATACTGTGTAATTGGTCCCCCAGTTCAGGCAATCCAAAAAAGTGTTGTGAGAGTATAAAGGAACTGAACTGTGGGTCAGTTTGAACTTGACTTAGACCACCTATTTTCATCAGAGCAGTGTTGGGCTGTTTGGTCTGAACTGTGGTCTAGGGAAGCTTTTACATCAGAAATCTGTATAAAAAAAAACAAGTTGTGTTAAATAGATCTTGGTGTTCAACCATGTGTGTCTTATGAAAAATAAATAGCTTTGGGTCTTATCATTTCTAGTAGACAATTGTTTGTGGCATTTATACATGCACATATTTATTGACTGGTTTGTATTTTTGTCTTCATGACTGTAGTTACTCACTCTGAATGGGTACCTTTCTCGTCCTCAGGTGTGAATGGCCTGAGAATGCTGGGAGTCGTGCATGAGGCAGTCATCTTCTTATTGGAACAGCTGTACGGCTCCAGACACTGTCGGAGCTACAGCTTCCGCTTTCACAAGCCCGAGGAGACTGATGAACCTCCCATCAACCCACACGGCTCGGCCCGGGCAGAAATCCACAACAGGTTAGGATGGGACTGATTTCATATCACAGAGACTGGATAAAGGAGCACAGGCTGTTAGCGTCATAATATCAATGAGTTTGTATCTTGGGCAATGACTTTTTTCCCCCCACATAGTCATATTATACACATTGGTCAACCCTGTGACCTTCTATACAATGTGCAGAAAGTCAGAATATGCACACAATAAATAAATAAATAAATCTATCTATCTATCTATCTATCTATCTATCTATCTATCTATCTATCTATCTATATATGTATATATATATATGTGTATATGTGTGTGTATATATATATATATATATATATATGTATATGTATATATGCGTGTGTGTGTGTGTGTATATATAGATATATAAACACCTTCTTCCACACATTATAACCATAGCTTGTTTTTGTTTTCTGACTGCTCTTTATTTTCCTTCCAGGAGGTCAGTATTTGATATGTTCAATTTCTTGGCCTCAAAACACCGCCAACCTCCTGAGTACAGACCACAGGAAGATGATGACGAAGAAGGGCAGCTCAGGACTGCCAGGTCAGTTGGAGCACACACAAATGCTTTTATTTTTATAGAAATGATTTTCCAGAATTTAATTTCAATCTATAGTTTGGTCAAAATTATTTGTTTAGGTCATTGTTAAGATAATATGTTCATTCTTTCATGATAACATTTCTTTGTCATTCCCTCATCACAGGCGGGTGTCCATGGAGCTACCGCTGTCGTTGAGGTTCAAGCAGCTCAAGGCTACATCTAAAGAAACTGTCGGAGTTTACAGGTCAGATAATCAGCAACATGAAGGCTTAAAAGAGAAGATAGTTAATAATAATAACAATTATGCAGAAAATTAACAATATTTAATTTGACTTATTGTCCCAAATTGTATTCTGCCTAGGTCTCCTATTCATGGCCGAGGTCTGTTTTGCAAGAAAACCATTGATGTTGGAGAGATGGTCATAGAATACTCTGGAAATGTCATTCGCTCAGTGCTCACTGACAAACGTGAGAAATATTACGATGGAAAGGTGAGTACAGAAAGGATATCGGGGGGTGGGGGTGGGGTAAACTTAGATTTCAAACATCCTGTACATCTTGCCTGTAAATCTTGTTGGAAGTATCTTCTGATGTTGTTTTTTATTCTGCAAAGGGGATTGGCTGTTACATGTTTCGCATCGATGACTATGAGGTTGTAGATGCCACAGTGCATGGCAATGCTGCCCGCTTCATCAACCACTCCTGCGAGCCCAACTGCTACTCACGGGTCATCACTGTGGATGGCCAGAAGCACATTGTCATCTTTGCCTCTCGTCGTATCTACTGTGGAGAGGAGCTCACGTACGATTACAAATTCCCAATCGAGGACGCCAGCAACAAGCTGCCCTGCAACTGTGGTGCAAAGAAGTGTCGCAAATTCCTAAACTGATACCTGAATCGAAAGATGTTGGGCAGTAGTGCCATGATGTTCATGGATGCCCCCGCTGGTGTTTGTGTGCTGACTTATGCCAATTTTGTGTGTCCTGTGCACACAGGGCCACAGCTGACGATGAGCTCTGTCAGTGTTTTCGCTGCTGGTTTTGGCAGAAAACAGTGAGACGGTGGCTGTGAGTCATGTTGTGTATGCAGGAAGGGCCATTTTGGAGGAGGGGCCATTTGTAGAAATTCTAACATTGTGCCTCCTTTAGTTTCATTCATGTCTGGAATGGAAAGTTTCACCTTCATTGAGGTGTTTAATGAAATGGTTGAGCCTTCACAACATTGCAATATCAAGTTTAATTTACTTTTGATTAAAATTTAGAAGGTATAAAGTTGCCCCTTCATAATTTCTTACATTGGCCCATCCTCCTTAATTTTCTATTATTGTTTTTTATTTAAAGATCTTGTGGTCTGATGCTGAGATATGAACATAATAGAAAAAAAAAAATCAAAGAACTTGGTTCCATTTTACACCAAAGTGCAATTTGTTTAAGGGACTTGGAACAGTAATTTTATTAGAAAGAAAAATTAGAAAACTTGTTAGAATTAGTTTTTTTTAATCTCTGTATCAGCAGTTTTGATGAACATCTCCGTGTCTGAATGTGCCCTGATGCCTTCAGAGGTGTTGTGATAAACTGGAACCTTCCCCTAACCAGGCATTTTTCAGAAGCTTGTAGGTGTGTACATTGAGCACTGTAAATAGGAACTGCTCGTGTACAGCAGTCTGAAAACAGCTGTCCAGCTGGAAACACTAGGGGGAGTGGTAACCACAGAAAGAGGGTGAAGAGATACTGATAGAAAAAAACTGACAAGGGGGACAGAAATGTAGATTTGTTTAAAAACTTAAAAAAAAAAAAAGATTATTTTTGGTTGTTCTTGTTAAGGGTGATATCTGAGGTTGATGCCATCCTTTGTACTTACATCGACTTTTTAGTCTGACAACTTGGTAGCTATGTAGACATGTTATTGATGGGATTAAGCCTCTGGCCTTGAGAAAGCGCAAGGCAGCTAGAGATTCTGGTGGACTGACAGCCAAGGGACTGGAGTACTCTACTGATGTGCTTTAGTAGACGTGCACATATTTCTAATTGATTTTTTTGGAGCTGTGATCCAGAAATGGATTTTTGTGTAACGTACAGCTGACAGTGGTGTCACAGATTTGTGCATGCCGTTGTTTTTTGTTTTTTTTAGTATTATTATTAAACTTTGTGGTAACTATATAAGCTCAGACTTTGAATCACGTTCCAAATTACAGCCACAAAGAGAACCAAACATCATGACCTTAAATTGAATTGTCACACAGCTTGTTTTCTTCTCCACCTTTCGTGATAAATATTACTACGGAAATTGTTTTATTTGTACGGTGTTAATTCTTTTAAAGTTTTGTCTGTTATCTGTCTTTTTATTATGGACAGGAAAAATATCATGCTTGCTTTTAAAAATGTAAATAATGTATATTTTTCTACAAAAAGACTTAAAAAGCACTCACTAGTGAATAGCACTTAATAATGGTATTTATATTTTTAAAAAATCATATTTATTTTATTGCCATTTTTGTAGGAAATAGAGGTTTACAAACACTAATGCTTGGTCTATGTTTTGTATTCCGCTGCCTTTTCAAGTTGTTTTTTTTTTTTTTTTTGTTGTATTTTGTTTTGTTTTTTCCTCTTTTAATTTGTAGCCTGAATGTTTTCTTTGATTCCAAAGACTGATGCTGGTCTGGGGCTTGGTCCTGTCGAGTTCAGTCCACCAGTAACTCTTTATCCTGGGCTGTTTGGTCAGAGCTGAGGATATTCCAGTTAAAGCTAGCAGTATGGCAGTCATGTGAATTATTATGCACTTGAGAGAGTTTAGATTGTTGATCCATAACCGATATCTCCTCTCTCCAGCCTTATTGTCGTCACACCACATCACATCAAGAATCAAGTCCACTTTCAGGCCGCTGCCAGGCAGTCATATCAAAATTTTCCTCTTCACAAAATAGCCACGTGACTTGAATTGGCAATACATGTGTAGAATCACATGAAGTCCTGTCATGTAAAAGTGTTGTGTCCCTCTGCAGACCTGGTCTATGATAAACAGGTGCCTTTATATTAAAGATACCAAGAGCATATAGTATCATATCTCTGTTGAGCCCATCTATGTCTTCAAAAATGAAAAAAAAAAAAAAAAAAGTCTAAAACCACTTTGTCCCGGTGACCACTGACTAGTGCTCGCCTCAGTTTGGAAATCACTTTTTATTCTTTGATTTAGTCTCCTTGTCGTTTGCCTTAGTTGTCACTAAACAAGCCTATTCACACCCTGGACCGAATATTTCATTATCAGACTGTTTAGACCAACTGGTTCCACTAAGTGACTGAAGTCAATGACTTTGTTTCTAATTTATCGATGTCCACCGTTCATGCTGACTTCGTTATCACCTAAAGGCCGTTAGCAGTCACTACCACACTGTTGTTGTGAACTGAAACAAAAACGTTAGTTTGCACTTTAGCTGTGTTACAGGCACTGAACAGACATAGGAAGACTGAGCTGCTTCTTCAGATAGACAATGCAACTCCTATGCTGAAACCACAAGCACAGAGCGTCATTGAGAATAATTGTCAACCTGTGCATTTGGCCCCAGTACTAAAAAAAACAAAACCTAAACTCAGTCCATTTTGGGATTAGACCAGCTGAAGTGGTGTTTTAGGCTCTAGCAAAGTGCACTTGACTCTTTTACACAACATAGTGAAGGCAGGGACCACTCCAGCAGCCCTTTTCCTTCCTGATGGTGCAGTATGTACAACCCAGGCTGGGCTTTTCCACTCAGCTTCGTCAGGTCCAGCTACCTGACCCCCCCCCCCCAACTCCCACCTGGCCTGGTGGTCGTACAGCTGCACCCACTCTGGGCTGGCTGGGTTCTGCTGCTAAAGGTCAGCAATGAATGTATATTCCTCCTCCACATCACCAGATTTGTAATGATGCTTTGTCAGCTACATTTGTTTTCAGTTCTTGTGTCAGTGACCCTGGTCATTTCGGAAGATGTCTAGACCTCTAAGCGGGTGGGTGGGTGTGGGGGGGCAGCAGTTATATTTGAGCACTGACAATAAATAATACAGATGTGTGAACAGCAGGACAACAGGTTCTTACTGGGTTAGTTCAACAGTTCATGTTAGCATCAGTGATTACATGTTTACTGATGCCAAGGGCTCTGTCTATGACTCTTACTTCTGCATTTTCAGGGTCAGAGGGTTCAGTGAACAATAAGTCATTTATTTCATGTTTTAAACAGCATATACAATAAGGAAATGGTCTCTGTTGTTTCTTTGGACTCGATTTCTACCACGCCACACCAGTGGCCCTTCTCGTTCATTATCTGTAATTATAGTATAAATACATAACAATATTATACGGAAACATGCATAGTAATTTCTTGTACTTTAGTATCTATACAATATATGGAATGGACAGACAAACTTAGTTACAGTAGCAAAACAGCAGATTTATAATGGTTAATAGCAATGTTTCAATGTACTCTATAATGGTTTTGTGTTACAGTACTATCAGATGAAACTAACGTGCATCATTCTTTTGTATATTGATATCCAGTACCAATTTTGCTGTGCCTGTAAATGTTTCTTCACCATCGAGGAGCATTGCAGTTTTCTTTTTTTTTTCTTTTTTTTTTTTCCTCTCTCAAAAAGGAACATTTTTCTTTTATGTGATGAGAAATGTAACTGTATTAATGTGGTTGTAAACTTCTTGAGGTCAGCCATTTGACCCCCCCCCCTCCCCTCCCGGTTGTTGTAGTGAATGTTTTTATGTTTTTCTTTGTACGTTTTAACAGGGACTTTTAGACGGCTTACTTGATGTGGTATAAATTAAGAGTTTGGTTTGTGGAGACCCACCAAGAGTTTTAAAGATCCAACCAAAATGTTTTTTTTTGTTTTCATTTTGGAGCCTCTCGCGTCTCCCTGACCATCTCTCTCCTCTGAAGCTTTGGTTGTACTTATCATGTACTGTTTTATAGAAAGTCAAAATGCTGAGATAATGATGAAACATTTAATTTATTTATTTTGTGCAACATCCACCCTGAATTGTTCTTTTACAAGTCACGGTTTGGGCGAGGTTGGACAAGTTCTTCACATGTATTTGTAATTTTTTAATTGCTTCTTGTGTATAGAGTTTTCAGCCTAGGATGGGATGTGGTGTCACAGAGGGAGTGGACAGTAGGACGTGTTATAAGAGATCAAAGATCATAACAGGCTCGTTTCTTATGCCTTGAATATACCTTTGTCTTATCAATATTCCTCCTGCTCTGTGTAATAATAACGGTCTTCAAACAGTCATACTTTCTCCCGTTTTAACAGTATTTTCTCAATACACATCAACAAAATGAAGGAAAACCACCACAGTGAAAAAAAACCACAAACTACTTGGTTGAATGTATAATTAGGAAACAAAGTTGTACATAAATGTAAAAAGAAAAGTTTCTAATCATGTTTATTTTCTATGCACTTTTTTATTTAAGTGATAGTTTAAATAATAAACATGTCTCCTTTACTCGTCTCTTGCCTGGTTCATTCACTGTTTTATTTTCTCCTTTTCTGAACTGTTCTACTTCACTGACATGTTCATCTATTCCTGAAACCTTTGGGAGGAAAAATACATATAAAGCTCTTATGCATCTGTTATTGTTTGCCTGTATTAAAATCAAACAATCTAATTTATTTACAAAAAAGATAGCACATGTACACATGAAGTTTTTACTTAAAATATGTAATTTTTTTTTTTGGTATTGTATTAAATATTTTTATTAAATTTGAAACCTTATACTATTTCTCTTTTAGTACAACGCTTTGGCCAATGTATTTTACTTTTAGTTTATTATTATGATTATTTTTTGTATTTTACTGTTTTATTCTTATGCCTTTAAAGTAATCTAATCTTACCACTATACAAATACATAATCAAGACTGACAGTAAACGAACACTCACATGTACAATGTGATATTTTAAGATTAGAGATAAGATAAAACTTTACTTATCTGCAGTTATGGAAATTCAGTTTGCCCCAGCAGTTGAATAATACAGAGAACAATGTTGAAAAAGGGTAAAACTCAGAAAATAGCAAAAAATAAAACTCCATTCAATATACACAGAAAATACATATTCATTTCTGCATTATGACCTTATTAATAACAAACTGTAAAAACTGTCATTGTCTGCTGCTGATTATTCCAAATATGAGAAAAATGTACATCTTAAATGTATTTACAGATAAATTAACAAGAACTAAAAACGGCTGATTTTCACTTCACACATTAATGAAAAAGGTTTCAGCTCTAAATGATGTTTTAAATATAACAGCGCAAAGGATTTGTGTACATAAATCAACCTTCAAACAAATACCTGTTAGTTGAAAGTCATTTTTCTTTGCTGATGTAAATAAATGAATAAATTGGAACCTTAAAATTAACAGGAAAAAAAAGTAAGATGTCATTTTTATAAATTGATGAAAATGGAATTTCTAATACATGAGACAAACGAAGAATGAAGACAGCATCAGTGTTCACATTTTGGTATCAACAAACAAATGTGTTGTCCTTATTCTTAGTGACAGTCTGGTTTGTTGTGTTACTTGTTCCAGTGATATGATGCTGTACGGGTAAAAAAAAAAAAAAGTGAAGGTTAAGTGAGTCAGAAGAGGAGAACCAGCTGCACCGGTGACATTCTTCATGTTTATTTATGGCGTTCATCAGTGAAGAGCATGAGTCACACTTGTACAAGCCCGTTGTATTAAATATGTTAGAGAAAGACACAGACAAATACAAAATGTTCCTGCCCAAAAAATATGATAGATATATAGATATATATATAGAAATGCTTTTCCATTTTCTGAATTTAGCTGCATTATTTGACTCATAAATAAAATTGTTAATAAATCATCCAATT
>JAPSES010000144.1:17198581-17219680 GCA_029822895.1 Maxillicosta whitleyi
GTGGATTTTATAATTAAATATCATACTAAACAAACTTTTACAATGAACTATTAATACCCACGTGGGAGCTACCTGTGCGTTTGTTAACAAACACGGTCTATATTTATTACATCTGATTATGAGGCTTATAAAGTTACGATATGATGTCATTATATTCACTAAGTTTGTTCTTTGTTGATCCACAGTCCAGACTAAAATGTAACTGTGGCAGTTCTGCCTTGTTTGGGTGATTGTTTGTGGGTCTTTACTGCAGCTGTTGACAACACGAATCATACAGAATACTGTATGTGCACTGCAAATTATTTGGTTCTTACCAAGATAAAAACACTTAGATTCAGGAGGGTTAGATAATTGATCTTGTTTTAAGAGTTAATTTATTATTTTAAGTGTTCATACGTCTGTAGACATGCTGATTTCTTAATACAGGAGATCATGAAATATATATATTATATATGATATTTCACCTGATTTAAGTGTCTTTTTCCTCACATTTAGTGTTTTTATCTTGTTTTTAGACCCCCATTTTTTGCAGTGTGATGATTAGTGTTTTGTTTTTTTTTGTTTTTTTTTTTGCTGTGACTGTTTCCTGTCCAAAAACACAGCTAAAATAACAGAGCTGTAGTTTCTGTCATGTAAGCAGAGTGACTTATATGCATGTCAGACAAATACCGACACAAAAGGCAAATGTACGTCTGTAGCTGGAGTGAAATGATGGAACAATTTAGAGAAAGAATTGAAAACATGCACATCCGTGACTACATTTAAAAGGACGTTTAAAACTAAGGTATTAAATACATATAAAACATTAGGAGACAATTTTCAGTGTGATTTTTGCTTTGATTGTTTTGTTTATATTATTGTTCAAAGCTGCACCATTTTGTTATCTAGTTTTGTTTCTGCAAATTAATTTTTTGTAAATAGGGTAGGTATAAATACTGACACCATTTCACACCATGTTTGGTACAGAAAAAAAAAAAAAAGTATATATGAACTATGTTGTGTTAAATGGGCGAATAAACTACATGTATTTTACATATTTGAGTAGATATTTATGAGCACTTTAACATTATGAACTTTCTTCATCTTCTTTTTCTTCTTTTTTCATCTTTTTCTTCTTCTCAAACTGCCTCAGTATTTACATGATCAGAGCGCACACAGGGATTCTTTGTTTATTTTTTAATCGTAGATACTGTTTTTTCTCTGCAGCACCAAAGAGAAGTCTAATAAAGATAACATCGTGGTGGAGATGAAGAGCGACAACACAGAGGAAGCCGTGCTCCTCGGCGTCAACGGAGAAAAGCTACCGCCCAACGACCAGGTGCGTATCCACGGTTCCACCTGTTTATCTGTGACCTGAGACGACGTCGATCTGATTATGATGATTTACACGCCTCTCTCCTCCCCCTCCTCCGCCTTTTTGTCTTATAATAAAAATCTGTGTTTGCAGTGAAGTGCGACGAGTGAACGTGCAGAAGTGAGGAGGCGACGGCCGCTGTTCTTCCTCCCTCGCAGGCTCAGACTCGCCGATGCCTTCTCGCTTCCACCAGAGCCCCTTTATGTCCGAGTTGTGTCATGGAAAGGCTTAGACGCCTGTCAGGTAATCTGTCACGACGGGCAACTGAGACTGAAATGATTCCAAGCTGCAGCCTTTGCCTCCTGTCCTATTACGACCCAGCACATTTTTTTGTTTTTTTTTTGTTTTTGTTTTTTGGAGACGACATAACTCAAGGACCGCCCTTAGACTGTAGTTCTCATGACCGTGAGCCTTGTATACTGCTGATTGTCCATAGATCCATCATTAGAGCACAATGTTGACTGTTTTTATACCCAAATAAGTATCACCTCAGGCAAAGCAATCACTAAAGAGGAGCCTGAAACAGCTCTGTGTCAAGTGTACATATGATAATCTATGTATATATTTCTTTATTTAAATAACATGATATATATATAAAAATTAAAAAAAAGAAAGAAAAGAAAATCAACCAAAAAACAACCAGATAGTGTTTTATTTTGTTCCAGTGCTCTTCATGGAGAGCTCAGGTAGCGATAGCCATCCTGTTTTGATTGTATTTGATTAACTTTTTTTTTTTTTTTTTTTTGCCTGTTTTCTTTTTGCTTAAGTCTGTACACTGAAATCCCAGGTCTTCGTTGACACCTCGCCTCGACAGCCACTTCCAGCCTTATCGCATTTCAACAGAACCGTTGCCTTTTAGCTCTAAATCCAACCCACAGATCATTCATCCACATATCATTTCACTTTTGTTTTATTTCCTCTACAGCGCTTATTTTATGTCTACATACTGTACAGACCAAAGGTTTGGACACACCTTCTCATTCAAAGAGTTTTCTTTATTTTCATGACTCTCAAAATTGTAGATTCACACTGAAGGCATTAAAAACTATGAATTAGCACATGTGGAATTATATACTTAACAAAAAAGTGTGAAACAACTAAAAATATAAACTGGATGGAATAGAAGATGCTGTGGTGTCCATGCTGGTTCAGTACGCCTTCAATTTGGAATAAATCACTCTCGACTGTAATTTTTGTTTCGTTTACTGGATTAGCATGACACAGAAACATCTGTCTTGTTGTCCGCACCCGAAGACTTTTTAGAAACATGTTGGAGTTGAGCGCACTTCCTGAAAAAAACCTGTGTTTTATCTTTTGCCGTAGTGTTTTGCACTTCCCGGCCACCGTAGAATTTTTGCCATAATACAAATTCAGTAGGACTATCAGCTGTGTATCCACCTGACTTCTGCACAATACAACTGATGGTCCCAACCCCATTTATAAGGCGAGAAATCCCACTTATTAAAGCTGACAGAGCACACCTGTGAAGTGAAAACCATTTTAGGTGACTACGTCTGGAAGCACATCAAGAGAATACAGAGTGTGTGCGAAGCAGTAGCCAGAGCACAACTAGAATATAAAGTGTATTTTCAGTTGTTTTACACTTTTTTGTTAAGTCCATATTTCCACATGTGTTAGTTCGTAGTTTTGATGCCTTCAGTGTGAATCTACAATGTCAATAGTCATGAAAAGAAAGGAAATTTACTTAATAAGGTGTCCAAACTTTTGGTCTTTACTGTACATGTCATCGTTACTGTGGAAATTAAAGACGACCATTTAGTTTTTGTTTTTTTCCTCGCATCACAATGTAGTTTTGATACTTTTTGTGTGTATTTTGAGTTGTTCCATTGCCAACAATCAAGTTAAAGGTGAAACTGCATTCAAAGCTCTGTAGAAATATTAGTAAAGCCACATTTTGTACTGTTAGCTCTGAAATATAGTTGTATTTAGTGTTCAGTGCACTGATTTCTTCATGGAGTTTTGTTTCATTAATGTGAAACCTGTGTTTAATGTTACTATATGTGATTGAAATATTTCTGTAGCTGTTTTTATTTTATTTTTAATTTTTTTTTTTTTTAGGAGGATGAGGGTAGAACAGATTATTGGTCCATGGAAAATATGGTTCATGGCATGAAGTCTCCCTCCATACAAGGAAAAAGACTCATGTTTCTGTTTAATAAGTGCTTATACATGATATCGACTGAAACTTGAAATAACCTGTTGGACACAGACTCCCCCTCAGACACGATGCCTTACAGTGACGCCCACCCCTCGCTCATCCGAGACGCATTAATACTGACACGGCGACGTACAGTAAATGACTCCTGAGGAGGGGGGATGACTGTGACCTCACATATGCAAATAATGACACCAGACAATCAGTAATCGCTCCGATCTGTGCAGGCGTCGTACTCACCTATCCTCTTTTCTGTTTTTCTTTCTTTTTTTTTTTTTTTGTTTTTGTTTTGTTTTGAGGACTACCACTGTTACATGATTTGTACGTTGATCTGTAAAATGCCGTCTAATGCCTTGGACTTGTAACATGTTGCAGGAATGTCATTATGGCAGTGAAACCGAATTACCAAAATATTTTGTTTGTAGTTTTTGAGAAGTACACCAAATAAAGACTGACTGTTAAATGAAATGAAATGCATCCAACATTGTTTCTTGGACACTTGTCTGCAAGAAAAACACCTTCACATTAAAAGTGGAGAAACTTTACCAGGTGTGATTCACTAATGGAGAAAAAATAAGTAAAAACTGCAAGTTGTTGTTTAGAAGATACAGTGTTTGGGTGAAAATGTGAAATTAATGAGTGAATGTTTGCCTCAGATTTACAAAACACTGCTACTTTTCTGGTTCTTTCTAGTGGAAGATTTATAAGCCTGCTGTATAAATATACATAAACCAATATGTGTGTGATATTACAGTGAAAACATCAGATAAGGAACATTTTTGTCATTTGTTTTCCAAAGTATCTTATTAAAATATATAAGATTTATCAAATTTAATCTGAGGCAGATAATTAAAAAAAAAAAAAAAAATGTACACCAGTTTGTTAATCAGAGCAAATGTATAAATTGTTCTCCATGGTAGTTAGATGTATTATCCTGTAAAACCACCTTTCTTGAATAATTGTCCAAGTAATTTTTTCAGATTTTTCCAGAAACACAAAAAACTTAATCAACTTAAACATTATCGAACCCATAAAGACCCAGTGCTATCTTTGTGGCAGTTCCCAAATGACATTTTCTCTCTTTTTTTCTCTATATTTAACCACTTTTAAGTGATTCATTGTCATTTCTGAAAATATTATCCTATGTATTTTGCATTTTTCAGTGTAAATCATGCATTTTGTTATTTAATTCACTGATCATGTAGATATTCATAAAAAGCTAAGAGTAAATTCAAAGGTTATAAGATCAGAAACACAAAAATTTCCTTTTTTCAGCAAATATGAATAACTGCATGTAAAAACAGGTGTGTCCATCCACTGTCATTGACCCAACTCCATGGTTTTTTTTTGGTGAATCAACGTTGTAGAAGATGACAGCGTTTCCACGGTAACTACGAAGCCTCTGAACATCCAAGTGGATCATATCTAATTATAAGTGAATGCTGAGAAATTGCATTTTGCCTCAGTTATTTACATGTATTGCTAGGTTTAGTGGATCAATGGATATTCAACAGTTTAGATCAGTGGATTTGGACAACAGTGGCTGTTTGGATCTTTATGGGTTAATTTAGGGGGGAGGGGGGAAATGACTTGGGCAATTATTTTCTGACTAAATATATATAATGATGCTGATTTGATTTTGCACTTGAGGAATAAATGAGTTTGCAAAAATATGGCTGGACTAGAAAAGTAATTGGATTTTATTTATTTATTTTTAAATGAGCCTGTTTTTTTTTTTTTTTTTTTTTTTTAGAAAAGACAGACAAGTTTTTGCGTTTGCTTAACATTTTATTAACAGCACTGTGCATACTTCCAAAGTGATATGAGCTTTAAAAACCATCAAAAAGTTAATGAATGCCTTTTACTGATGAGAAGCGACAGGAGTACATGGAGTAACAGCTCCCTCTTCTGGCAGAAAGCTGAATTTCACCCATTGCAGGGTTTGAAGGTAACAGGTTGGGGGGGGGGGGTTGCATCGAGCATCTCTGAGGACAAGCGCTGATGAAGGATGTGGTTTATCCTTCAGGTTAGAAGACTTTTCACAGATCAGGGCTCGTGCTCCCAGACGAGCGATGCATCTGACAAGGCAGAGAGGATTAATACAAGCAATACTGCACAATCTCGCCTTCAGAGATCAACAGGTACAGATCAATACCCACAAACTCTCTTCAAAAACAAGGCCTTACTCTAAACATGGTGAGGATTTCTAAACATATGGCACTGCTCACAGAATTATTCACATAAGTCAACAAAACCTTTGGAACAAAATACATGTACAGGAATGCAAAATGAAATAAAATAGCCACTTTTTTTTTTTCATCACTAACTTTATACAATTAGGTTTTCTTTAGAGTGACAGTATCAAAGCACAAACTGGTATTCTGTGCGAAAAACGAAACAAATAAAAAAAGCTAAATAATACAAAACATTGGTACAGTATTGAGGACTGGGGTGCTTCAAAGTCAAACCTCCCTGTCCGTTACCCATCATTCAAGAAGTTTCTCAAGGCAACTTGGAACAGAAAAGAAAAAAAAGGGAAAATAAAATATAGAGAGGATGGCCTGACGGCAAAGAGATAGCTTCCAGTCAACAGACAGCGTTACCCAGAATCCATTTGGGTTGATTTTAACTACTGGTGTGATTTTATGCCCTCCCCTTAAAAAAAAACAAACATTCTTCATATGTTGGGAGAGGTTCAAGTGGATGTACCTAAAAACGTTTTCATTCATAGTACCTGGAAATGAGGCTGCTGTCTCTAGTCCTGCTAACATTAAAATATGTAACGTGCAAGTTTTAATCCGACAAAAAAAAACAAGAAGTAATAGGCTACTTGTGTGACTTCATTAAACGGAAAATTTTGGCTACATGTTACCTGGATGAACATGATCTATTCTCCGATAAAGAAGCTCCTCTGTTTCAGGGTGAACGCCGCTTTGTCTATAGATACACATTATTCCTGAGTAAGTTCTTACAGTTGGCCCAAATACTGATTCTAATGTAGACCTGGGAGTGGGCCAGCAAACCCATGAGTCTACTTTGTGAAAAGCCTCAGCAATCTCTCCCTTTCAGCGAGGGTGAACTCAATGGGAGAGAGGAAACGGATGTCAAATGAGAAGCCTGAAATTATTACAGAATGGCTGGTCTCCACAGCTAATGCATCATGTTTGATTCATCACCGTTTTGCTGTACAGAGTCTACCTGCAGAAAACCGTAAAAGAGAAATAAAGGAAAAAAAAAAAAGTAAAAAACACTGAAGAGTCGAGCTGCGGGCTCACAAGCCGCTTGTACTTTCAAGTATGCTACATTATGGACTGAAGAAACATGGATGATACTGTCACTTTAAAGAACAGAATGACGGTTAAACACAATATTCACAAATGTACATTTAAGGCTTAATTGTTTAGCACTAACAATAGTAGCAGCAGTGAAGCACTTCTGAATTAATTGTAATAACAATATTTATGATCATATTACAATAATATATTACCAAAGTAAATCAATGACTTTTTCTTTTTTGTTTATTAACACTGGACTGAGCTGGAGATGGAAACCCAACACCAGCCAGCCAATGAAATGAAGAACGAAAACGTCTCAGCCGCCACGGATCACAGAACACTAGCCTGTCTGGTACTGCAGGGTCGTCGACATCATTACATCTCTAATAATCTCACTGCCAGACTCTACAGCTACACAACGCCCTGCCACACGACTTCGAGCAGTAGTTAGTTTACAGAGCAGGAGTCCGAGTATAATGACTAATTCCACATTCATGTTGTACAGGAACAGGGGTTTGTTTAAGAGCAGGTCATGAGGATTAAGTCTGGCGCGCACACACACACACACGCACACACACACATACATACATAGACACACACACACACACCGCCAGACAACAGTCAAGACCTGAAACCATCGTCATGCTACTTCGAAAAATACAACACGACAAACAAGCATGTATCTAAAAAAAAAAAAAAAGTACCAAAAGCGTTGTTAATCAAAGGCCATAACAGACTGAATTCATAAAAAAAGCTCTGCTGCATGTCTTCTCAGCTCCTGAAACAGATCCTGGTGAGGAAGCCCCCATGACTCTTCCTCACATGTACTTCTCCACACGCTCACGTGGAAACACCCACAGGCAGGTTTTCCAGTCAGACAGAAGCGCCAAACGCCACCTTAATCTAGTGCCTGTCTGCCCGTATCGCTTGTACCAACAGCGACCCTCAAAGCTGAAATCATTTTCACATACTGTATATGCACGTACTGTATATATTACACACATTTAATATATATTTACTCATATATTAAATTTTCATATAGACATACATTTTTAGTTTTATTTGTGAGGTGTTGGTTACATTTTCAGCAAGAGGCTTCAAAATGAAAGAGAAGGATTCTTGCAAAGGTCTTGCGTCGTGTGGCGTCCCGTCATTGTTCCACATGCGCTCAGTTTATCCCGTGGAGATGCTCTTGAAAACAAAGAGGCCCTGCTGTAGCAGTTTGAAGAAGGCCAGACACTTTGAAAGCGCATGGAGTGCAGGGCACGGATTCCCAGAGATGCTGTGAGCTCACTGGAGTAACAGCCAGTTAAAAATCCACAGGGGCGAAGGGCGTCAGCCAGCACCGGAGGTAGTGCTGCAGGCAACGGGCTTTGAGCTGGGCCGGGCTGTGCCAACCTAAACCCAACCAGGCTGGGCCAAGCGAGGGCGAGAGAGCGAACATGAGAGAGAGGCACAAGAAGTGCGCTATGTAAGAATATGCGCAGTGGAGGGGATGGAGACAAACTCGCGGAGGATATTCTTGGCCATTTCTATATTGTTCTGTGCGATCATCAGTGCTTTCTGGATGTCCTGGTACGAGTAGCCCTGACTCATGAGGTGCTCAATCTCGCTGCTGATTTGAGGGTTGGCTTCTCCTCCTGTTGCTCCGCCAGTGGGAGGGGCAGGAACGGGTGGGACGGGGCTGGGCCGACGCTCTGAGTTGATTCGTCGGGGCAGGGGCTTTGGGGGTCTCTCTGGTGCTTCCACCGGTTCTGAAAAAGCTGAATACACACAGGAGACTAAATACACACACACCTTTAAACACAAAACAGCTTATGTAACACATGTCTGAGTGACCCTGAGTGTACTGAAACACATGTGAATAACAAACAAGTGAAACAATGATAACTATCACCACTAAGGCATATATTTAGGACAATAATATTTACCATTTCTGAAATCAAAGATGCAGAACAATATCATAAGGCTATAAACATAGATAGTAAACATAAACATATTTGTTTACAGTCCTCTGAGGAATGACTTATGGTCTGTTTTTTGTAATATATATGCACTGAAGGGAAAAGACAGAGCTGTTTTCATTGTATACATTAGATCACAATCTAATAAAATGGAGCTCATTTATCTGACGGCTTGTATCCGTTAAAAAGGATAAAATCAGTATATCGTCATAAAATGATGTAAGGATATAAGCACATGAAACATGTACATGAAACTTCTGAAGCTTTAAAAATCACACTTTATCTCCTGTTGCACATACAACATAATATTCCCTGTTTAAGAACGGAAATGATACTATAATGACATATAAAAGTCTGTATTGATTATATTTATTACCTTTGTCCTGCAGCAGACAGCACATTGTGCATGTGTTTGTGCCATTGTTTCTTTTGTACTGAATATATGGTATAAGTGGTTGACCTTTCCACTAAAGCAACCTTTAATAAAGCACTCCTAAAAAGTCCAATTATGATCTGAGAGCTTGTCAGCATGTCTGAGAGCTACTTAACTGTTCCATAGATAAAAAGATTCAGGTCTTTAATGGAGCACTCAGACGGACGGTAATCGTCATAGGTGGTAAATGTCAGCTCACTACAGGGAGACTGAAATTCCTCTCAATCATAAAAAGGCCGACCCATCAAGAAAAAAAGCAACGAACCTTAAGCCTAAAATGAAAACGGAACAGAAGGAAAGTGAACGGTTTTGTTGATACTTTAAAGCTTGTAACATCAAAATCCATGAAAAAAAAACAAAAAAACGCCTGCATTTATGCTTTTTGAACATTTCCACAATGTAAACGGTATTAAATGACACAGAGGCACCAGTCTAACTACTTTCAGTACTTTCACAGTGATCAATGCAGTGTTTTGGCTCATTTCAGGTGTGTCCAGGATCTTTAATGTGTTGAAGTCACCTCTGCGATTGAACATTTCTCTGCAGATATTGGTCTTTACCCCCTCTGCGCACACTGTGATTGTTTGGAACCGGAGCAAATGATACGGCAATCGATTCATGGCATCCTATCAATGTCATAATCTGAGCGTAACATTAACTTTAAAGAGCTTCTGGAAAAGTTGTATTACGTCTGGCTCCACACCAAGCAGCAGTGAAAAGGCTTTAGCTCAACTTTTCAAACTGCTCTTCTAGTCACATAACTTTTGTATTACTTTGAGATACTGACCCATCAGCAAATTTAACTGCTTTTTGGCCGCGAAGAACCTGAACTAAGAGTTTTATTACACCCTGATCATTTTTTTTAAACAAACACACCATTTTTCATTCTTTCTAACTAAATCTTGTATATCCCACACTATATGTAAAATATGAACTTTAAAATATCAAGTCCCTTAATTAAGTTCTGTATTTAAAAGGTCCACATCTCAATCACAAAAGCTGTGTTTTTACACTTACTCTACAGTTTCAATTCACTTGTACATCTCTGTTAACCAGAGACATCCCTATCTAGTCCATGTGCTCATTAAAAGGAGATGTAGTATTTATTTCCCAACAGCAAAGGAAATCACACAGGACTACTAAAAGCACTAACAGAATGAACACTGTTTCCACAGACCATCACTCACTGAATCAATTGTAAAGGTCATGGTTTACACACAGCTGGATTATGGTACCATCAAATTTTCTTCTTCAAACAAAAATTCATAGCTGGTTATTTTAACACTCTGTCAAAATAATAAAATCTTCATGTGTTTTGTCAGCTGATAGTGCAGTGGCGGGGCTGCTCCGCTCCCAGGAACAGACGGGCTGGTCTGTGTTTCGCTCCACTATGTCCTTAAAGCCATTCTAACTCAGCAAGACCATGATCCAGTTCGATGACTGGCTATCGCTGCCGCAGCATCACAGTGTGGACAAACTGGCAGCCGGACAAGGGGGCACAGATCGACAGGGTGATCCCCCCCTCCCCATTATTCAACGTTAGCAATGAAGCCTAGTTTGGGCATCGGTGACCCCTACTGTCAACACCAAAAGTCAACATTTGTATATTGGCTATTTTTCCTGCTTGCGGGGGTTGACCGGGCAGCGACACATTCGCATGTTGATTGGCTTGATTTTATGTTGGATGCCCTTCCTGACACAACCGGGCTTGGGACCAGCACAATGAGGCTTGCGCCCACCTGTGGCTACATTGAGTGTAAAGTGTAAAGGACCTTTCCCTATGGTTCACCTGGGTCTCGAACTGGCCATCTCCCGCACCAAAGTCAGTGGCGTAAACCACTGAGCTACCCAGTCGCTTCCCTCTACAGTCAACACCACGAATCCATATACATAAGAGACACTAAACAGAAGCTCTACCGGGTTAAATTAACTTACGTGGTGCAGCTCCAGCGTCCGAATCAAGAGAAAGGCGGCTGAAAGTAGCTAAGGAGGAAGAGCAGGATGAGGACGACGAAGACGATGACGACGACCCTCCCAGTTCTGAGAGCGTCCGTCGGGTCGGGGGCATTGGCAGCCGAGGTTTAGGGTAGTCGTAGCCATTTTCCTCCTCCTCCCTCTCTTCTGCAGGGTGATCTCTGGGCCCGTTGGTCAAGGCCAGTGGGGGCAGCTCTGAATAGTCTGGAGGAGGATGGAAAACAATCGTCATCACTCACTTCACTTCCAGATACACAGAAACTGAAGCTGCACAATTTTGACAAAACTCATACTATCATTACTGTGGAAAATATTCAAATGTGTGACTACAATATCAATCTGAGTGTACATGATTATCACAGAAAAGTATATACAGCATCTTTCTTTTTTCCATTTTTTTTACACTGTGCTTCTCTCTGTTCAGAATGACTAAATTCAAAATATGACCACACAAAAGAGCATGTGTTTATTTTCCCCCCTCATTTCTGCCATTAAATCCTACTAAATCCTCTTAAATCCAGACCTTTAAACTGCAGCGTTTTACGACTGTATATTAGCACAGAGCGATATTGTGATTATGATCCAATAAACAGTTCAGCCCACACAGAAATGCATTTGATTCAGTGTGTGACTGATTTCATTACAGACTGATCATTAGAAATGGACAGATACATGAATGTTGGCAATTATGTATAAAATGCCTATATAGAAACACAAAACATTTAATCAGAATTAGAGTAGAAATTATCATTCATTAATTTAAAGGGAATATATAACATAAACAAGGTGGTAAACTGAACTCTGTGCACATATGGGTCACAGTTATTGAATGTAAAAAATCTAAATACCGGAGTCTGTGGCCTGAGATCTGGCCTGGATGTTGTACATGGCTTCATACATCTGAGGTCCATCCTCCAGTTCTGTCAGAGCCATCCTACAACAAACAAACAAAGAAAATATAATTATAATAAACAACAATTCAGTGATAGGTCGGCTAATCTGAAGACTGAAGACAGGAGGTACCAAAGTCTGGTACTAAATGGGCTAAATAATTGAAGACCAGTGTCCACAAGCTTTTCCCTAACAGTACTGGGAAAAACAGAACATAAACCTCTCACTAACTATTCTCAATAACATGCCCATGATGTATTTTTGTGATTTCTGATCCAGATGACAGACCCAGGTTCAGGTCTGAGGGGCGGGTCAGGTGTGTGTCACACACTAAAGCAGCTCACACACTCTCACATACATACAGGACGGTGACTAACGGGCAAATGATTGTTTTTGCCGTGGATCCATTCATACAATTAATGTGAAGTGATCAGAACATCATGTGATTTAACATTCATTATTCCAAAGATGAGAGCAAGTGGATTTAAGGATCAGGAGAGTGTGGGCAAAACGTCACTGTCAACTTAATAATGAAGAAAATTTCCTGTATTCACTTTTATTCTTAAAAATGATGAATGAGATACAATTTTATTTTGCTGTATCAATGAGAATAGTAGGATTCATAAAACCTCAACGGTACTAATGTCTACTGAAGGCTGCTCTGTCTTCTACTACATCCTCCTTAAGGACCTTAAAACCTGTTTTTCCAGACATCATATGATGAGTTGATGGAAAACATGGCTCAAGCCAAATCTATTCTTGCCTTTAAATGATATATTATATTATACTGTTATACCTGTGCAAGGGAATCAAAGTCTCTGCTTTCCTTAATTCAATTGGGCCTTTTGCTACCGTTGTGAGCAGTAACAAGGTCAACTTTCTGGTTCATTGAAGAAACCCATGCTTTTAAGCAACCCTGTTGGAGACTGAAGTGGAAATGGAACAGATCTTCAACTGATTCCAACTACTTGACACCGCACGAGTGTGCCCTGAATTAAATGATCCCTTTGCTGCTAAAGAAACCTACTCCTCTTGATTAATGAGTAACAATGAACATACCGTACTTTCTGGTCTATAAGCCGCTACTTTTTTCTGGGTTTGAACCCTGTGACGTATACAACGATGCAGCTTAAGTATAGATTTTGATGGGTTAACGGCCCCTGGGGGGCGCTCTAGCAGGAAGTGAAAAAGCCAGACAGACAGGTGGAAGAGATGATACACAGAGGAAGACTCTAGTTTTGAGCTTAACTCATTCACACACCCTCATCATGGAAAACACACGAAGAAATGCATATTTATATACAATGAAGAAGAGGACTTCAATGGTTTCAGTGGCAGGAGGAAGATGGAGATAGAGATCTACGAGTTTACTGCTTTTTTGTTTTACTACTGTGTTACAGGCACTGTTTGGAAAAAAAAAGCAGTAAAGGTGTGTAAATAAATATTAAATAATCTTTCTGTTTGCCATCTTTCTGTGTAAATATCTTATGTCACAACGTGGACACCTGCGGCTTACAGTCAGATGCGGCTAATATTCATACCCTGGTGACTTTGAACTGGAAACCTGGGTTTGTTTCAAGGTCTGGGTTCCTTGCTGCGCATTATCCCCCTCCTTTCTTCTAATCTCTCTGTCCATCTCGTACTATCACTAATAAAAGGTAAAAATGCCCAAAAAACACATTACAAAATCTCATATACCCTAGATGATTCCAGTAGGTTCAAGAACACAGTGATTAAAACTTTGCTGAAGAAACCACACCTTGATCCAAGGTCTTTAAATAATTGATCTTCCATCAGCCTCTAATCTTCCCTTCTTCCCAAAAATACTTGAAAGAGTCGTATTCTCGCAACTTTTGACCCAATCTGCTGCAACCTTTTCCAGTCAGCCTTCAGGACTTTTAACTAAACTGCAACTGCTCAAAATTCTGTTCAGCTCTGTTTGACAGTGACAACAGATGATCCCTCTAAAAAAAAAGCATACCAATGTAAAACGTCTTCATATTAACGGTGCACATTTCTGTAAGAACGAGAGTAGTTGCAATATCTGTACCTTCTGTGGCTCTTGTAGAGTTTTTTTTTTTTTTTTTTTGCTGAACAAATTACATCACAATAGCAGAATAACAAAACAGAGTCACTAAATTATTATTACCGTGAGTTCAGAGCGGAGGTTTGGGTCTGTGTCTGGAGGGCGGACAAAGGCTGAGGCGGCCTTGGGATGGTTGGGTTCTCCCCTACAGGTGGGGCTGTGATGGGGGGTAGAACAGGGCGGGAAGAGGGGATCATGTACTCAGACTCCTCCTCACTGTCACGTGCCTCATCTCCTGCCACAGTCCTCAGTGCTGGAGACGGCCTGGAGACAAACAAGTTATGAATATTTACACTAGGCCTTTAAATGCAAACTATGGAGTGCAAATACTTAACCTGGAAAGATGTTAAACACACTTCAATGCACAGCTGGGATAAGGTTGTTGCTGTCAAGTGTCAGGTAAATCTGGAATATGGCTCTAAAAGCCAAGACTGACGCAAAAGTCTAAAATAAACGTAACATAACAATCAGCATTTTTTTTTTTTACCTGAATGCATCATATGGTGAATAAATAATGACTACTTAATAATGAATGCCAGCACATAGCTTAAGCTCTTCAACAAGTAAGAGGGTGGAAGTTATAACACTGAGATCTTTGAGCCTCATATTTTGGTGGTCGTGGCCCATTTTTCAATATTAAAACCCAAATATTATAATGTATGGTGTATAATGCTGTTTGTCTGTGGTACATGAGATACATTTACAAACACACCTTTCCTCTTGAGCTGCTCCATAGCACAATACATCTGTTGTCAGGGAATTTTAAAAAAAATGTTCAGCTTTTCTTTTTGGTCTCTGGTTCAGTCATTCAAATTTAAGTTAAGTGTCAGAAATATATGTGAAGTCTCATGCATGTTGTGAAGTTCGAGAAAAGCTGTAAGTCTTTCAAATTCATGACTTGAGTCTATCCCTCTGCGGCAATATGCAAATTGGCAAAAATTAAGTTGGTTTTCTAAGATGAGACACAGTCTTCTAATGTCATTGCTGTGCCAGTACAAAGTACCTGCTTGCCAGTGCGTAGATGGCGTTGGCTGACGCTGAGGGTTTGACTTTGGGGTTGTCATAGTCTGGACCAACTACTGCAGTAAAATTCTGTAAAGGAAGTAAAAATCTAAATGTTAGAATCTTTTAAGTGAACAATACATACTTCTGTCATCAGGCTAAAAACAAAACCATTTATCTCACATAAGAAGTGGAGCAATTCAGAAAAAACAGCAATTCAAACATGGGTTTTACACAAAGTAATTATATTTTCCAACTACTATATGTGTAGAGCGGGGTACCCTGCTAAAAATCAAACTTCAGTGCAGCATGTGTGCAACAGTAGCCAGTGAATAGAAATCAAGCCAAAGGGCAGTTTGTGTTTGCTAGTTCCTCTCACCAGCTGGTGGTCCAGACTGAGGGAGCTGTTGTTCTTCTGTGAATCCGAGCGTGTGTCCAGAGCAGAGGGCAGCGCTAATGGGAGGGAGTGTCGGTTGGAGAGCTCCCGGACACCTGCTCTCATGTCTCCTCCAAGACTGGACACTTGGGTGGATGAGGAAGATGATGAGGAAGGAGAGGAGGAGGAAGTGGGGGCCTTGGGGACAGGCCGGGAGTTCCACTCTGCCAGTGGCCGGTTTGGAGGAGTTGGAGGGAGCTTATCACGTTGAGGCTCCCCAGGAGTGCAAGGTAAGGGCCGTCTCTGCAGCCGTGCATCAGGACCTGTCCCCGTTGAGTGTGGGCGGTCTGGGGGAGGAGGGGGAGGGAGGTCCCGCAGTGCTGGAGGGAGGGGGAGTGGTTTGTCTTTGTGGTGAGATGCTGCCTGTGGGGGAGACAGAGACAGAGGGAGTTCATTTCATGTATGCTGACTATCACTGTTGAGCAACCAGAGAAAATTATATTATTAGTATCCATGTTGGAAATAATCCATTTTGCAACAAGATCATTGTCTGTGTGCGTCGTCAAAATCAGCAGTATTTTACTTGGATTAAAAAAAAAAAAAAAAAACAGGAAGAATGACCTTCCTCATCTGTAGAAAATTAAAGCTTCCTCTTTACAGCTCCCATTTCTCTAAGGGGAGAAACAAGTAATTTTATCCACATAAATGAAGTTCTATTTAAAGAGTAAAACCAATTCATTATTGGTTCTGTCACTTTAATCTTATTATTTGCATGAAGGCAGAAAAATGAATCAGCAGAATTTGATTCCCAGGGCCAGGTTAAAAGTCAATATTCAAAATGTTCCCAAATTATATCCTCTTTTTCCTGCGCCTTGGCTCAAAAAATGATCAAGATTCAAGCAGTGTTTTAAAGGGCACAGCCAAAGAATGCTGGAAATAAAAAAGTGGCATTCAAATTATCTGTACATTTCTTCGAAGCCACTGTATTACAAAATGTACTTCATGTTTGCGTGATGCACATACTTCATCTTTGTATGTAGGCTATGGCACAAACCGGACAAACCGGATCAAAGCATTTAGTGGGAATAATGTGTGACTGAAATAAACTGTTTCCTGTAACCATAGTTGTGTATGCTCTTATCCTGATGTTACCTTAGTGGTGACCCCGGGGCTGGAGGCACCAGAGGAAGGGTTAGAGGGTCTATGTGGTAACAGGTCTAGTCTGGGCGGCACAGGGGGAAGAGACGACTGAGGAGCCATGGACAGAGGTGATGGAGGACGTTCCACCTGGACAGACACATGAAATGTCACATCCGATCCAACCCAGCAACACAGAAACCTCTTCACAGGCATGTATTAGAACAAATACATTAAAACGGCATTCAACACCAACCTGGACTATGCCTGATAGTGTAAGAGACTGGTTTAATACACTGCTACTGCAGTTGTCATCAGTGACTGCCAATATTTCGAGCTAAAACATTAAGCAAAATTGCGTCACTGTCACAAAATACCTCAAAGGACTGATATTTTGTTTTGGTTAAATGGAATGATGCAAAAAAAACAAAAAAACAAAAACATTTCCCTGTGGTCTATATAAACTGTAAATGCTATATTTGGGTCTGAATTCTTCATTATTTCAACTCCATAGGTCCATCTTCAACCCTATTTCTGAGTAAAGACACCAGAAAGGTCATTTTGAGTGCTGCCCTTTAAATGCAAATAAGCCACTTCAGGCTCCACCCCCTCCCAGTGTTGGCTGTGCTGCTCTGTCTCATTTAACCAACAACTGAACATTTGAGGAAATTGGCTCGAAGTTTGGATAGGTTTTCAGTAATAACTGCTGTTGTTGCTCATAAACAATTATGTCGTACTCAGTAAAATGTTTGACAGACATTTTAACCATTTATGTGCAAATGTCATGATGTCATCGATGTGACAAATTTGTAGGAATTAAAACGAGGTTGTAGAAATCCACTAAATTTTTGCCAACATGAAAATAAAAGATAGCTTTGCAGAATCTGGAGGGTTCAAATTCAAACTTTTTTAACTATTAGTTTAACTATTGATCCCATGTGGGCCCTTAGGTAAGGCCCCTTATGCTATACATGCTTAAATACCTTGTAAGTCGCTTTGGATAAAAGTGTCAGCCAAATGTAATGTAATGTAATATAATATTAGGGTCCAAACACACAAATAAATGAACCAAAGATCAATAAAAGTGGGTTTAGCAAAATATAAGCCCTTTAATACCATATTTTTCCACACATTTGTCCTTTAAATGTTACCACATCCTTATCTTCAGTGAATTGCAAAATACAAAATACCAAGTTTTGTTTTAACACCAAACAATCTCAATGTAACACAAAATATTTATGAAATACAGTTAGGTACTTCAACATTTACAAGAAAATTTAAGGAAGCAGTCGAAAATGACAAACAGGCCAAGTCAGCACCTGGTTCACATCAAAGTGGACTATGATTGCAGGTGTTCACTCACACACACTATAGACACACTAATGCACGCAGTTTCTTAGAGGCACATGAAAGAAATCAGAATAGCAGGATGCCACAAGAATCAAATACTGAGAGGCACAAAAAAGCAGCTACCTTGACACCATGAAGGATGGAGATGAAAGACTTTCAGATACAAGCTGTGAGTTTGAGACTGACTAGAAGTGAAAAGGGCTAAGGCAGGGAGTGTTTCATCTGTAAAAAGATGTCTCACAAAAAACATAGGGGAAGAGAAGAGGACAGAGAAACCCCACCAGGAGAACCCGGGTGTCCAACTGTCAAAGCAAAGTCCCTCTGAATTTTCTTAATGGATGCTCGAACAGTATCAGGTCTGAAAACTTTCAACAAACTTTGGTCTGAATTAACTTATCTCCAGCCAGTTTACCTTAGAACAGGCCAGTTTGCTCATCATGAGGTGGGGATCTTCAAGTCTGTCATCATCATCATCGTCATAGCTGGGTGATGGCGCCCCCTCAGCCCCAAAGGTGCCTCTACAGGAGCCCCCACTGTTGTCCTTTGGGTCAAAGGGATCCACGACGATGGGCTCTGTACCTTTAATCTCACAGCGACAGAACGGACATCCTGTTCCTTGACCCTCTGACTCCTTCAAGAAAAACAGAAATGCAGATGTAAGAAAACTTGAAGATGAAAGAAACTTATTTTGTTTTAAATGTCTGTAGAGAAGAGCAATTCAACAGTTACATCTCTTGACACGTAAGAGTTATGACATTTACTTTGAGCGACCAACCCACTCACAAACCCTTTCCACCCACTCTTGTACCTGCCAGGCAGTTAGACACGATGTACACATGAGATGACCACAGGGCTCAATCTTCACATCCTTGTCATTCTCAGCGCAGATCTTACACAGCTGAAAAGTGGAGCCCATCTCACAGTACAGCTCATATTGCTCCTGAGGGGAAAAATGAGACAACTGTGAGCTTTCAGTGCCAAAAAGCAGAGTAACACCATACGTGCTAACACCACCTGAGATCATTTTGAAAGAGTATGTTTCTCTGTGAAATTAGGTCTTGAGTTAGTGTGTAGGCGTATTTTTAGTTTCAGTCCTGGGAACATAGGCAATATTCAGAATATAAAGACTGGCCTCAAAATACTTCGACAAAGTAATATAAATTGTGTTAGTGACGTAACATGTTCCATCCTTTAGTTAGTTAGTTGTTCCATCCAAGGTACGATTTTTTTTATCACAACTACTTTGAAACCATTAGAATCTGAACAAATGACAAAATAAGCAGCATTTTCTGATACCCCCACCCTGCCACATAACACTTCGCCCCTCTTGCTCACCGACACCCTCACTAGTTAATCTAGTAAATTAGATCAAACTAAATTATTGTGTTTTTTTTGGGTAGTTCCGTCAAACCAAAGAAAACATTCTACCCAAGTCTAAAACTTCCAATCTGATTGCAGTTTATCTGCAGAACTAAGTGAATAGTCTTCAAGAAATTGGCTGGACAGATTTTCTAAGGTCAAATTTTCAAGGGAAAATAACGCAATCCAACCGCTAAACACGGCACTGCAACTCTCCCAGGGGTAAATAAACTAAGTCAATTTTAAAAAGAATCAGGAACACAGTCTTTGACAAAATCAGTTGGAAAAGATCTCAGATGGAATGAATTCCTGGTATTATCATATACACCCCCTTATGGGCAGGAAGAGGACGAAAACTGAGAAACTCCACAAAACATTAAAGTGGAGCAAATTAAATTACCATTTCCTTTAACCTCTTTCAATATGGTAATAATATAATTTCTTTTTTTCCCATCGTTACTTTACTGAGCTGTGTGTTGATACAGTGAGAACTTCCCTTCGCTGACCTGTGTGACTTTGATGTGGTCTTGAGGTGAAGGCTCACACAGCCCTGTCAGGTCAGGGTTTTGGGTTCGGCCATCGGGGAATAAATAGCTGCAGGATCCAGAGGCACACAGAATGAGCAAGCAGACAGACAGGTGTAGCATCCTTCAGCAACCATTTGCATTTAAAGTTATGATCATTGCTAGTTTGTACTGTTAAACTCCATGTATACCTAACACGCTGCGCAGATGAAAACATCTGTTCAGTCCATTCATGCAATCTGGCAACACATTCAACATCATCACAGAGATGATGCATGAGCGTGCGACTAGTTTATAAATGGGTTTAATGCTGTAATTACCATTTGATAAATGATCAGTAGATGCTGGAGAGCTACTGTAAATATGCTTCCCCAGTTTTAATCAAGATTTAAATACAAGTTTGGGTGGCTAAAACACAGCTTTTATTAAATACGGGAATCAACAGTGGCATTCATGCAACTTTAATGACAGTGAAAAACCATGAGTGAGCCGCACATTAGCAACCAACAGTGTTATTCTGGTTAAGATAACAGTGCCATAAAATAGTAGCATAAAATATGAAATGACTCGATTGGGTTGGAGCCAAAGGCACAACTCAGTCATGAGATGCAGACAAAGTTTCCAAGTTAACCAGAGGTTGAATTTATAAATCATTTTTAAAAATGGCATTGAATGAAAACAGGGATATAGCAAATAAATGTATCCAGCTAAAACCCCTACAAAGGACAGAGGTAAAAAAAACAAAAACAACTTACAATCCTTCCCTGAAGCCATCGATGAGGGCCTGGAACAGAGGTTTGTTGTGGGGAATGGTTTGGAGTATGTTCCCATCTGCTGTCACGTAGCCGATGGCCCACTGGCCCAGTCGTGTACAACTCAATCGAAAGATGTAACTGAAGAGAAATGTCCCACAACACATTAACCACAATCAGATAAGCTATTCAATATAAGAGAGGCATATTTGAAAATCATTAAACCCAAAAACATCAACATAGATTAGAATTATGTAAACATAGGAAATTATTTTAAACAAGTGAAAAAAGCACTTTGCTCCTCCTATTTACTGATACCCTGAATATCTAGGGATTAATTTTGAGCCTTAACTTTCAATCTTTTCCAAAACATTAAAAAAAAAAAAAAAAAAAAAAAAAAAAAACATGAAGAAATTGGGAGAAAGGTATATGTAAAGACCATGTGT